>PVIA01002889.1:0-189889 GCA_004024845.1 Tonatia bakeri | reverse complement strand
CCACTATGGAAAACAGTATGGAACTTCCTCAGAAAATTAAAAATGGATTTGCCTTTCGACCCAGCAATTCCACTGCTGGGACTATATCCTAAGAATCCTAAAACACCAATCCAAAAGAACCTTTGCACCCCAATGTTCATAGCAGCACAATTTACAATAGCTAAGTGCTGGAAGCAACCTAGATGCCCATCAGTAAATGAATGGATCCAAAATCTATGGTACATTTACACAATGGAATTCTATGCAGCAGAGAGAAAGAAGGAGCTCCTACCCTTTGCAACATCATGGATGCAACTGGAGAGCATTATGCTAAGTGAAATAAGCCAGGCAGTGAAAGATAAATACCATATGATTTCACCTTTAACAGGAACCTAAACAACAAAACAAAGAAACAAGCAAAATATAGTCAAAGATACTGCATTAGAGGACAGGCAGAAAGTGACCGGAGGAGAGAGAAGAGGGAATTTCAGGGGAAAAGGGGAAGGGTTTATAGGATCAAAGTTAAAAGACACATGGATAAAAACTAGGGGGAGGGTGGTAATGGGAGGGAAGTTGGGAGGGGGTGGGTGGGCTTGATTGGGAGTAAAGGGGAGAAAACTGTTCTTGAACAATCATGAAAATAAAATTGAAAAAAAAAATAAACCAAGTTCTAGACACCAAAGATAGCAGTGTTATTTTGAATGTTTACTTCTCAGCTGGTGGAATAAAAGGGAGGAAGAAAAACCAGTCACATCAGAGTCAGCATAGCCCATGTCTGACAGAACTGAGAAATGGTATCGGGCTTATTATGTGCCATTCGAGTCACCATCTGAAATATAGTGTGTGCCTCCAGCCTTCAGAAAACAGTGTGCCCTGCAGGTTGTCGATGGCCAGTCAGCTCCCTCCCGGAAGGCAGTGACTTGTCCCATGAGCAGCTCTCCCCGCAGTTATTCCAGGATTGGCATGGTCATTAATCCTTTTTTATCCACACACCTCCTTTCCTCCACTGAATTAATTTAAACATTCTTGTGAATATTTCTTAGTGGGAAAAAAATCGCAAAGATAAAATATTGATAATGCCAAGTTTAGAGAGACTATGCAGAGACCAACACTCATAAACTATTGATATCAGTCTAAATTGGCATCGTTTCTGGAAGGCAATCTGGCAGTACCAAACAAAATTTTAAATGCACAAAGAAGTGCCACTTCTACTACTTACCTTGGAATTATCTCAAGAGTGTGCACAGGTATTCATTGCATGATTGTTTATGAGAGCAAAATCTAGAAACAAAGTTTAGGATATGGAATGAGAATCAACAGGGGGTGAGTTAAATAAACTATGGTCCGGCCATATAATGAAATTCATACATCTACTTAAAGAATGAAGTAGATTTCCATGTATTGACAAAAAACTTACCCCAATGTACTCATTTTAAAAGATATATTGTAGAACTTGTTTTCTATGTGCATATATGATACCATTTACATAATTATATAAATATATTTTAAACTACTTGTGTGTGCATTAGAAAATCCATAAAAGCATGCTCAAGAAATGATTAGTAGAGGTCACTGTGCAGAATGAAAAGCAGTGGGAGTAAAAAGTAAGATTTTACTTTTGTAGTTAAAAACTTCTGTACTAAATTACTTTATATTTCAATGCTCGTGCATTAATTTTACATAAACTTTTTCAAAGTAAAAAGCAAAAAACATTTTTAGAACAGGAAATAGTAAAGTGAATTATGATACAACCATAAAATGTAATACTAACCAGCCATTAAAAATTATCTTCTGCAACTCTACTCGCCAGCCGAAAAATGTTCGTGATGTATAGCCAAATTTAAAAAGCAGCTTACAAAGCAAAAAGAAAAAGAGGGTAACCCAGAGAACCACTGGAGTTTAATTCAAGGACACCCTCCAGATTGAGTTCGTGCACCACCGGTGCCCACCGGTGCTCAGCACACCCGGCACAAAGGTACCATTTATGTGATGCTCACTGCGTGCCTGCACTGTGCCCTGGGCTTATGTTGCTTATGACTCACCTTTGCAACAACCTCATTTACCCCCATTTTACAAAGGGGATTGAAGATTAAGGATGTTATTTTACTAGTGAACCTTGGATTCAAACCCAGATATGTCTTCCAAAACCAAAAGGTTTGTGAAGTAAATCAACAAATCAAAAATGACAGAATGAATACAGAAAGGCTGTAGACTACACCAAACTGAATTAGTATGACAGTGAATATGGAACTCAGAATTCAGGGAGAGATCCTTACCCTATCACAGCGCCCGAGTGCTGAGTGGAGTGGGTGTTGAGTACTGCTTTCTTGACTTTGGGTATGAATTGTAACAGGAAATAAACCCTGGAAGGGTCATTAGTCATCATGTAGTCATCACACTGTTTTTCAAACTGTGAGTTTAGGACCCATTAGTGGGTTTTAAAATCAATGTAGCAGGTCACAATCAGGATTCTTTTAAAATAGTGAATAAAATAAGTACAGAATCAGACAAAAATAGACTTATAGTTGTTCACATGGAAAATAATAGATTAATTAATAAATAATAATACAAAACTAAGCTCCATGCTTTTATACTCGCAACTGTAAACCTACTTTTGCCCCACCCTGTATAGAAATACTAGATATGATGCATGTTGTCAAGGTTCATATATTTTAAGAGCATATTTCAGTTATATTTTTAGATACATAGAAATGTGTATTTAGAATTATACTGAAAAGTATTAGTATAGGTGGCTGCCCAGAAGTTTTGAAACCACTGAATCAATTTCAACTCCTTCCTCAGATGATGACCCTAAAGTCTGGAGGGATTAGATGGTTCCTTCAAGATCAGAATGTCTTTGTCTGCAGAGCCTGACTCCATCTTGTGTTTCCCCACATACCTTCTTTGCGTTTTAATATCCCCATCTTTCAAAGGGGGCTGATGTTATTGAGCTCACCTTTTTGACAGAGCCATGAAAGGGAATGAAATCACCTAAAAGTGATTTAGAAAGATAATATATGTATACACAGATGGTCCCCAACATACAAAGTCTATTTAATGATTTTCAACTTTACAATAGTGCAAAAGTGATATGCATTCAGTAGAAACCATACTTCAAATTTTGAATTTTGACCTTTTCTCAGGCTAGCGATATGCAGTGTGGTGCTGTCTCTCATGCTGCTGGGCAGGGGCAATGAGCCGCAGCTCCCAGGCAGCCATGCAGTTGCAAGGGTATCCAGCCAGAAGTCTGCAGCAGCAGTTTTCAATCGGTGTGCCGCAAGGTCTTTTAAAACAGGCAATATCTGATTATTTAGTCAGGGGCACGGACCTCTTTTCCCTTAGATTGTCAAATTAAAAAAATGACAACAGCCAACACAACAATAGCCATCTGATGTGAATGCCCTATCTTGAACCATAAATATATAGGTCATATAATAGAGTTGAATCTTATTGGTCATGTCACACAGTAAGGTTGTGTCTGATTGGTTAATTCCTAGTACCGGAAATCCTTATATACAAGTATAGGCACTTGATTTTTTAAAAGTCACTTTGGAGCAAAAAGGGCAGTTAATTACTGTTATTATTTTTCTTTAAATCAATCAAAATTATACCTCTTTTTTGTTAGTTGGCAAAAAAAATTTTGGTGTGCAGCAGAATTTTAGTAATTAGTTTATGGTGCGATGAGATGAAAAAGGCTGGAAATCACTGTTCTATAGTGTATTTATTATGTTGGATGATTTGCCCAACTGTAAGCCAATGTAAGTGTTCTGAGCACATTTAAGACAGGGAAGGCTAACCTGTGATGTTGGGTGTATTAGGGGTATTAGAGGCATTTTGGACGTAACATTTTTAACTCATGATGTTTATCAGGACATACCCCCATTGAAGTCAAGGAGCATTTGTATATGGAAGCTATATAATCTTCAAGATTTACCACGTGATTTACTTCGTTATTTCCCTAGGGTGAGCTGGTGGACTCTATGGACAAAACATGTTTCCTGCCATGGCAAATGAGAATTCCATGTCCATATATGCTGATGGCCCAACCAGAATGTTTTCAAATCTTGCACAACCCACAGGTAAGGACAGAGAGCATTAGACATAGCATCAGCTATGCAATATGATGAGTAGAGAAGCTTCTAGCATCACTGTCCTCCAAACACCTAAAAGTAATTCCCTTTTCAACTCTAATTCTTGCTGTAATGGTACATACAATATCTGGCAGAAGTCACACCTGCTTGAGTGTGGTTGGTAGGGTAATAACATGGGTGTAGTGATTTATAGTTTTAATTTGAACATTTCAACCTAAAACATCATATGGTGTGCTTGAACGTGATATTGTTATGTTACAGAATTACATACTTATGATTTTGTAATAAAAAGGCACATTATTTGTGCTGGACCTGTATTTCATCTGAACAGGTGTATTAAATTTATAACAAAGTGGTCATTTGTAAACCAATTGAATGTTTTTCCCATTGCATTACTCTGCTTAGTTTTGTGCTGAATAGAAACTATTGCTTTTCTTTAGTTTACCAATGTACCACTTCATTAAGAATTACAAAAGTTCTTCTCTCCTTAGGAACATAAAGCATGCCCTTCATTTCTCCATCTTAAGGTACAGGCCATTTCATTCCTCCCCATCCCTTAGCTATGATCAATTGTGCTATGAGTCCTTTTGATTTGAGAAGATGGGCTCAGTGAGGGCTCAGTTGGTAGGACTCCTGGTAACAGCCATAATTAAAACAGTGTGGCTGGAAGTTGTATACCTGAAGACAATGTGCCTTCACCCAAAACCTGAACAAAACTAAGATGCTAACCAGGTATTGCTTGATTGTTGGGTTTCCAACTTCTACTTTTGTACCACTATCAGCCTAGACATCTGTGGTCTGGGCCTCGGCAGTGGAAAGAGATCCTTACAGGGACATAGAGAGACAATAATGCTGAAACATGTAAGGCCTTTTGTAGTTGACCACCTTCTTCACATAAGTTACCCATTTGTTCATTGTAACTGCTTTAGTTTAGATGTGCTTCTCCTTATCCTACCTTCTTCTGGTCTCACTAGGATCAGCCTAGGTGAAAATATCCATTTTTAATCCTATTTTTAATCTTTGCTTATACACTTACTCAAAGAACAACCCAAAAGCCTTGACCCGTTGATTTTGCTAAGTGTGTTCTGCAGGGTTGCTGTGCATGGGCTATGCGGTAGCGCTGATCTATTGAACCTCTGTATTTGTAGATGATTTTTCCCTGCCATTTTATTATATTTCCATAAGAAATATAAGATCAAAGCTTTAATCTTTCTGTTTCCATGACAGGCATTTTAGACCTCTCTTTAGTGTCTGGCCTGAAAATATATTTCCCATTGAAAGAAACCCTGACATTATGACAATTCTTGTGTGACATTAGAGCTCTGTCCCCAATATGGTTCACCAGCATTGACACTACATCGCTTCTTCTGCAATAAGGTAAAGGTTAGGAATGATCAGTCAGCACTTGAAGAGCCAGGTCAGGTCCCCTTCTATTCCAGTTTACTGCCCTACTATTTGAAATAAGTCAGTTTGTAAACTTAAAACCTAAGTCGGATGACACTGCTGTAGGTTTATTCAAGTCAACAAAAGTTAAATAAGCAGTTACTATGTGCCAAATACACGCTAGATGCAGAAAGTTCAAAGGGAATGTTCCCTATCCTCATGAAATCAGCTAGGAGAGATGAACACATCTATCTAATAACTTCTATATCAGCACAGGCCTAGTAACTTTTATAGAGAGTTCTCTGTGTGCTAGATTCAGTGTTAGTGTTTTCCACAATCTCTCTTAACTCTCAAAACAATGTGAAGAACTCTACCGGAGGTCACTTAGCTAGGTAGGTCACTCTACCGGAGGTGGCTGAGCTGTGACTTGAGTCCAAGCTTGTTTATCCACAACTGATGCTCATTGTATTTCATAACTCTCCCTTTCACTGCAATATATACCACGTATCTTGGATGTGTAGCCATGATGACAAGACGTGCCATTGGTTCGATAACACTGGTAAATAGCACATGCGTACCCCCTGGATTACATTCCATTCTCAATTTGAGCCTAAGCCTTATTTTTGTTTAACGAGTCTTCTGGGTCATTCTTGCCAGTAGGACCAAACTTCTGAGAAGGAGGTCGGAAGGAAGAGAGAGAAGGGAGAAACCTTCTCTTCTCTTTAGAGTTCAACAGGAGCATTTACTCCCCCCTTTTTTCAGCACAACATTCCCACATATTCAACCAATGTAAGTTTAAGAGTGAGAAGCAGAGAGGCAGGAAATGCATCTTTTTTAGCATTGTTTTTTTTCTCCAAGAAAATATGTAACTCCCCACTCCAGAACCTGAGCAGACATGCGGAGACACAAGCTCCCCGGTCCGTGCTTCCCTATCAAACACAGGCAGGTGTCCTGCACCTGAACGCCCGGACGCTGCAAAGCCAGACAATGGCGGGCTCTGAAATCCCACCTGGAGGCCAGAGTGGGTCCCCTCTGACATGCTTTCCATCCAACTCAGACCTGACAGAGTGTCAGTAGCAGGCCCAGACTTGACAAGTCTCTGCTGGGCTTCCATCTGGCAAGCTATCCCGGCCCAGGGAACCAATACAGCAGACTTTAAAGTGTCTGTGTCTGTGTCTGGAGGGTCCTAGGCCACAACTTCCTCAGGTGCTGGGAGGGGCAGGCTTTCGGCCTGGCTTTCTACTTCTCGCTCAGAGCCCTAGACAGTCAGAAGTTTTCTTAAGCCAGGGTTTGATCCCCGGAGCTCCAGTCAGTCATGCTTTCCAGCATTCACAATTATCTCCCACCAGTTTCTTTATCATAGAGTATTCTGTGTCCTAAAAAGGAGTGAGGGGAAATGTCCTAGAACAGGACATTTCAAATTCTTAAAGGACCCACATATTCTGTAAACAGTCCCAGCTCAGCCATTCTGACCCAGCAGGGCCCATAGGTGGCGAGCAACAGAAACTGGTTAGGCACATTAAGGATGTTGTGAGGATAGAGAGGGTGGTTAGAACGACACAGGGGAACTTATAGAATCGAAGGGAGGGTGAGGCAGATGTGAGAAAGGACAGGGCTGGCTCCAGGCATAAAGCCAGTTCCTTCCACTTTACAGCTCGTTTCTGCTGCCACTGTCACAGTTAGAAGGCCACCAATTTCTCCATAATAGCTACTTCCTTCATCAAGTGTGCATTTTAGAATTAGAAAGTGGATTCTAGAGCAAAGTATTGTATCAGTGTTAAATTTCTTGACTTTGATAACAGCGCTGTGGTTATCTTAGAAAGTATCTTTATCTCAGGAAAAGTTGAAGCACGAAGGGGCCCAGCGTTGTGATGTAGGCAACGTTCCTTAAAATGGTTCGAGAACAAAAATAATTATTATATTATTAGAGAGAAAGAGATTGGCAAATGTGACAACATTTAAAACTTATTGAATCTTTTTGAAACTTTTCTGTAAGTTAGGGGGTATTTTGAAATAAAGAGCTAAAAAAACACCTTAAGAAATCATGCTCTCCAGATCTTCCTATCTAAGGCCAGTGTAACCAGACCTCTGGGGCTGGAACTCTGGCAGGGGAGGCGTCTGGGCCCCCAGGGACCTCAGTGGCCCCCGGGGTGAGGTCAGGCTCCAGGACGCCAAGGCCTGCCAGGTTAACAATGGAGGAGGAGCCTCCAAATTAATCACAGCTGTTCCTTTAACCATGGCTATGAAGTTTTAATTGTTCATATTATATTTATGGTTTTCATTATACAAGTAATATGGAGAATAGAAAAAGGAAAAGAATGATTTATTACTATGACATATGCAATGAAAGTATTTTGATTTTTTTCAGCCAAGTACTTTTTAATGTATATTTTTTACTTCCTAGATGGTATGATACGTTGAACATACGACTTTAGTGCTGCTACTTTGATTTGACATTGGAAACGTCTTCTGAGCAATCATTTTTTATGATACTGTAGCAGGTGGATGTGCTATTATTGACTTAACTATTCCCCCACACTTGCACATTTACATTGTCTTGAATTTTTATCTTTTGTTGTTGGGATTACAAGTATGCTTGCTGCAAGGGGCAAATTTGTTCACAGCAGTGTTTCCCTTGTTCAAGCCACTTACAGGAGCAAGATCATTGGGTCAGGATATGTGCATTCTCATAGCCCTGCACGCATACTGCCAGATTACTCTGCAAAAGAGCTTCATCATTTATGCTGCAATAGCCAAAAGTTGGTAGTTTTGCAGAGTTTTTGACATTATAAATTTTAGTCATTCTATAGTCCTATCTAATTGCAGTTTTATTTCGTATCTTCCTATTGATTAATGTTTCCATATTCATATCTGTCACCCACATTTTTTGTGTGTCACCGATAACTTGCCTGTTGAAAGATTTTGCCCATTTTTTATGGATTTTCTTTTATTGAGCTTTGAGAGTTCTTTATATATGCTGGATAGCCCCTTTTTAGCTATATCTATAGTAAATATTTTTCTTCCAGTCTGTGGCTTGTCTTTTCATTCATTGAAGTGTCTTTCAAAGAGCAAAAATTGTTAATTTCTATAAAGTCCAATGTATCAATTTGTTCTTTTATAAATTATGCTTCTGGTGTCATGCCTAAGAATGCTTTTTCTAACCCAAGGCCACAAAGATTTCTTCCTGTTTTCTTCTAAAGGTGTAATAATTTTAAGCTTGACATTTAAATCTATGATCCATTTTGTGTTATTCTTAAAAATTTCTTGCAAAATATGGGACAAGTTTATATTTTTACATATGGAGATCCAGTTGTTCAAGCACCATTTGTTGAAAAGACTGCCTTTTTCTCCACTGAGTTATCTTTGCACCTTTTTTAAGAAAATCAATTGACCAGTTGGTGTGAATTGATTTCTGCACTGCAGTCTGTCCCACTGATCTGTGCATTCAGCCTGTCACTAATGCCTTGGCCACCATGGCTTCCCAGTAACTCTTGAAATCAGGTAGTTATGAACCCTTCAACTTTGATCTTCTTTTTCAAAGTTGTTTTGATAGCTGTTCTAGTTCCTTTGCACTTACATATGAATTTTGGAATCAGCCTGTCAATTGTTGTTTTTTTTTTTAAGCTTTCTTGGATTTTAACTGGGATTGCAATGAATCCATGGATCAGTTTGACGACAAACCAATTGCAATGTTTCATTTTCTGTGACAACTTGACTAGATTGTGGGGCCCAGCTGTTTGGTCAAGCATTGAGTCTGAATGTTGCTGTGAAGACATTTGAGATGCGATTAACATTTAAAACATTTGACTTTGAGTAAGATTTGTCACCCTTTATGATGTGGATGAGCCTCATCCAATCAGTTGAGACAAGACTGAGGCTCCATGTGGAGGAAGAAATTCTGACTCAGATACCACACTACACTTCCAGGGGTTTCCAGTCTGCCAGCTGCCCCTGTGGATTTCAGACTTTCCCGCTCCTGCAGCCTTTCTCTATAAATACATATCCTACTGGTTCAGTTTCTCAGGAGAATCCTGACAACACACGAGTATTGAGTCTTCCATATGTGGGGCTGAGGAGAGTGGAGGAGGTAGCATCTTTTCTACCCCAGTCAGGAATGACCCCAGGTTACTGGTCTGCACAGCTGGATGGTGTCAGTGCTATTCACTGAGATGGGGACCCTGGAGGGAGGTGAGCTTCAGAGTAGAGATACATTTGGTCTGGACTGCTCTTGAGTTTGAGACAACATACAAAGGATTATTGGGAAGGCAATTTGGGGAGAGCAATCTAGAATTCACAGGAGGAGTCTGAGGAGAATAAATGCATTTGACATCCACTAAGAAATGGCTGGGAATTTACGGTATGTTTTGGACTATAAGACACACCCTTTCCCCCCCAAATTTGAGAGAAATAATGGTTGTTAATGCTGCCGTTGAGTTCTGTTTACATTTACATTGGTGAAATATTATGTTATTTATGTTATCAAATACTTTGCCACATTTTTGTTTCAAAAATTTTTTTCCTATTTTCCTCCTCTAAAACCTAGTTGCGTCTTATGGTCCAAAAAATACGGTAAATAATGGGCACAGGAAAATCACCTGAGAGAGAGTAGAGAGAGAAGGAGGCTTAGTGCCACACCTGGAGGAACTCTGGTTTATTCAAATTCATACAGAGGAGGATGAGCCATCAAAGGAGATTTAGAAAACAAGAGCAGTAGAAAAGTTCCTGGGAGAGGGTGGTTGGTGGAAGCCAAGTGAAGTGATTCAACAGGGGGAGAGCAATGGAAGTTTGAAATCATACTGAGAAGTTAAGTGAGAAGGGAACTAAAAAGTAACCCTGGGCTGAGCAGCTTGTCCTTCTTTAGTGGACTCACTGTGGGGTCAGAAGACAGACTGAGTGGTGAGGAGTGAGAGGATGGTGAGGCAGTGAAGACAATGAGCACAGCCATGTTCTGGGGACTCTGGCTGTGAGAGCAGTGAGAGAGCAGGGTAAATGAAGGGGGAGAGGGGTGAAGCAGATTTTATTTTGTTTTGTTTTGCTTTTATGATATTTGAATGTCGATGGAAGACAGACAGTGTAGTGGAAGAAGCTGAAGATTGGGAGCGGGGCGTACTCTATACAGTGAGGTCCCTGAGGAGGGTGGAGGGAAGGGGATCTGGTGTACAGGGAGAATTAACCTCCTCTTCATCACTGGAGGGATAGAGAGAGCACCTAGGCAGATAGAAGGAAGCACACAGTTTGGTGGCAGTCAGTTGAGGTGTTCTCTCTATTGGCTAATTTTATTTCCATAAGAAGTAGGAGGAGAACCATCTATGGAGAAAAGTTGGAGGTTTGAGGACAGTGGAATTGAAATGGTTGGACTAAGTACTTTGTGAAGTCCTCCAGCCCCAAGTGCCCACAATTTCTAAGTTCAAGGTACTTTGATAAAGCATAGCATTGGTGGAAGCTGAGGACTGAGCTGGCGCTATCAGCCAGTCTGGTAAAGCAAGGATTTCTTCATCAAGATCTTTGCACTAGAGGGAAAGAAACACCTCCAAGCCTACTTCTTATATCTGTTGCTTGGTAACCAAGTTTAAGTGAATTACTTCTTCCTCTTGGGCTATGCTAATATCATCACTGGACAAGGTCAGCTCATGAAAGATGACCCTCCAACTCTTATGCAAAAAATTGGCCAAGATTGCTCTCTTGAGGGGACTGCATTCACGGGGAATATTATATACATAAGGTCCAGGGATATCAGTTTGATCTGATATATTAATAAATGTCTGTTCTGTATCCTTTGTGTACTAGATACTTGGAGTAGAGCAGAGAATAAAAATGAGATATTACTCATCTTTGTGGAGCTTGCAATGTAGTGGAGAGTCATAATAATGACTAATTAAATAATTATAAGTGAGTAAAGTGTCACGAGGGAGAAGTTTAGAGTTCTACAGCAGTTAAGAGAAGGCAGGCTCACTTTACTTGAGAGGTTGAATGAAGACTCCCCAGGGAAGATGCATTTAATCCAAGACATGAAAAATGAGCAGGTGTCTGACTCCTGAAAAGAGTTAGTTGGTAGGGATGGGATGGGCATCTAAGGTTCATGGACATTAAATTCTAGGAAAGCTATGAGGTCAGTCTCCTTCAGCTGTAGATGACTATGCCTTGAAAGTTCGGTGCCAGTGCAGCAGTCTATGACAGATTGGTATTCACTCAGTTTGCTTTTGTGATCTTTACTGATTATCTCTAATGGAGGGTTAGCGTTTCCTGCCTGTTGGCTAATGGCTGCCCGTCAGAATGACCTGGGGAAGCAGACGTTTACTAACTACCTGTTATTTTAAAGCACCCAGCCAACTAGATTAGAATTGTTAGGCAGGATGCCTGCTCATTATTATTTTTAGAAAGCACCCCCGAGGGTGATTCTAATCTATACTTGGCATTAAGACCCCCTGCTATGGGGCTCTGGGAGACATGGGTGCTCTGGGTTTAGTCTCAGGTTAGCCAATCTGTGGTCTCAGAGTGAGGGCGCTGGATTAGGGCACAAGCATTACTTCCCTCAACTCTGTGCTCCTGAGGAAAGGACTGCCAGACGTCCTGCTCCCAGCAGGTCTGAGGGATTTCATTTTTTTGCGCATGTCTGAGTTCAAGCAGATTCTAGCACTCTCTTTTTGTGAAACTTTTGCTAATCTCAGTAAGTGGGGCCTTAAATCCTTGCCTAATTTATTTACTGAACTCCAACCTGCTGTCCACCTCTGCCCTCCTTGTGGGGGCCTGTTGTTCCCCAACTGATCGGGCAGGGGCTGGTGCACCCTCAGCTTCTCCCTTCAGCTTCTCTCTTCCTGAGCCTGTCTCCACGGCTCCCACATTTTGAACAGTGTGTTACCCACAGTGATCTACAATCTTTCAGTCAGCCTGTTCTCTTAGGTCTTTCAAAGTTTGCCCTGTTATTTCAACTATATCATTCCCTTTGCGTAAAGTATCGGGAATAAAGCACCCTAGATACTAGGCTGAAACTGTCAAAGTGAAAGTATCCACAGTCTTGCTCAAAGAAAGCATTTCCAGCCTGAGTCAAATGATCGCCTCTGTGTACTGAAGGGTGAGCTCCTGTCCTCTGTGAATTTGAGGCAGCATTTGTCCACCTTATCTGTTGCCTGTTCACTGAACGGGGAACCTGGGGACCCCAGTGCAAATCAGATTCCTAGTAGGCTGCCTGAGTGGCTTGGAGCACCTGAGACCAGTAAGCAGAGAGGCCCTCACTGTCCCCTTCCCATAAAGTGAAGGTGGAGATGGGCCAGCTCATTTGACTAGATAGTCACATTGGCTGCTCTTAACATGTTCATCCCTGGATGGCCTAAGCTTTTCTAGACTTTCAATGCTGCAAATAGAGCTTTCAGTTTTTTAGATTATTTGACTTTGAAGAGTTTCTGGGAGGTCTGGTTTATACATTCTCTGTTGGTCTCCGGCTATCTTGCATCAAGGAGGGTGTGTCTCTACACAGCACACTTGGTATTTAGGTCAGTAGCAAAACCTACACAGGGTCATTAATTAATTAAATATGATATTAAAGTCAGGGATGGGCCCAACCCTTTGAGCGTTTAGAAAGACTTCAAGGTGGGGATAAGCCAAGTTCTGACATGTTCAGGGTCAAGCCAGGCTGAGTGAAGCACCAGTGAGTGCAGATATGTTCACCAACCGGTGGGTCTACTCAGCACCTGTGCAGCCAAGGCACCTCGATGCAGAACTCCCCAAACAGGGTTCCTCTCCTCAGACAACACCTCTTTGTGCCACTGTGGGGTGCCACTCAGGCCTGTTTTATGGCTGGGAGAGGCTGGGCTGGAGGTAAAGCCACGCTTGTGGGCAGTGTTGAAACGGGACTGGTAGCCAAGGCCAGGGATGCCCAGGGAGAAAGCAGATGGGCGTGGGGAGTGCGCAGACTCTGGGTACAGACCCCACGTGACACAAGCAGTCAGCTTTTCTGTGGGGGGAACAGGGGTCAGACAGTGAGTCAATTTTGAATTCCTCTCAAAGATGAATGGATTTATTGAGAGAATGACCTATATTTAGCACTTTCTTTGGCATCATGACTATCTTCTGGTGATATTTTTTTCATTTTGTTTAAACTCAACAGAGTTGCTCTTCATACACACTTTCCCCACTTTGACAAAATGATCCCTGTCAGTTCAGTAGGACCTCAATGGAGGCCTCAGTTCCAGGGCTACACATGGCTTTTGAGGCTGGTTTCTGACACTGGATTTGCCAAAAAACAACTTGAGAAAGCCATTTCTGAGTAAGGAACCATCTCTAGTTTAGATAAATAATTCTGCTCTCTTAGGACATGATTCTGAAAATGATTATTTCCACTGAGTGTTTTTCTTCTCAGGTTAGAACAAGCAATCTACGTTTTCATCAGGCTAGCTTGCTTTCATGCTCGCCTTCTCCACCTCCTCTCTGCCCTGCCCTGTGCGGATGGTCCTCGTGGTGCTGCCAACCCACGGCGAGTATGAGGGAAGGGGAGAGGAGAGCCTAAACTCTTTTCCATTACCTGTGTCTTAGTTACTTCAAGCATCTAAGGAGGGGAATTTTGATGAGTTTTATCTTTTCTTTAACACAAGTAATGTGACTTTCTCAGAGACAAATGGTCTGAGTTTTCTGGGCTTCTTTTCCTCCTCTACAAAATTAAAGGGGTGCACTAGATGTTTTCTAAGGTCCTATTTCATCTGATTTTGTGACCTGGGAAATAGCTTTTTAGTAAAAGTAACAGAGAAGGGTAGAGCCATCTTACATGTCATCCTGGTGACCATTGTGTGTGGAACAAAGAGTTCTGGACCAGGAATCGAAGTCATTGTGCAAACTACCAGTGGCACCTCCCTCAACCATTCCAAAGCCTTCATCAGCTGTGAGAGCTATGAGTGGGGTCACATGGACCAACTGAAGCAAGGTATGTCAAATGCTTTCAAAATAAAATCACACACAAGAACCAGGGGTTGCTATTAGAATAGCAAATGGTCCCTCAGAAATCATTTCTCAGCCTCTGGATTCTAGATCTCTGGTCAGCTTAACATATACCTACATAAATGCACCCCCCCCCCACCATCCTATCCCAGCAACTGCAATGGAATTCAAATAGCAAGACAATAATAATTTGTTAATGGAAAAGCCATGAATCTAAAATTAGCTAGACAGCATAATCACTGGAAATGAAGGCTTGATTTGAAAGGCAGTTTGGAAATCTGCACTGATTTTGTAACACCAAATTTAAGTTAACCACTTTATATTTAAAAATATCAGCACCCGTTTTCCAGCAGATTCCTGGAGAACACTCCAGGCTAAAGTCGTGATGCCTCATAGTCATGCCTTAGTCCTATTCCAAGTTGCTGCGTAAGCTTAGAAAAATGGCTGAATCTCTAAGGCAAGTTCTCTCAATTATAATATGCTTTCAATATTTCAAAGAGTTTTCAGTATTTCTCTCCCAATAGGTAAGTTAAAAGTAACGTATTGACAACATTTGTGAAAGCTCTTTAGGTATTTCAGATAAAAGTTGCCATAATGTAGCCAAGGCACCCCATCTGTTTTTTATCCCTGGTATGCCCTAGACATTGTTTGTAAACAAAATCTGGTAAGTGGAAAGAGATATAAAATGCCTTCATAAAAAGCGTAGTATCTTTTTAAACACCCCAAGCTGGGTTACCATATAATTCAGTTTCAAAATCAGATTTTCTAAAAGCACAGTCCACAATAGGTGCTGTTTCCACTGAATACCCAGAGCTGTTCCAAAAGGTCGGTGGTAAGAGCTGTCTTCGTGTCAGCATGCAAGTGGCACTGTAGAGCACCAGCCGTGGCACTGACCTAGAACCGAATGGAAACCCTTTAACTTTGGGGGATACTTCTGCTTGCCTGGAAATTTTAAAATATATGGTGTTAAAGAATAACTGGGAATCACAAGCAAGCTCGCATTTTTCAAGGTCATTTTCAATGTCTATCATTTTACTATGAAAAATAAATTCATTTCACTGTATAGATGAAAATGTTATTTATACTATTCAAATATTTGTTTCCTGTTGCAGAAGAAGTCATCAAGGGAAAATGCTTTCTATTGTATCATCAGCAACATAATTCTTACTCCAAGAACAGAATAAGATTTTAAAATAAAGAGTTAGTGGGGTGATAGTACATACACACAACCATTTTATATTTCACGATTTGACAAAGAAATGTTCTGGGAAAACCACATACTTGATTGAAAAGTCTGGTGATCTTTCTTTCTTGGATTTCTGCAGCATGTACTGTCTGCATGAATCATCTGGCAGGAGTGAATTGTCTTGTGTCTTTTCAGGCATACATTTCATTTCTCGTCCTGGGAGGGAGGAAGTTCCCCATGGTGCTCAACCCAATGCCTGTACATAACTGGGTGCCTGAATAGTTGATTGACATGTGCCTCTGCAGGGAACAGCCTGGAGAGATACACTTAAAACTTTTATTCATTAATTTACAAAATGTACAATATTTACAAAATTTAGGCATTAATCTCATATTGACATGAATGCTGTGGAGTCTAAAAATAAATAAGTGGCACATACATTCATATATACATCACGGCTCTTCGCACTCAAGCCATCACCAATGGTGAGACTGAACAGAAGGTTGAGTGTGGTAGAAAAGTCAGATGGGTGACCAGTCCTGGGCATTCCACACAGACAACCCTTCCATGGCCCCTTGCGGCTGGGGATGGGAAGCAAAACCACTTTCAAGGGAATAAAACGCCAGCCATTCTGACAGGCATACAGGGTGTATACAGCCACATCTGTTCAAAGACTGTAGTGACCCTTGGGGTGGCAGACGACACCATTGCGGACCTGGGCCCTATACACCAGCCAGGGAAGCTTCAGAGTGCCCATCTTTTCATTAAGAACCAACGTTTGGATGTCTCTTACTGAAATCTCATGCAGTACTTGGAAGGCGTCAGTGGACAGTGACCATGCACCAAAATGTCTTTGTAGCTATGTACATCGAATTTTCATCGTCTTACAGCGCTGTTGCATGTAAGATCAGCCTGTCTCCTCTTTCAGTGAGAGGAGTGAATGAGGAGATCATGCCTTCACCCCCAAAAGAAAAAACATCTGGGGACACATGCAAACGGCACCCTGCAGAGGCAGGACTAGACAAATGCAACATGATAAGATGGCCAAATTCCCATGAAGTCAGGCCTGGAAATTTTCCCAGGGTGGTAATTCCACCTCCCCCTTTCTCTTAATCCCACCCCCTCCCATATAACCTAAATCAGAAGGAAAAGGCTTCACGTCATTGGGCTTCTTAGAGCCTTGGTACCTTCATCTATCAAGTATAAATCCTAGTAATTTCCCTTACATGGTTCTTGTAGGAATTACACGACCTAACTTATGTAAAGTGCTTAGCATAGTGCCTGGCACAGAGGAGGTGCTTAACGAATGTCTTGCTTTCTCTCCCTCGAATTCCCCACCCCAATTATAAGCAACTTACTGATGAGACTGCCGAACTCTGATTTAAGGCCATTTGATGCAATTTCAATTATTGTGTACCAGAGTTACCATTGTAAGTTCACATTTGGTCCCTGAGGAGGTCTCATTTTATGAGCCAGAGACAGTTTCCTGTGTGGGCAGATGGCCCCCGACAACACCGTCCTCTTTATTGGCAATGGCTCCACTGACCTTCATGCAAGTACGCCCGAACCCTGCAGAGAAACCCATACCAGTGATGGCCACCACCCCAATACCTCTGGGACCCCACCACTGAGGAAACCATGAGCAAAACCTTGAAGCCAGCACATTAGTCTTGCTTACAACATAAATAATTTTTTCAACACTGGTGCAAGTATTATAGATAATGTTCAATGCACACATACTACAAGCTCTACCACTGTTGAAAAATAAGTATTCTGATTTGATTGTTTGCTCAGAATAAAGAATCCTTTACGATATATTTTAGTTTCTAGTTATGTCATACAAAAATAAATATTGTATAAATGATTTACAAGGAAGAAGAAAAAATGTAACTTGGGGTGCGAAAATATAGGAAGGATGGTGAAACTTTTACTGTCTACTTCAAAAGCAATCAGCTAAAGAAATCAAAACTTCCCACTGGGTCCCCTTACCAGTATCACCACAACCCCACTGCTCTACCCACCTCTCATCCTAGGATATCATGTCTTCTTTCCCTATTAATCTCCAGACCATTCAGTGTAGCACTTTCCCCCTATAATCACTGGAGATGTGAAAGAGGAAGAACGGGGAGGGCTCTTGGGCAACATGCACTGCAGATGGAGGACCTGCTGAGCCTCTCACTGGACCCCCATGAGGAGCTAGAATCAACCTCCACACGTTCTCCTTCCTTTCATTTGGAAATCTCTCTGTCTAAATTAGCTACATCTGAGTAGAACGCCATGACTGCTGTGGGACTCCTTGAACACCCGTTGGGCCAGGTAGAATCAGGCTAGCACATCCCAGCTGCCAATCAGGCTCAATCTCACCAATTATATGAAGAGACAAACAGCTACTTATGGATGCTAGTTCCATTAAATTAGGGGAAATCCTCCTCCAGCCCCCTCCCGCCACACAGCAAACTTTTATGACTGCCTTTTTACCTCCCACACAGAGAACAGAGGGAATATGATCCTCACCACTGGGAGAGGGATGTTAGAAAAATTAAATTGGACAACTTGCTCACTACTTTTCTGGAGACTTAGTAGGAATCTCCAAGGAAATGGCCCATTCATTTTGCAATTACCATTTTAAAATTCTAAAGCTATAAACGAATTCATGATTATATTTAAACTAGTGGTCCTTTAACTTCCTCCTGAAAAACACACAACCATTCATGTTGCCTAGCATCTCAGAGGGTCCCAGGACCTTCTCTGGCTCATGCACACATTCCAAATTAAGAGTCCAGGTTTCAGTAAGTGCAGAAATATTTGTTGGAGTAAAAACAAAGGCTTATGGTACAGAACTTGGTCTGTTTTAGGGGCAGTCTGGCTTCGATGAGGTCTTGGAGAAATGACTACGCTGAAGCCATGCTTGTTCCTCATGGGAAGTGGAAACGCTCAGCCAGGAAGACATCCTCGAGCGCTGCGGTGACTGTTGTCCAGCCAATGGCTCATGCACGACTATGGACCATCAGAACCCCCATGAATCTCTAATACACACTGTGCCTTTGAACTGTTATAATGAGAGTCCCAACCACACCCACAAGCAGGACACTATCACTGACACGCAGTGTGGGCGCCCATTTGTCTGATTTATGGGTGACGTTGTGGCAAATGTCGCATCGGTTTCATTTCGGGGGAGTGGCAAATTACAGATGTTTCCTTCACAACAGGAAGTGCAGACCTGAAAAAAGGAGAAAAAGAAGCTCGATGAGAAGCTGGCAAATCTTGGAAGGAGGCAGGGGTTTTGAAGGAACTGTCTCCCTCATAGCAAGACTCAAATGACAATCACCTGCTCTACTAAGGAGGCACCAACACAGCATTTAAGGGCGGGGAATGAAATTTCATCGGGAAGCAGTGTAGTAACAATGAAAGCCCCCACCTAAGCTTCATGGGACATGGGTTCTGCTTTTGACATCCAACCACACAGTTATTACAATTGTATACATTTCCTGGGTCTGGGCTATTCCTTCTCCAAAGTGGGATTATAAAGAATATTTACCCTACCCTTCTCAAAGAGGCTCTTTCTGACTACTTGAGAAAACTGTTACAAGGGGAACTTCCACTTGCCACCTTTTCACAGTGAAAGGGAAGTGGCAACAACCCAGATAATATAAACTTAAATATTTACATTCATTAGAACTGTCTGCATAATTCTCTCCATTCTCCTGAGTGAGTTAAAGTTTTAAGGGTTTTCATTTATGCAACTATTCCTGCTTCATGCAGCTTTACTCGTGGATCATAAGGCAGAGATAAAAACCAAAAACACTATCAACAGCAGTTATTTCAGGCCATTGCTACACTAAGTACAGGCCAGCAGGGTTAGTATCAACTGGGAGCTAATTAGAAATGCAGAATCTCAAACTTGCCCTGAACTTCACATGAGAACCTGCATTTCGAGGAGATCCTGACATGAGTGGCACCCACAGTAATGTTGGAAGACTGTGGTGGTTGATACCCTCGAGTCACTATCCTGCGGAGGTGTCAGTCTGGTCGCACCTGACATGGGCTCGGAAGGCATTATGAAGTTTCGGAGAGAAACTAGGGGTCAGAAGTGAGTTTGGATTCTGTCTTTATCACTTACTAGCTGTGTGACCTGGGCACGTAATGTCACTTCTCGATCTGCAACTTCCTCCTGGGTGAAGTAGCCACAATAATGCCTGAGAGCCAAGCCCAGCTTGCTAGGGGGTCAAGCAAAGCCCTTGAGTTTACCTACGTATTTCAAACCAGGAGCAAGTAGGCAGATCATAACTTTACAATGAATTCTTAGTATATTTGACAAGTCTCTTGAAAATTAAGTGTCCATCTTCTTGAGAGAAAGAAGCCCCACTAACAGTACCATTGCAGCTATCCCAGCCCCCAGGAAGGCTGTTCAACGGGGAGAAGTGGGCTGACCCCAAATCAAGGCCAAAGCCTGATATACAAGCTCATATGTGCGGCCAGCTCTGATGACCAGCAAGAGTCAGGGGCATTCCCATTCCAACTGTGAGCCAGTCAGCCTTTCTCTGACTCCCTATATTCTCTTTCAAGGCTGCCCTCAAAGTTGGTTTTAAACTGAGCGCTGCAGTACAGGCACCAGATGGAGTTTCAGGGGAGCAAAACCTACAGGGAGATGGTTCTCTCATCACCTACTAAAATGACTCAGGAGCCAGTGGATACTCCCTGAAGCCAGCATCCCACAAAAGGCACAGGCCTCACTTGACCAAAAGTGGTCAAAGCTAAATTGCCTGGGCCCCTCAGCTGAATGAGCTATTGGGACACCTGCAATGCTTTCCTATGAGGACATAATTGGTCTGTTGATCCTCTTCCATCTGGAAGTTTTATTACTTTCTTCTAAGTGAGGAAAGGGTTTACAATAAATTTCAATGTCCTCTTGGTGTTGTGTTTACATAATTTTTCCTATACCCTGGTGTAAGTCTTTATTCTTTCAGAGTAAACAGGAAAGGAAGCATCTTCTCATAATGCTGTAAGGACAGCCAAAAGCCCGCCTACACAGGAAGTGAGCATTGCCCGTGAACACTGGCAGGCATCTGTGGTGGGGGGAGGCTGACTGGGCTGCACCGGCCGCCCACTTTGCTGCCCAGACCTTGTGGCCTTCATGCTCGGAGTCTCTGCAGCCCGTGGACAAGCACTCTTCCAGTGGCACGCAGCGTTTGGTGACAGAGATGCTGTTTCCTGTGACTTCCATCGTGTGTTGAGTGTAGCAGTATCTGGTCTCTGTCAACAACAAAAATAAATGTTTTAATTGACATAGAAAATGTTAGTCCAGCCTGCCTGAAAGGGAAGCAACAGGAGCATCAATACTATAAGTGCTACAAAAGCTCTGACAGCATATGGGATGTTCACTGCGTCGGGTTATGTCCAATCCCAACGGTGTCCTTGGAGAGCCGCTGAGCTCTTGTAGGAGGAGGGCCCTCGAAGACTACTGGTCTCTTTCTGTCACAATCCCCCTACACCAAGACCTGGTGGCATCACTCTATGCCTTTCAACAAATTTTACCACTGGGTAGATTTTTATTCTGAGGGAAAGAGAGGTTTGGAGGGATGATTTAGGAGGTGAGAGTCGTGGCAATTTTCAGGGATATGAAGGGGTGGAAAAGTTCAAAACACCTGGGGTGAAAAGACAAGCAGTTAGGCAGGTACAAAGATCTTCGAGGAGACAAAAGACTATAGAGCAGAGGCTGGGTGTGTGCGTGTGTGTGCGTGCAACAGTGCTTCCGAAGGGCAGAAAGAGTAAAAACAGATTCACTGCATCTGAAGCAAACGACTTTATCCAGAGGAAGAACTTCCTGTCTAGGAGCACAGCTGGACGTTAGAGGCCATCACAGAAGACAACCAACCCAGCGAAGGGGGAGCTGAAACCGCCGCTGTCCTCCAGCGTGGTTTCAGTGCCTCTTCAGGGCCTAGCTCAAGCAAGACTACAAAGTGAGTTTCTAGAGGCCCGACCAGGTCTAAGAAGTCTAAAAACTTGAGATTTCTTCCAAAATTCCATGAGGAATTTTTTTAATCTGTAATTTAAAGTCTAAAGAAAAATGGCTCTGTCGATGTAATTTTTTAAGTCCTCCAGGCAGTGTTCAGCTTTCTGAGCCTGGGGTTTAGTTGAATGTTCCTGTTCCACTTTCAGACTGAAAAAGAAAATGAGTAATTCCTAAGAAATGTCACTGAGCTGTTTTTCATCCATATTTTGGACCTAACTTTGCATACTTTATACATTTTGGATATTTAGTGGCTAATACGGAATTATGACTTTCTACCATGTTATTTATTAGGCCATAAAAATTCCCCCCCACACCAGATTCTGTCATAATTTTGGCAGCTTTTAACCAAAGTGTTAATGTCCAGAGAAGAAAGCTGAGTAATTTCAGGTTCTGAGCATGCCTCAACCACACGGCACCAACATGTCTGGGAATCGCGGGAGTCCAGGGGTGACAATGACCTTCCAGGACATCGCACCTGCCGGGAGCCTGTGCGGCCTCCGATTGAGTCTCGCTAAGGGGCGGCGACTTTCCCATGGTCACACTCTCACTGGGTGTGCATGGGTGGGGTCTGTGTCAGGGCCCTCCCTCAAACGCTGTCCTCAGATGGCACCCTGACCAGAATCTGTCAGCTGGAATCAGGTCACCAGGCAGACCCTACCTTGCTCCGGATCTTAGAGAGTCAGGTCAGGAAAGTCACCTATGAGCTTATTAAAAAAACAAAACAAAAAAAACCTGGAAAGCCCATAATATTTTAAAATTGGAGTGATTGTTTTTCTGATGAAGGGGAGGTGGCAGCTCTCCCCTGACTTTATTTTTTAAGCCTTTGACAGGTTTGAACATACAGAAGCCCCGACCTGAGCGATATACCACCTCTTCCAAAGAAGACTGGTTTGCTTCTCTGGCAGCAGACTTGGTCATTTATGGCCCTGAGAGGTAAACCTTTCCCACCCCCACCTCAGCTTCAGAGGTTCAAGAAAGCAATAAAAAAGGAATGTTCTTATCTCTGTCTCCTCTTCAGCAGACAACCAGGAGCAACTGCCAGAGGTTTTATTGCTCCCAATGTAAATCTGAGCAGATAAGACCACACTAAGTAAATCATGACATGGTTTCAGTTTTGGAAATTACATTTGTCCCCCAAGGAGTGAATTATCTGAATTATCTGGTTTTAACTGAGCCTTGGAATAACAATCGGTGAGCCTGATACAACTATATTTTTATGTCCATAACGAACTCTTTTAATTTATTAATTGGGAGTTTATTCCACTGAATGAAAGTAGAGACAAAGACTGAAGAACTTCTTCTCTTTTATTCAGGAAAATATGCAAAAGCCCAGTTCCTAATAATCCATTTCTTACCGTTCTGGGGAGAAGTGATGGTCAGCGATGAAGCTGGATAAGAACTTTTCTCACACTTCACCAAGGCCAACCCATAACACACAGGTATATTGAAAACACCATCTATCCCTTAAAAGTATCCATTCCACTCCTTATCTTACCAAGCTCCTAGGTGAGTTATAAAGTGTTAATGTAGAAAAAGGTTCGGCAGCTAAATAAATTTGGAAAATGCTCAGATAAAGTTGAACAGGTTTCTTTAGTGCACAAACTTATGAGAGCCTTGAATTTGTACTGTGATCTCCAAGGGGCATGGGGCAGGCAGGCCGAGTTTCCCCAGCAGAACTAGGGGACCACACGTGGCTTATCGCTGGACTGTGGAATTGATAAAAACTGAGTTTCAGCCACACAGCATTGCTCTCCATGCATTTTGAATAATCCTTGGGTTAGTAATGAGGTTATATGAGAATCAAGCCTGCTGATAACTTCACACTAAAAGGATTTCAAAGGCTTTTATCTAAAAGATAAAAGATGGATTTGAATTTCTACGAAGTTAGTTTGGGCCTCTAAAAAATCTCATATTCTGCACTGCATGGTATTCCCAGAGGTTGTGAAACAAGTCTTTTACTGTGAGATTCACAAGCATTCAAGGAAAATCAGAACTGAGTAAGAAAGCTTAATCAACTATTGGAAGACACAAAATATAATTTTCATGAAATTCCCACATATATTCACACAAATTCCCTAACCTAGCTCTGAAACTGAAAAAAAGTTTCAAAGCTAAAATGTAAATTCCCATTTACTCATCAACATTCAGTTTCCAACCACAGAAACTGTATCAAAACAGAACACACATACAATGATTTGAATGACAGTGAGACATGAAAAGTGACCAACTCTCAGGTAAAAGGCCTTCTCGCCACTCAGTTATTCTCTGTGGCTCCTCTAGTTCTGGTTTCTTTACAAACATCTAATCATGAAAGTGATGCTAAAGAACAGTTCACCAGGTACAAAGAAATTAATGGGAGGAAATCACTTTAATCATAATATTACCAATTATATTGAAAAATAAAGGGTAGTGGCGTCGGTGGCACCTCCGCCCGATTCCTTACAGTGCACGCAGCCCTTCACATCCTGCCCTGCTCCTTCCAGGCCCCTCTTGTCAACGACCATTCACCTAAGTGTGCAATTCGAAGCTTTTTCTCCTCTGTCTGATCCCGAGGGATTTCTCTGCAGTTCCAGGTTCCGCTATGAGCAGTCTCTGTGGATTCCCTGCCCCAAGGAGACAGCTTGTCTTCTAGGTTTTCTCCACTTCTCTAGTCTCTCCACTTCCAACTTGCCCTAACCTGAGCGTCCGTATTCTCCCAAGCTCAGCTCTTGGACCTCCTCTCACTCAAGCAACCTCACCCAACCTCTGATGACATATCTGCAGTCTGATTCTCTCTCCCAGACTAGGGAACCAAATTTCTAACTATTCATGGAGATCGCCAGCAGCACTTTGCACCTTGCACCTCATGTGCCAAGCCAGTCCCATCGCCTCTCTCCCCCTTGGATCTGTTTATCTTCCTGTGTTTCTGCTTCAGGAGAGGACATCCTGAGATGTGGCACCTCTGTCTTGAACTAGAAACTTCAGAATCAGCTCAGACCTCTCTGGCCAAGCTGGGTGTCTCCAAGTCTTCTGAAATGTCTCCATTTTCCTTCTAGTCTTTTCTGTTCCATTTTCCATTTCCCCAGTACAGGCCTCGATCATTTCCTGTCTTCTTTGCCAACGATCTCTCTCCTTTCTAACGCAGGTGCCAGACAACCAGCCGCCAGACAGATTACTGAAACTGAGGTCGATCATGCCACTCACTGCCTACAACAGCATGAGTAGCATAAAATCATAAATGACCCCTAAACGTCAAGGCACCCTGACTGTTTGGGACTGGGTGTGATTGGCCTACCTCTGTTGCACTCTCTCTGTGTCAAGAGTATATGAGTAACTGCTTCTCTGCGAGAGGCATCAATTACACTTGTAAGTCAGACCTTGGCATCTGAAACTCAGCACTTACTGTGACCCAGGGTTCTCCTTGCTCTAGGCCTCAGACTACCCATCGTTGCCAACTAGATGTCTTGAGCCACCATGGCACAGCTTTTGAGTATTCTTCACAGCAATAATTTTTCCCTATCTTCTGCTCCTACAAACCCAGTGTTCACCAGGGCACAAACCAAGTGACACGAATTCTGCAAAACCTCCCCTGATCTTCCTCCCGACCGGGCAGCCCTTCCTCAGCTCCCTTATTTGGTATTGCCTGCCTCTACTTCTAGATCAGGCTTTCTCAACACTGGAAAACTGGCATATTTTTTTCACTGGTTGATTTTGTTTGTCTTTTTAATTAAACTTTAGATTTTGATAGAACTGTAGATTCACATGTATTTGTGCGAAATAACACAGAGCAATCCCATGTACCCTTTATTCAGTTTTCCATGAATGGTAGGATATTTCAGAACTGTAGTATAGTATCCCCATCAGAGTACAGACATTGTTGCAGTCAAGACACAGAACATTCCATCTCCACGGCAACCCCTCATGTTGACATTTTATACTCACATCCTCTGCCCTTCTGTCCTCACCCCCTCCTTAACCTTGGCAACAACTAATCGGTCCTCCATTCCTATAACTTCATCATTTCAAGGATGTTATATAAATGGAATCATATAGTTTTATATGGAACACTTATGTTTGTGATTCACTTTGAGTTAACTTTTGTAAAAAGTGTTAGACTTAGGTAGAGGTACTTTTTTTTTTTTTTGCCTTTGGGTCCAATTGCTCCAACACCATTCGTTGAAAGGCTGTGTTTCCTCCACTGGACTGCATTTGTGTCCTCATCAAAAATGAGTTGGGCATATCTTCAAGGATCTCTGAGTTCTCTATTCTGAGCCATTAATTCATGTTCCCACCTCTCCCCCTGCCAGTACTACCATCCTGATCACTGCAGCCATGTGACAAATCTTGTAAGGAGAGTAGACTCACCCCTCTCACTTGGATTCTCTTTTTTAAAGTTGTTTTAGCTATTCTACCTTCTTACCTTTCCATATAAGTTATACAAATATCTTGTCTGTATCTGTAACCTTGCTAAGATTTTCACAGGAATTGTGTTAAACCTACATATGAATTTGGAGAGAACTGACATGGTTACTATGTTAAGTCTTTTAATTCATGAACATGCTCTGTCCATTTAATTTCTTTTATTAGCATTTATACTTTTCAGAATATTTATCCTGTACATGTTTGGTTAGACTTACTTCTAAGTATTTATTTTTTTAACAATTATACACAACATTATATTTAATTTCAGTGAGCACATTCATCAATTGATAATACATATAAATACAATTGAGTTTTGTGAGTTTATCTTAATATCTTGCGAGCTTGATAAGCTTATTAGTTCTGGAAGTTTTGTTAGAGTTGTTGGGATTTTCTACATGTCATCTATGGTAAGAGATGATTTTATTCTTCCTTTCCAATGTACATGACTTTTGTGTCCTTTTCTTACGTATTGCGTCGGGTAGAACTTTCAGCAGCACATTGGATTTGAGCGAATGAACCAGACTACACTTTACACGTGGTCAGTAGTTCAAATGAAAGTGATAAGACACAAATATCAAATGGAGGCTCCCTATCTGAAGCAATTGCATTAACAAGCAATGCCGGGACTAAACACTGTGCATTGGAGCAGGCTAGATGCTCTCAGAGTACAAGGGGGGAAATCTTGTTAAGGCTGATAGAACGTTTGGTTACAAAAATTGCTTGAAAAATTCAAATTAAAGAATAAATCTGAATATTACAGTACCAGCTGAGATGAACTAGCTTGTACCATCTTAACAATAAGAACAACAACAAAAAACATAGAATAAAATTAAAATAGCTGGATAAAATTAAAGCGCCCAAAATCCGTGTGAAAGCATAGAACTACCGAAGCAGATAGGATTTGAAGAGTAAGGCACCAGTGAGAGGGAGAACACGCTGAGCGGAGCCTGACATTGTACACCTGTTCTCTGCCCGAGGCACTGCAGAGGAGAGGCCGGGGAGCAGAGCAGAGAGCCTGCTCAGGGGCAGAGAAGCTGAGCAGAGCCTTTGTCAGTCTCAAGGGAGCTGGGAGGCACAAACAGGAATCTGGAGCTAGCAGGGCAGCCAGGAGAAAAGGGAAATACAGAAGACTGAGGCTGACAGTCTCCTGGTAGAATCCTAGGTTGGCAGTTATTTTCTTTCAGCACTTTTAAAATGTCATTCCATTAACTTCTAGCTTCTACTGTTTCTATTGATACTGAATGTTGGCAAGGTTGTGCAGCAGCTGGCACTTGCAGGCACTGCTAGGGAGTGGAGCTGGTACAGCCAGACTGGAAAACTGCTAGCAAAGCCACAGCACACATGCCGCATAGCCGGGAACCCCACCTCCTGGGCCAGACCTAGCAGAAATGATACATATGTGTACCAGAACACATGTGCGAGAATGCTCATCATGTTTAAAAAACAGAAGCACCCCAAATGTCCATCAACAGTAGAAGAGATGAAGTTTGGTATGTCCATATAATAATCTACAATTCATCTGTGAGAAAGAATGACTTTGCTGCTCACAGAAACATATATACTGTGGGAAAGAAAGGAATACGTTCTGTGTGATTCCATTTATACAAAGCTCAATGACAGTAGTCACAACTGTGTTACCTTTGGGAGGTGGGCGTAATGACCGGGACTCCGGTGGCCTTCTGGGGTTTAATTGCTTGATGTGGGTGCAAACAGATGCATTTTGTGAAAAGTCAATGAGCTCTGCACTTGTGATCTAGTCACTTCTCATATGTATGTTACACTTTAATAAAACCATTTTAACTGCATAAAAAGGAGGAAGTCTGAGACTTCCATTTAGCAATATGTCAAGATAGAACATCTGAACATCAGCTCATTACACAGCAGCAAGAGTGCTGAATAACACACAACCAACAGCTTCTGTGAACGTACGAATGAACTCTCCAGAAAGCAAGGGGAATCCCAGGGACCAACACTGCTTTCTCTACCCTGGGATGAGTTGTGGGGTGTCAACTGAGGAATGATAAAAGCTGCAAGGCCTGGGGTCCTCCTGGGGTTTAGAGCTATAATAGCGACCCTGTGGAAGGGTGGAAACCTTGAAGGGCTAATTCTGGGTGCAAGGGTGGCTAGAAGAGACAAAAATCCACCCGCGGGTAAAGTAAAACCAAACGGTTGCTTGTCTTACTTTGGGCTCTATCTGGAAAAAAAGTCAGCAATAAAGAAAGTTTCCTAAAAATGTGTGACCATGGGCCTGCCTTCAGTGGAGCTGGGGAGCACTTTCGTACTTCCAGTTTATTCCAGATAGTGGACATAGCAAGAGTCATCAGGGGACACGCCTAGGTTTTCCTTCACTTTCCCAGAAAAACAGTGAGCAGCAGAGAAGCTGCAATAGAAAGGATCCATGTCCCTCCATTTCAAGATTTCTCTTGGTCTGATTTTATATCAGCAATAATTTCAAATGAAGAATTTGCCTTAGAGGGAGACATCTGCACTTCATAATTAAAAAGGAAGATTACATCCTTGAGCCTTAGGTAGCCTCTACAGAACAAGCCTTTTTAAAAACTGGTTTTGACTTGACATTTAATTCCAGAGGCTCCTGAATATTTACATGGCCCCTCTCTCTCAAGGAGCTGTTCACTTGCAGCACGGACAAGTCACAGGCAAAAGAACGCATGGATGTGAGTGCGTGACATTCAACTCTTGTTTCCCTTTACCAGTTCTTTCAACTGGTCCCTTGTATGACACAACCTCAAGATCCTTTCCCACTCTGATTCACAAAGTCAAGTAAATTGCACAGAGTTATAATGAGCAGTTGATGAAATTTAGGTTATTGAAAAGGAAGTGCTCAGGGACTAAAGGCTAAACAGAAGTCTAGCAAGTAGAGCGATGTGATCAGTTATGAAGGGCATCTCAAATTCTCACGTCTAGGGAGGGAGTGTGGTACCAGGCATCTGTAAGTGCCGGAGGCAATAACCAAGTCATGGAGGAGGCAGTACTCACATAACACACATTTCGAAAGTTGAGAGTGACAATGAACCTGAGCTAGCTAGGAGGGATGGGCTGAGGCCACCACTGCCTGTCACAGTGATTCTAGTCAGGGGAAGACTTTCTTGATGTTTATTTGACCAAATGATGGTACACAACCAGTCTGTTGAATCTGTAATCACGCTTTACCTCAGCTGCTAAAATACAGTATGTCTCTACATGGATCATCCACGTGACTGAGTTTAGCTTTCAAACATTCCTGAAATTCAGGCTTTCCCCTAAGCAATTTGGGGTCTGGGCTTAACCCATTGAGATAAAACTAAATACTAACATAAAATGGTTTCTTCACTTTCACCAAGTTATTCTCACATCATGTAATAATTAAAACCTAGTTAAACATGCCATAATATAATAAACAAGCTAAAAAACAGGAATGCTGCAGGAAGCTGGCATGCTTTTCCCATAGCAGCTACTGAGCTGCCCTTGCTAAGCCTGTTGGTTGCCCTACTATAGCTGCTTCAAACAAACTCATAATAAACAGAAAAAAACAAATCTAGGATTAATCAGTAGTTTCTAGTAGTTTGACACATTTTATATTTTAATCTAAGAATACCGATGCTATTTTCATTGTTTAAAAACTCTGGAGAAAACCTAGAAGGAAGAATAAATGGCTGATGGGCAGCAGGGGCCAGTCAGGAAGTCTGCACTCCTTACCTGATGTTCAAGTTCCCACAAAAATAACCTGGTTCCCCTATTTGTTCCCACATTCTCTGATATAAACTTGTTGCTACACCCAGTTCAGGCATCTCCCCGTCCACTGAGCACATTCAGGGAATCGCGTCCCCACATCTTTGCTCTGAGTGACTTCTGGGAGACATGTCCTCTTCCATCCTCCACCTCCCCAGCCCACTAGTAGGGCTGTTGCCTTCTCCCTAACCCAGGATGCTATCACCGGCCACCAAAGCGCAAACAGAAGATCTTCCCTTAAACTCCCACAGCATTTAATTGGGCACTTGTCTTTGTCCTGCTATTTTTGACATTTGATACATTCTGATCTTATCTCCCCAGCTAAGCTGCACGCTCCTTGAAAGAAGAAACCTGATTCCTATTTTTCGCTGCATAATCCCCCAAAGGGCCTGTGTTCTGCATCACAAACCTCGAGGCAGCACTTACCATTTATCCCTATAAATTTAAGGACAAAAAGATAAAAGTAGGAGAGGAAAAAGAGGGAAGGAGAAATTGCATAAATGATACTTTTGGGTATCTGTACTTTGGAAAGACAGATTTTGACCTCAAAAGAAACTATAAAGATAGACCTTCCTCAGTCACCTGCTTTTTTCTCCATGACAAGGATACATATGTATGCCATCAGACTGGGCCTGGGCCTGGGCCTCGTTGAACTGCGGCCCAAAGCCTGAGGGAGCCCCGGTTCACAGTGCCTCCCCTTCTTTTCACCATCCCTGTTGAGGCAATGCTGAGAGAAGCACCGTCACACTTCCCGTACAGCAGTTCTGTGTGGGACAGCTAACCTGCCAGCTTTGTCCCAACAGCAACCAGCCCAAAAGTTATTTGCTACACAAGCAACTCATCCTATTTTAGTTCAGAGTCACTGGTGGTTCTCAAATGTCACTTCCTACGAGAACCATGGGGGACCCATGGGGGAACTTTGGAAACTCCTTATGCTCAGCCACACTCCGCACCATTTAAATGTGAGTCCCTGGGAATGACCCAGGCATCAGTGTTTTTAAAACTTTACTACGTGATTTAAATGTGTTGCCAAGCTTGAGAGGCGGTGGTTTCAGCAGGTCCGTCAGCAGCCTACGCAAATGTTCGTTCTGCGGCAGAGTGCTAGAAAACGCGAGCAAGTGACGGCAGAAGGCAATGCGGGCGGGACTCATCTCCCACTCCCGGGGCGGCTGCACGGCCAGCTTGTGATTAAGCTGGCCTTTAGTGTCTCCATATTTTTCTCTTCCCTGCGCTCTTTCCCTTTAGCATCTCTGCCTCAAAGTAAACACGAGGCAGCTAGAGATGACAATACTGCACTACACTTCTTATAAGTGGGGAGAGGAGCTCCCAGTGGTTCTTGCCCCTGCTGCTCATGAGAAGTACGTGGGATACGTAAATACACTGTGCAGAGATGCTGGCTCGATTTGTGTAGAGCTGTGGTTCTTAATGTGTGGTCTTGAGCCCAGCCGCTTCTGCATCACCTGGGTACTCTCCAGAAACACACTTTCTCAGGCCCCATCTCAGACTTCCTGAATCAGAAACCCAGGAGGGAGGGCAAGGGTAGGGGAAGAAATCTGTGTTTTAAGGAGCTCTCCAGGAAATGATGGTCATGCTTCAGTGTGAGAACCAATGATGTAGGCAGGGCACAGGTTCCCCTGATTTTGAAAAGACCCACAGGAGTTACTACTACTGGGCAGTCCAGGTGAGGACTCGGATTCAACAGTACTGGCTTAGGCAGCTCACGCTCTGTCTCTTCACTGCAGTTTCCAGCTCTCCCAGGGCCCAGTCCTACATAACAGTGCCTTTCACTGGGGTGCGCATGAGAACTCTTGCATCACGTTAAAAAATAGTAGTTTTGGTATGGGTGTGTTCAGTGATTTTAACAACTGAATTAGATCAGCAGTGAAGCCCACTTAACCACTGACTCAAACCTTTGTTAATAAAATGCCCCATCCCCATCATCTCCCCATCCCATGAACTGACTTTCTGCCGAAAATAGACTCGCCAATCAACAGTGACTCGGCAGCCAAATATAACCATCCTTTTAATTCACTCAAATAAAAGAAATATGACCATGAAACATCTACTTGATTTTGAAATGGGCCTTTGGGTCAAAATTTCAGGCTTCATTTGGGCATCCATCTCATCCTTCAAAGAGAACTTCACAGGTCAGGGTTTTTATTTATGCAATGATGACATTTAGAATTCTGGCTTTCATGCAGTCTCAGGATAGAAGCCTCTGGCAAGATATGTAATAAATGGAATCTTTATATGAACATCAATTCATACTTTACAAAAGGAAGTTACTGTGCAAGACTAGTACTTCAAAGAGTGGACAGAGTGGATTATAGGCTGGTTGTTCTCTTCCTGTCCTGTGTGACTGGGCCTGGCGGTGAGTGTCACTCACTGTTTCTGGAGCTTCATAAGAAAGGGAGCAATCCTATGGGTCTGTTTAGGACTCAGTATCTTCGATGATAAGTTATGGGTGTGCTATGAGCAATCTACTATACTAATAGCCTTAGGCAAGAGAAGCGGCTGAGACCGTAAGCATGCTCCCTTCTACACAGGCATCAAGGTACACAGGTCCCTGCACTCATGAACAGCTCTGGGGACCCAGTCCATCTCCCGAGAGTTTACCTCGAGGGCAGTAGATGTCTGGAGCCCACCGGTTGCACTCATAATTGTCTGCTGCCTTTTCACAGGTGAAACACTTAAATCCACCAGGATATGGTGTGGCTACAAAAAAAGACCAAGAAAAAAGATTAATTTTTTAAACTGAGTGTAGAATCCGGCATTGTGAAGTTAGACATTGTAAATTTTAAAAAAGGATTCTCGAAACAGCCTGCTAGCATTTTTAAAAAGTACACGTGCAAGTACCAGATGACTCAGCCACTGCATTCTTGGATTATCTCTGAGAAATTAAAACTTGTATTCACACAAAAGTTTGTACACAAAAAATATTCAAAGCAACTTGATTTGTGACAGGCGAAAACTGGGTTCAGCCCAGATGCCCCTCAGTGGGTGAAGTCGAACAAGCCGCGGTGCATCCAGGCCAGGGGCGATCAGTCAGCGCTAGCAATGAAGTACCAATGAATTAACAACTTGGATGAATTTCCAGGGAATTACGCTGAGTGAAAAGAGTCAATCCCAAAAGCCTCTATAGTATATGTGTTATTTACTCCCTGTAACATTTTTTAAATGAGAAATTTGTGAAGTGGAGGGAAGATGAGTGGCGGCCAGGGTAGGCGGTAGCGGTGGGGGCAGGTTCTGAGGGAGCGTGGAGTGAGGCCAACGGGAGGAACACTTGTGCTACTGAAACTGCTTAGTGTCGTGGTTTGGTTGTAAATACACGAACCTGCATATGCGGTAAAATTACGAAGAACTCGACACACACATATGCACACAAATGACTCCGAGTAAAACTGGGGACGACTGAATAAAACCAGTCAGTAACCCGGTTGTGATATCAGTCCACAGTTTTTCAAAATATTCCCATTGAGGGCAACTGGGTAAAGTGTACATGGAATCTTTCTATATTATTTCTTACAACTGCTTATGAATCTACAGTTAACTCAGTAAAATTTTCAATTAAAAAAAGGCACTCTGAATTTCCAGTGATTTAGTTTTATGTGTCAACTTATGTAAACAGGTCAACATGTAAATATAAATATTAGATTCAATCATAAAATACTTCCTGATACTTGAGCATTTTGTACTGACAAAGGTGGCAATTTCTTTACTTCAATCTATATTTTTATGTTCTTGGACCTAACACCGTTAAGAATCCCTGCAGGTGGTAAGAAAAAAGAATGTTTTTTCTAAACGTTCTAAATTGCTAAAATATACGCTGCCTGTGCAGAGGTGATTCTCCTAAGGTGCCTCGCAGGCCCATGTCCAACGTCCATGGGACAGCATGCTGGGGACAGCACGCTGAGGGCATCTGGGGACACGGATGCGCTATGGGCTCCTAGCTCCAGCCCCTCCTCTCCTCACCCCGAGTTGCCTTTTCCTGTCTTCTGGTACTTGTATTCTCTGTCCTCCTTGTATTCTTCTTGTCCTCCAGGCACTCGGATTCTCTGCCTCCCGTTTGTGCTCAGGCAGGTAGGGCTCCCACGATGGTCAAGCTCCATGGAGTGCCCGCACACGAGGCCTCATTAGCATTTAAGGACAAGGATCCACAAGGAATATCCAGCCAGGTTCTCTCCGTCCGATCTACTGATGAGCTTTTACTTGCTGCTTAGTTCTAATCATTTGCTTGCTTTGCTGCTTAGAGTTTTGCCTTTCATAAACAGGACATGTGAATGTCTGTGTGTTTAATTTGCAAAATTACCTGGCCTCTTTGAAAGCTGCAAACACTCAAACACTTCATCTGCAGAAGCCAACTGTTCTCTCTTGCAGATGGCTGAGCCTGCATATCACACTGGCGGAAATAATCATCTCAGGGTAAATTGCTTTGCCCACATGGAACCAATTAAGTATGTTATCAAAAATAAATGAAGGAAGAGGCAGCAACTTAAGCCAGAATTATGGGCCAGATATAACTTTGATTTTCACCTTGCCTAGAATAGCTGCCCATCTTTGCACTAGCTTGAAATAGTTCACAGAGCTGACTCTGAAAATAGCAGGACCAAAAGTTGTAAACTGTCTTTTAAAAAAGTCAGGTAGCTGGACCTTTTTATGGGCCCATGTGAGAGTTCTATGTTCCTCCAAGTAATTGATAACTCAAATCCATAAACAGAATGAGAGTGAGTATACGGATCATCTTAGAAAACAAGGATGAAAAGCAACTTAGATACCCTCATTCCATTCCATTTTATTCTTAATGAAGAAATTTCACTAGGAGGGAACATCTTCTCCCTGTGTATAACTGTATGCAACAGAAGTAAACTATTTTATAAAACTATACACAAATAATTTTTATATCTCCACAACCTACTACCTAGAGAGGTGGGTTAATTTAAGTTGAAGGAGTCTACTTTGTAAATTTTGAAGTAGAATTACTGGAGTAGGAGTTTTACAAAACAGATCAAACTATTTATCAAAGAACAGCATTTGTCAAAAAATGATAATATACACCAAGGTTCATGTCTACAAGCTACTCACAGCATGTCAGCTTGCATGATTAATTCTCTAGAGTATCCAATTTTATCTGTCTGTCACTGAAGCCAGTAAAACTTTTAGCTGGAATGTTGGGTTAATTATTCCTGAGAACTTTCCCATCAAAGAGATAAATTAAGAACTTTGAATGAAGATTGACATTCCAGCCATTCCACAAATAAACTTTCTGAGAACCTGGCACTAATGAATTATAGTGTTTTCAAATTTGGATTATTTAATAGACTCTTCAAAATTATCCTTTGCAATACTAGTGACACATTAAATTAAATACTCTCATTTCTTACACAAGTAGGAACAGACTCTGAATTAACCCTAAGTATATAAAAATTTAAACAGGAATACAAACTAAAACACTAAGGTAGCATAATTAAGCCTTGTTTCAAATCATTTTACCTCTGAATGTGTTTATCAGCACGTATCACCAACAATTAACCAAATGATCTCATTCTCAGTGAATTTTATTTTTAAATCTACAACTTCCTATCTGTGTGTATTCTCAACAATGATATCCTAATATCTGCTTACAGGAACTTGAACTTACATCCTGGCAGACAGTACTGACCAGTGAATAACCAAACCCTTTTCAGTGACAAATCTCTGTAGAGAGACTCAGCTTTAAGTTGATAATTATAGCACAATACCAAGTAATGGTTAAATTCTTCCCTCTGGAAATATTTAGCCAAAAATAAGGTCCACAATTGAACAACTATCTCCAGTAACTTGTTAATTGATACTGCATCTGATAAGTTTCTCTTTTAAAGGACTGGAAAGAGATTTCTAAGAGATGTTCTATTTTTCCTTTGTTACTTCAAAGCATTAGAGAGCAAGCAGAGTTCCACATTGTTGTGGCCCCAGCTGTGAATGAATCTAATTTGGCTCTTGATCACAGAGTTCATAAGCTTAGGACTCTGTATTTCAGGGCATAAGTCCTTGGTCCCTCAAGAGAAGGTGATTGTAAAGAAAAAAAAAAGAAATGCCAAAGTGCCCAGTTACTTCCTGTAACACAATCTGCCCATTAACTCCCATGGTCAGCCACAGCTCAGCCGACCATAATTCATTTGTGAGGCATCGGAAAGGATTTCGTCTTTGTTTCCGTCTCTTGGAACTTTTGCCTGGACAAGGGCCTTCAGTTACCAAAACTGTGGTGAGAAGAGAATCTTGTTTTAAAATGTATGCTTCTGTGTAATGCAATCAATGTTTTTTTTTTATCCTTGCCAAATTTAATTTCCATTGTTTCTGGAAACTGAATGCAAACACAAATTTTTTAGAAATCTAATAAACTGACCTACCTCTCAGACCACTTGGCTAGAAAATGTTGTCAGTGTAATTTTAATACTGTGGACATATTTTTAATAGAAATGTATTTCCTGCTGCCTTTCTAGAAAGTCCCCCTACTCCCTAAAATGTATGCAGTGTATACAGAAGGATGAAAACATTTTGTTGGCTCTCTATCTAGGCACAAGCAAGCGCCCTGCAGGGATATACCGCTCTGGTCTGCAGGAAAGACTCAGAATATGCAACCAGAGGACAAGTGAGAATCTCAGGAAAGATTTATATTGCAAGGAAAGAAATGGAGGCCGAGAAGAGATTGCAGTCATATCACATCTAACAACCAAGTAAGAAAGAAGCTCCATTTTTCTTAACACTAACTCCTGTTTAAAGGATTTATTAGGCTTTAGTACTTTACTCATGGGCTGGAAAGAAATTCATCATTTATCATATAAAAAAACCCCACAGATTATTGAAATAGATGTTGAGGACAGTGTCTCAAGCTTGGAAGCCATGTTTATTTCTTTTAAGGGCTTAGAAACTTCAAAGATTCGGGAATTAGAGAGCAAAGGAGATTGGTCATGGGAGGCTGAGCTTTCCCAACCCAGGATCCAGTCTCACCCCACTTAGCATCTCCGAGGGCTGTTGGGGCCCAGCAGAAATGAGTTTCAGTTTGTCTGGTGTGAAAACCTGTGTATCTCCTCACATCTCCAGCATCTCCCCAATTTCTGCCTGGGCAGGTTCCCAGCTGTACCTAACATTCACAGAATCTGGCTCACTCACTGACCCCAAGAAAGCTGTTTGAGCCTTCATCTACATACTGAGGCAACTATATTAATAATTCAAGATAAAAATATTGTAAGTCCTCACTTCCCTCATATATTTTTTATAGTTTATTCTACAGAAACCTGCTCATTTGTAGAGATTGCGCCATCTAAACACGGTCTAGTGGGTGCTGCTCAGGGCAGAGGACCACGACCATTAAAAAAATCAAAGCATTAAAACAAGCGAATAAACACTAGAAACCTCTGAAATAGAGCACAGAAATGTGAAGTTAACTCTGCTTTAAAATGGGCAGAATAAACAAAATTCTAGCCATGTAGGACCCACTGATGGTAACTTCAACCCAGCAAGAACTTCTAGTCCCCTGACCAGTCACAGAGGCTCCAAAACAGAGCTCAGCCCAGACCTGTCAGTGAATTGTCTATGCACCATCTAGCTTAGGAAAGGCTCCTTCCATCCATCTCCATGTTTCAAAATCCTACCAGAAACCTGACCAATTCTTTCTATATGGTGAATTCCTTTGAATTAAGCTATGGCTTTATTTAATTAACACAGGTCACACAAGCAGAACTCACCTTCAAAGATCTCATTCTGAAATCGACTTTCCAAACAGGGGCCCACTCATCTGGGTATGGATCCACCAAACTGGTGAGGCAGAAGCAGTGTGTGTGTGTTTGTTTTAGTTATGTTCCCTTAATTCCAATCCCATCAGTTTTCCTTCCCACCCTGTGTACAATGCAGCCTCAGAGAAAGCCAGGCACGGACCTACCATGTGGCCCAGTGACTTCTGAGTTTGTCACTGAAGTAGACAAAGAGCCCGCCAGAAGTTGAAAATCCTGGCAATCAAACCTAGGAGACTGAAATCTAGGTGTTGTTCACCAAGCATAATTTTAAAAAATCATAAAAATTTGGACAGAAAAAACAAAATGCAATCCTACAAAACAGAGCAAGTATCAAAATACCTTCTTTTCATGAATTTTACTAAAATAAACAACTCTGCAAAAACGGGCAGCCAGATAAGCTTCCAATACAATTCACCAGCAGGTACCAGACTATACTGGTAAGAGAGTCCAGCAGCAATAATCTAAAGAAACTCTTTGCTGTTTGTCAAAAGCATATTTGGTATTGAAAAATTAGAGTAAAGTACTTTCAGCATCCTCAGTTTACCATCAAAACCAATAACAACAATAGCATAATTATTTTACCCACGTTAGAAATGTGGAAATTAACATTTTAAAAGATCCCTCTACACATTTATCGAGCATTTACTACAGCTCACATTCAGTGCTAAGTGCTTTGTATGCATTCTTTGAATCAATCTTCCCAGAGTCAGGACATTTATTTCCAGTCAGGAGACTAGGCCGCAGCTGAGCTTGTTGCTGGCCCACGGTTGGGCTGATGGGACTGCCCCTGTGAATTTCCTGGCCCGCCTCTCATCTAAACCAGACCATGCCAAAGTTAAATAGTCTAACTGCGTGACATTAAAGGAGTCCTCCACCTTGTGGTTTCTAAGATCCTCAAGAGCAAGGACTAGGTTTTATTTGCCCTTATGTCTTTCATGTCTATCACAATGCCAACACACAAGATATGCAAAAAATGTTGATGGAACAGAATATTTCAAAATAGGAATGTACTCAGGACAAATGCTAAAAGGTCAAACCACACACAATATACCCAGCTCTCACCACCACAGGGCCAATCCAGAAGAGGATCCAAACAAAACTAAGAGCAGGATAAATAAATACAGAGATGGAGGCGAAAGAGGAAGCAAAAGGGCTGTGTGATCCAAGTTTGATCCTTAGAACATCAGCAGCAGAAGCACCTGAAATTCTTGCTAAAAGTTAGAAACCACAGGTACAGCCCCAGGCAGCTACGTCGTCACTCAGGCAAAGGGATTGTCGTGCATGTGCATTATTATGCTCTCTCCAGGCAATTCTTAAACACAGGAAACTAAAACGGTTAGGGAACAGGAAATTGTCGAAGATAATTCCACAATTACGCTGAACCTGAGAATGAGATGCACAGACAGGAAGACCAAGCTATTGTCTTCCCTAGAAAGGACTGATCTTCCACAAAAACATTCCTCCTGGGACGTGAAGGGTCACTTTGACAACTGACAGAGGCTGGCATTCATCAAAAGGAAGGGGGTTCAGAATCAGAGTGACAGTGCTGGGGACATAGAGAACAAGCCTAATAATTTGCCTGAAAACGAAAAACAAACACCCTATACAAAGGTGATGGTAAAACATAAGGCATGTTTGGTAGCACCTGTACCCCCCCCCAATTAAATCATCAGAGGTTTTCCCTGCACTGAATACTGCCTTCTCCTGACCATTTTCAACTCATGTCTAATTTTAAGTCAGGTGACATTTCTACAGCAACGAGAACAGAGTCTTACTTGAAGGGTGGAGGTAGATAATGTCTTTCACTGTGAAGTCTCGGGACTGTGCTGCTTTCAGACAATCAGCCAGCAGGCTCAGGAGCAGGAGCCAGGCCAGGGCAGGGCCAGGGTCCATGGCAGACCGAGGCGTCACTCATGCAGGGCGCCCCGGAGCGAGGACTGGGGACAGACGACAGGAGGGAGCTCGCACCTGAAATATGAAGCAAGATTCATCTCAGTGTCCAGCTCAAAAAAGCCGTGGGAGACTTGGCTAAGGTCCGGAGTCGTAGGGATAGCATAGGACGGCTGGGAGCCGAGGGCTCGAGGAAGGGAGTAGACACGGAGAGAAACGGTAATTTTAGAGCACTTAGAAAATTCCAGCCCAAATCTCTTCTGAATCAGGTCCCTAAAGCTCCATTGGTAGCAGTCCCCTCTAATACCCGGCAGAGATGGTATCAAGAGAGATTGAATTTTAATGAAATCCAGCTATTTTTTGCCAGGAGGCCGGGGGATGGCTGCCAGAATGCAACAATAAATAAGTCAGGTACAAAGCTCAGAAGCATTTCCTTGATGATGGTGAAGGCCAGGTATGAGAGTGAAGCCTCACTGGGTCATGCTGCCCATGCAAACGAGTGCCGGGTAGGCTTCCGGATTTGGGAAAAAGAGAAATCTAGGTACATGGGCCTCTTTCAAACCAAAAAGTGCCTCTCTAGCTCAAAATCTCCTTCATGTAAGTAATATCATTGGCCAGGCACTGTTGAAGTCATATATATATAAATGTATTTGTATTTATAAATATAATTTTTTATTTGTATTTTGTATCTGTTTTGTATTTGTAAATATAAATGTGTGTGTATATAAATACAATATATAAATGTATATTTATACATATTCTTTTATATATATATATATATATATGCAATCATCTATAAATAAACTATCATCCATTTGGAGGAAACAGAAGTCCAGCAAACAGAAGAGCTGACTCAGACCTAGGCAGCCTGACCACTGAGACCACATTTTTCAACACTAGATGAAAATGTGTTCTTCTGACGATTGTCTTGTGGCGCATCAACAGAAACTGACGAGAGGAGATTAAGGTGTCACCGCAGCACTAGGCAATCATGTTCTACCCTCTATTCTGATTCTGTCCTTTTCAGTGAAACCCGGAGGCAGTCAAACCTTCTACTAGGTTTGAATTGTCCAACACCCTTAGAGCGTAGACACGAGCACACATCTTATATTCATGGCTCTTCGCCTTGCCAACTTTTTGCTTCCCGGTAGAGTCGCATTCTGTTTTCCAAATACCGTCATTCTATTGCTCGTGCAAGGGTCAAGGCAATCATTTTATTTTTAACGTGATAAAAAAAAACACAATTTGGACATTTTGTTTACAAATCTTAACACCAATATTCAACAAGCTTTTTGAAATAGCATAACAAGAAGCCTGTATGATTTTACTAACCAGTGTTACCTCAACCCATTTAATAAAATAAAAAAGAAATATAAAGTAGCTAACAAAATTATTCTAAAATTATTTTGTCAAAACAAATAGACCAAGAGTAAATATATTACAAATCAAAATCAATAGAGAAAACCAAGATGAACTAATCAGTTATTAGAATATACTACAGAGTAATATTAATCAAAGCACAGAAACAAACCCAACTATTCCCATAATATGAGCAATTTTTCAAAATTACAGAAGAGAAAAATATTAAATAAAGAAAACTATGATAACTTGATTAAAAATTGTGAAAAAGATTAACTAAAACCAAACAATGGACAATACACTATAATTAACTCCATATGGATTGGTGTATTCATTTTTTTTTAAATAGACAATTCGTCAGAAAATAGAGGAGAGCTCTTACTACCCTGCAGCAGTTTGATGATGCCAGGCGGCCAATTTCATGCTCACCACCCGTCCCCTGTTCACAGTTTGGCCTCCCCGGCAAATGTACATTCAAGAGGAGAATGGGCTGCCCAATCCCTTACTAAATGGGAGTGCAGGGCACCATCCTGGGTACTTTGTTGAACCATACGATGAGAAAACAAATATCAATGATATCTCCCCTCACTGAATGACAAACAAACGGTGTCTCCTCCTCAATGAACACAGCAGTGCTTTGTCATCCACCCAGGCTGGGCCGGTGAGGCTGCTCCTGAGGAGCCCTCCCACACACAGCCTGGCGTGGAGATTCCACTGCACACAGCACTGCCCTGCTCACTGTCTGCAGCAGGCTCAGTGAGAGTCTTATTTTAATATAATCTAACATTAAATATCAACTAGTTGTCAACCTCAATTCATTTTAATGTGGAAACTTGATGTCCACACCAGTGCTTCAATACAAGGAGGACCCAAAAAACCCTGGAATTTATTTATGAAAAATTGTGTATTTATTCTGACATGCTTAAACTTCATTCACCTTCCAAGTACTCTCCATTTGATGCAATATACCTATCGAGACCTTTTTTCCACTGCTCAACCCAGTTTTTGGACTCGGTGATTTTGATACCTTTGATTGTTTCTGCTGTTTTTTGTTGCACCTCTTCCATATAGGCAGAATGTTTCCCTTTAAGGACTTTTGTGATCCAGGGAAACAAAAAAAAGTCACCTGGGGTGAGATCGGGTAAATAGGGAGGGTGGGGCACGGGGGCCATGATGTTTTTGGTCGAAAACCGCTGAACACTCAGTGCAGCGTGGGCAGGTGCGCTGGTAAATCACCCATCATGACATGGGCAAATGTGTTGAGTCTTCAAAAAAAATTCACTGAAGTTCAACACAGCCTGTCACAACAGCGCAAGCTGGTACACTCACAGAGATAGGTTCCTAGAACACTCACCTAGTAAGGGAAGCCTGTACTACAAAGGGCCCACCTGCCAGAAGATAATTCTGGAGTTTTTTTGTCTCATCTTGTATGTAAAACAATGCAAGTGGCAAGTTTTTATTAAAACATTTCTTAACCACAGTATTCCTTCCAGTTATTGATTTAAAAATCTCTCTAGGCATGATACTTTCATTAAAAGCTAAGCATTACTTAATGTTACCTGAAATTCACCTTACGGCAATCTCTCAGCATGGCTGCACAGCCACGAGCCCCATTTTGCAGCATGTCTGACCATATGTAACGTAAGAGAGAGGGGAAGAACTAGAGGCCTGTGTGTGAAAACTCACTCTAACTTTTTCTTGCTCTGCAACCTTAAGCCAGTTACTTAAACACTCCGTGCCTCAGTTTCCTCATCTGCAACAAGAGAGTTGCATGAGTTAACATATGTAAAGCACTAGAACAGTGTCGCTTACACAGTAAATACCACGTGTGATCAGTTTTACTAACTACAGGAAAGGGTAAGCTTCATTCTCCAGGCCTGGCTTGTGTAGTGCAAGTTTTCAAATTTGAGGGATTCGACTACTTTTTTTAACCATGAATTCTGTGTGTTTAGTGGGGAATTTCCAGATTCTTCAAGTAATTGAGCCTTTATTGTCACAACATATTTTATTCAAGAAATTACTCCTTCTTTGAAAGCAAAGTATTTCTAGGTTTATGTATGATTAGAAAAGGGACTGAAAGGACAGATATCAAAATGGTGTAGGATTTTGGATAATGTTCTTCCTTTTGATCAATCTGCATATGTGTAATGTTGTTCTTTTTCTTCAGTTTGCATGCTTAGAAAATATTTGATGAGTATGTCTTATTTACAAAGAGGAAAACAGTTTCTTAAGAAATAGTGCTTCTCAAAGAATGGGTTTGACAGAATAATTTCACTTTTTATCTACAAAGGAAAGTCAGCTTATTACCTATAGTCCACGAATATAACCTCAAAAATGCCCACATCTCCTCTACAGAAATAGAATCCACATTTGACAGAATGTCCTCTCCTTCCCTCTTCTACCATGAGCTTCCTTTGGTGTCTTAGTCCAGGTGCTCCTTGTAGCAGAATCTGGGACAAGGAGTAAAGGTGCTAAGAGTGTATTTGAAAGAAGCGAGCCCAGGAAACTGAGGATAAAGGGAAGGGAGGGAAATGGGAGGGAGAGAGAAGTGAGCCGGGGAGAATATGAAACTAGACAACATAAAAGAAGGTGATCCCAACCCTAGGTTACTATGCTGCTCACACTTCACAAGCCACAAAGAAAGTTGCAAGGAAGACCTGCCCCTTGGTGTGGTCCGTGGTAGGAGAAAGGAGGGAGAAGTTATCTGCCGGGCTGCCTCCTGTCTCTCGTTCCCCACCGACAAGGTTCACGCCCCAAAGAACTCACTCCCCTATATTTGTATGTGTTATTAATCTTTGCAAATACCTTTGTTTTCAAGGGCTTGTTATTTTTATTTTATACATTTCTATTGATATAAATTTCACCATTTTAAAATAATACAGTTCAGCATTTTTGGTATATTTATAATATGATGCAACCATCACCTAGTCCAGAACATTTCCATCGCTTCCAAAAGAAATCTTGCACCCATTAGCAGACATTCCCATCTTCTCCTCACTCTTTAGAAACCACTAACCTACCTTCTATTACCACGGATTTGCCTATTGGGAACGTTTCATGTAAATGGAATCACTCTGGCCCTTTGTGTCTGGCCCCTTCCATCCGTGTTATAGAATGAGTCAGTGCATCATCCCTTCTTACGCTGCATTGTATTGCATTGTATGGATATACATTTACTATCTGTTCATCAGTTGATAGACAACTGATAGACAATTGATAGACAATTGGGTGGCTTCCACTTGTGCGTTATTGTGAATAAAACTGCCATTAACATTCATGTAAATGTTTTTGTGTAGATATACATTTTCAATTTTCTGGGCTATATACCTGAGAGTGGAATTATTGGGTCTTATGGCAACTCTGTGTTTAATTTTTTGAAGAACTGCCAGTCTTCCACTGTAGCTGCACCATTTCACATTCCCATCAGCAAAATATCAGTGTTCCAATTTCTTCATCTTCACTAACACTTATCTTCATTAAAATTTTTTTACATCCATCTTAGTGAGCGTGAAGTGGTATCTCACTGTGGCTTTAATTTGTATTTCACAAGTGACTAATGATGCATGTTTTCATGTGCTTAGTGGTCATTTGTATATTTTCTTCAGAGTAATGTCTATTCAAATCCTTTGCCCACTTTTAATTGGGCTATTGTCTTCTGTTGTTGAGTTGTAAGAGTTCTTTCTATGCTGAAAGGAAGGACCCTGGACCCTTTCCAGATGCATAGTTTTCACATCTTTGCTCCCACTCTCCTTGCTGACTTTCCACTTTCTTGATAGTGTCCTTTGACACTGAAAAATGTTTAATTTTTATGAAGCCTACATATTACATTTGTAATGTTTTTGTTCCCTTATTAAAGTCAAGCCCAATACAGCACTAAAAAGGAAGATCTACATACACTTCACAGTAAGAGGATTTGTGTGGTTTTCAATAGCCAAGGCTAGATTTTCCACCTCTCTTTTCCATGAGAAAAACTGGATGGGCAGAAATATTTATTAATATCACCACTGTTTACATTCTTGCAGTAAATCATGAAGCACTAGTCACTCTATTAGTATTTTCTAGGAACTGAAAAATGAAAAATGAGTGGCATGCATTCACAATTAGGCTGTTTCTGAAATATGGGCTTGGCTGAGGGGGCAGTACCTCTTCTGTACATATTCCCAGTAGTTGATGGAGCTTTAAGCCCTAAGCCTCACAAAGAGGATGCTGGACATGCTCAGATAATATGGGGAGTCTTTTCTAGGATTTTGATGCCTTTCCCTGGAGTCCACTGTGCCTTTGGACTGTCCTAGACATTCAGAAAAGATGCTGCGTTTCCATTTTATGTGCTGCTATTTGAATATGCACTGAGGATTCTGCCCCTGACTACAGCTCTCTTTTTATGAAGAAGTACATTCTCATTTTCACAGCTCTGTGACCTTTCATTTGTTATTTATGAGCTTTTGCAAATCTAATACCACTCTGACAGATTTAATTTGTGCTCTAAATTACCTTTGCATGAGTTACTCAACTGTTAGTTTTATTCCAGTGGATTACTTGCTACATTCTGCAACAGAAAAAAAAATTATTAGACTTCCTTCACTTGAAAGGAAGTTGAAAAGAGTTGCATTCTTTCACCACGTGGTCCCAGACAGCACAAAGGAGGACCTCCATCCTTGTCAGACAGGCCAAGTGATAGGACCACAACCCAGGCTGAGTTTTACAAATCTGCACCCCAACTGCTGTTTCGTAGAGTCCATAAAATAAAACACTCCCAACTCCTTAAACTGGAGACTGGAAGACAATTAAACACATCTGGAAGCTACACTGACTAAGGTGCCAAGTACAAAATAAAAGCACCTCAATATTAAATCAATAGATAAGTAATTGTGAAGTACAAAACTAATGCAAATCTAAATATTTTTCAATGCTATTCATATTAAAATTTGAAAAGCCCAATATACTGTATTTTTCGGACTATAAGACACATCTCCCCTGCCAAATTTGGGAGGAATAGTGGTTGTTGATGCTGCTGTTGAGTTCTGTTTACATTTACATTGGTGAAATATTATGTTATTTATTAAATATTTTACCACTTTTGCTTAAAAAAATTTTCCCCTATTTTCCTCTAAAACCTAGGTGCGTCTTATGGTCTGAAAAATGTGGGTAAAAGAAAAATGGAATTCTGAAGCCCAAAAGATTATGATGAATCTTGACTTAATTTTTAATATGTATAGACTAGGCTTGATAGTGACTTGACATAAAACATTAATCCAGCTCCCAAAGGTATAAACTAAAGTTTTATCTTCTTAACTGTATGTATTTAAGCCTACCTTCATACTTCATCCTGATCCTAGTACCTTCTCACAGTGTGGGAACTGCTTATACTAGGGGGCGGCTTTAAACAATTTCTGCAAATTCTTCGACTTGTCTCCATTGAGAGGTGGGGTCTGCATCTTCGCCTCTTGATTCTGTTCCAGACTTATCGACCAGCTGACCAGGGTGTAGTAAAATGACACTGTGGCTCTCGAAGCTAGGTCATAGCAGGTGACTCAACTTACCCTCAGTGCTCTGGGACACTCACACGGCAGTGGTGTAAGCAGTCTGAGTGCTTCGAGTGCCAGGCTGTGAGGAAGCCAAGCAGCCCACACAGAGCCACCGGGACTTCCTCCAGGGAGAGAGCTGCCCCCCGCCCCCCGGCCCCCGGCCGTCTCAGTGCCCTCTCTCCCCTCTGCCAGCTCCAGCCCCTGTCTGACTGCAGCTGCTCAGAGTCTCCAAGTGAGAACCACCAAGCCGAGCCCCTCCCACATCCCTAACCCACAGAAAACACCAGAGCTAAGTGATTGTTACCACCATGTGACACTAGGTTTGGTTGGCGATTTGTGTGCTGCAGTGTGCACCCAGATCATGAGGAGCTGGAGCAGGAGAGCTAATGAGGAATTATAGTCCCACTCATGAAGACAACTCCGATTTGCACACTGGTTGAAAGACACAGAAACCCAAATCGAACAGGCTGTAACCAAACTGAGGGGAGGGCGGGAGGGCGAAGAGTTTTCCTTTCTCACCTGACTGCTCCGTTTGGACACACCCACACTTTTGACTCTGTTATCAGGAATTTCCTTCACTTCACTCTGCTTTGCCCTTTCTTTCATCTCTGCTCTCATTCAGGTCTTCCCACTCTGTGGCCAGCTGCCTCAGAATCATTCCCAGCCTGTTTTCCAACTGTTCCAGAAAAGCCCTAAAAAAGTAGAACAGTTCATTCTTGGACCAAGACCCACCAGAAGAATGTGGCATTCCCATTGGCCAGAGCTGGGTCACTAGCACATCACTGGGACAAGTTCATTGTATTAACTTCATGGAAATCGCATGCCTTGAGAATAGAGGAAGTATTGGTCACCCTCTACTAAAAAAAAAATGCAGTTGTTGCCTTGGCCAGGTGGTTCAGCAGGTTGGAGCATTGTCTCATACACCAAAATTAGGGTTAGGGGTTCGATCCCTGGTCGGGGTGCACATGGAGGCAACCAGTCAGTGTTTTTCTCTTACATCAATGTTTCTTTCTCTCTCCCCCACCCATTCTATCTCTCTAAAATCAGTAAATATATCTTTGGGTGAGGATTTTTAAAAATATAGGTGTTGTCACCTGAAGAAGAAGGACTAAATGCTGGACTAGCAAAACTATAGAGATGTCCACCATGATAAACAACACAGAGTTTGAAATACCCTCATTAGCCTGCAGGATGAAGCCAACCATAGCTCAAATTAAATCTCTGCAAATGCCAGAGGGTGGGGAAATTAACGATTGCCATGGTTTTCTTCTCTAAAAGTAGAATACCATTCCACCACAGCTTTACCTATCAAAATACAAAGTTGAAACAATAATCCTAGTGGGCATCTGGAATGCCTTCTGGCCTGCACTCCCCCTTCCTATGGCCTGGATCTTCTGTTGACACCCGTCATTTCTTACTATCCGAGAGCACCATGTTCTTACATGGCCCTTTCTACAGGTCACTCTTGTCGGCATCTCATTCAAGCCAAGCCAATCAGCTTTCTTCCTGAGTATTTTTCAAGCCAGAATTGAAAAAGAATAACCATCCTTTCTGGCCCAGAAGCCTCCAAGAAGTGAAACTCAGGTAGATGTATAAGACATGATGTTCCCTATGTGGAGAAGGAGGAAGAGAACGAAGCTGTTGGCCATGTAGAGGGAGAGGAGAAATGAAGAGACCCACCTGTGTGCAGCCCTTGCCTTTCTGGCCAGCTGTTAATCTTTCCCCAGCAGCCCTGTCTGATCCATACCCCTTTTGCCCAGGCTCACCCGAGGGGGCTTTCTGTCCCTTGCAACCACAAGCTCTGACCAATTCAAGAGTCTTCCAAAGGTTCCATCCACTAGTCTCATTTTCTTTTGTAACAAGTAAGCTGTTGCATTAAAACTTCTTAAAGTGTTATCAACTACAAGGTTGGAGTTGGTTTTAAGAATGTCGACAATAGAGAGCTAGTCAGAGATTACCTCTTCAGGACTTTGTAGGCACTGGTGTTTCATTCCCTAACCTACAGGGAGACAGATGTTCATCTCTCCCCACTCTGAATTGAGGATCTATTTCCATCAAAATCAATGCTTCAAAAAGTGTGTTTCTTTTTCTGAAACCACTTGACAAGTCTAGAGTTATAGGAAGGAGCTGCCTTCTACCTTGTCCCAATTTTATTTAAAGGTCAATTGCATCAAAACTGCTTCAATTCCTGAAGGATGTTTGGCTGAGTATGCCGAGCAGTATATTCACATTTCTAAAAGATGTTGCATTAACTCCCTTCTGCTTGCAGGCTGTACGCTGGTTGCTTCCTCTACCAATCTGAAGGTTCTGGAGAGCTGACGAGAAGGCGTTCTGAAGGGCAAACAGCCGCGAGGGGCTGGAGGCAGAGAACTCTCCTAGCAGGAATGAAATACTGGGTACATTTCTGTTACTGCCTGCCATTTTTTATTTACTTGGAAGGGAGTGGCAGTTTGGAGGAATTTTTGCTTTTGTGTCTTTTATTAAATGCTTCTCTGTGTTTAAGAATGCCATGTTGTCATTTTATTTTTTTTTCTAGGAATTCTCATCCTAGAGACCTTGCAAAAATGTGGAAGAAAAAAATGTTCTCAGAAGCAATACCACAGTTATAAATGAATTAAGTCTCAAACAGATTTAATCTTGTATTCAAAATAACACTGTTCCGAATTTAACATTCAGATTATTAGGTATATGCCTTCCATCTTTCGATCAAAGAAGGACTACACTGGTACCATACGACGGTGATCCACTCTGTACTTACAGTGGTGCATTCACCTGCCCCCTGCTGATTTAGAGTTTCCCAAACTTCAGAGACAAAGAAGTTCCAGTAATCATCAATGATAAAGCAGACACTACCTGCTGTGAATCCAGGGAGATAGTCCATACTATTATAACCAAGTGTTGAAAAAATTTTATTGAATTTATTATGGTGACATTGGTTAACAAAATTATATGGGTTTCAGGTGTACAATTCTATAATACATCATCTGTACACTATATTGTGTGTTCACCACCCCAAGTCCAGTCTCCTTCCATCACCATTTATTTCCACTTTAGCCTCCTCTACCCAGCACCCCCTTTCCCTCTGGTAACCACCATACTCTTGTCTGTGTCTATGAATTTTGTTAGTAAATTTTTGGCTCAATTCCTTCACCTTTTTCACCCAGCCCCCATTCCTTCCCCTCTGACAGGCATCAGTCAGTTCTCTGTATCTATGAATCTGTTTCTATTTCATTCATTAATTTGGTTCAACAGATTCCACATATAAGTGAAATCATAAGGTACTTATCTTTGTCTTACTAGCTGTTTCACTTAGCATAATACCTCCAGGTCCATCCATACTCTCGCTAAAAGGTGAGATTTCTTTTTTTTTTTAACGACCACGTAGTATTTCTTTGTGTAAAGGTACCATAGATTTTTTTATCTACTCATGTACTAATAGGCACCTGAACTGCTTCCAAATCTTGGGTGTTGTATGTAACACTGCAGTAAACATAGGAAAGCATATATTCTTTCAAATTAGTGTTTCGGGTTTCTTTGGATATATTCCCAGAAGTGGAATCGCCAAGTTTTCTTGGCAGAAACCATTGCCTGGTGTTTTGGGCCACTTTACTTGGTGTTAGAGAAGATTGTTTTCGAGGCCCTGAGGCATATTAGTTCTTCCAAATCACCGTTCCTACTCAAGTTTGACCACTGCCATGTTCACGACCTTCTTCAGGGCTCTCTGCCCCTCTGGCCTCCTCTCACCCCACTCTCTGAGAGCCAAGTGGAAACAAACAACCCTCACATCTCCAGCCTCCTCACAAAATATTCTTCCTATTGTTTGGAGTGTTGACAGAAACCTGGCTCACAATGAACGTACCACTTCCCTTTGGACTGTCTACATTGGAGGGTGCTCATTCTCCCAACCCTCACAGACACTGGACGCAGAAAGAGGCCAGATTTCTTTTCTTACCCACTGCAGCTTACAAATCATTGCTTTTTCTCTTCAAACTATTCTCCTCCTCACCTCACCGGCTAAATCATCTGCTGTTGCAGCTGTCAGGAAGTGGATGGAGACTATGAAGAGCATGGCCTACCTTTAATCATTAACAATCCGAGGACCAAGAGGAACCAAGCCACACTAAATCTTACGTCCTGTCTGGCATGGAGTAGGGTTTTGCTCATGGTTCCAAGAATCCTGACCAAGTTTTTTGCCAAAGGCCTTGAAGACTGTTTCTATTTAGCCCTTGATATACTTAAGTTCAAAACAAAAATTTGCTTGTTTGATGAGTGTGGAGAGCACTTTCACCATTTCTTACAGGGCGGGGAGAGCCACACTGTGCTCTATCTTATTGTGGGAAAAATTAACGAAGAGAAAATTCAAATAGTCAACATCAAAAGAATGGCTTATGTAAAAATGCTATGGCTATGTTTTTTTAATCATTGGGTTCCTTCATAGCTAACCACTAAATCTTAACTGATGTTTTCTCATTTAATAAAGGATATGTTTTTAAAAGCAAATAATTCTCCAAATTTCTGATCAGCCAATACCTTGAGCTACATATGATACATCTTCCGATAGCTCCATGGTCATCGCAGTTCTGTTTGCGGAAGGCTACTGGGATCTGCTGGAACTCGCCGTCTAAACTATGCCTTGACTTGTCAAATTAGCACAGTTATTTTGAGGAAGGAAAGATTTCCTCACCCTGAATCTGAAGGCAAAAGAACCTCCTAACTCCATCTCATTGAAGTAGGGTTCTTCCTTTGTAAGGCACTGTCTTCACTTACAAGTGTCTGTAAAGAATGGTTACTACAAAGGTCTGTTGCTGTAGCAAAACAAAATATAATAAGATTTTACAAGGCACTCATTCAGGCAGAAAAAGATGTAGGAGTATTAATAAAAGCAGATTGTCCTCGATAATAGAAACTTTTTGTGTTTGCATCTAAATGAATTGCCTTTCCAGGGAAAAAAAAATGCTGTGTTAGCTTCTTATGGATAAGGAGACGATCATAGGTATCCAAAGTGACTCCTGACTACTGATACTGAGAATGCCACGTGAGGAATCTCTCCCTTCCTCCTTATCACTGAGTTTTTCTCAGTTGTCCTTGCTTGTATTTCATTTGTTCACTTATTCCTTCTTCATTCTCTATGAAGTAGGTATAGATAATTTTATCTGTTATACATGTTACTATGAACAGTTCCAGCTTAATAACCAAAATGATAGTAAAATCACTGATGTCATCCTTATAACCCCCCCACAAAGGCTGTGAAGGGCATGGGAGGAAGTGCCGTCTAGTGCACAAGGAGAGACGACGCATCTCCGAACCACTTAGCCAACCGCGATCACGGTGTGATGTGGAGCTGCTGTCTCACAACCAAGGCCACGTATTTGTAGGACGCCAGGTGGAGGAGCCAGGTGACTGGACAACCATGCCACCGCCCAGGCCCTCTGGGGAGGAGATAACAAGGCATTCTCAATGAAACTCAACAAGTGGTCCATATCCTTCCTACCAACCAGAGCAGCTCATCTGGAAGAAGAAAGGAAGGAATAATGGAAACAGGTTTGACCTATTACTACATTTTATAAAGAAAGAGATGTCTAGGTTCATACAAATAACAAAGTAAGTATACCAGTACTAGGACACTGAAGGAAGAGGAATTACAGAAAACAAAAGCTGTTAAATCCCGAAGTGTCATAGCCAGAAGTGGATTTATCATTAAGTTAGTGAAGGATAAACTTCAGGGTTCCTGATTGCATGGGCCAATGCCAAGGCCCTGGTTCTAATTTTAGGACAGTAATTTATGTATTCTTAAGGAAGCAAAAGAACACATAAAGTACAATCCTCCCTAATAAACTGGATCAGCTTCCTGGCTAGAGTGATGCAAAAACCATTTTTATTAGTAGTAATAATATTCTTTTTCTCTGAGAGGAGTTCAGTTAATAAATAAAAGTACATACTGTCACTCTACTTTAACGGGGGGAAAAGAGGGAAAGCCGGCACTTAAGCAAAGACAGGCTTTCTCAAAACTGGGTAAGTGGAATTAGAGCAGGAGAAAACAACCAGCCAACCAAATCACTGCATTCCCCTGGACCCTCCCCCGGCCCTGCCCAGGCAAACCACTCAAGAACAAGAGTGCCAGGGCACCCCTGGGGCAATTAAGGTCAAGGGAAAGGCTCTGGTTTTAGATAACATGTGGCTTTTAAAAAATTATTTTAAGAAGGGTCAGAGAAACCACTTCACCTGAAACCCAAAGACGGGGTGGGAACACTGGGGCTAGAAAGGAGGTCACCCCAAGCCCAGCAACGGAACCACACCCAGCATACACAGGGCTGACCAGGCCCAGGTAATAAAGCAGAGAGGATGTTAAGTGCTGGCTGGCTGCGGGCCCAGGCAGAACCCAGACCCTGTACCTGCCTCCTGGGATCACTGTGAGGACAAACAGATAACGCCCGGAGAGTAGTGTGGCGCAGGTGCTACGAGACCCAGCTCTGGAGCCGGTCAGGCCAGAATTCTGACTCTGCTCCTGATAGCTGGTTAACCGTGGGCAGGTCTCTTAATCTCTGTGTCTCAGTTTCCTCATCTGCAAAATGGGGGAAATGATAACGTTTTTGTCATGTCGCTCTTATGAGGAGACAACGCGCACAGAAAGCATTTTGAACCAGACCTAGAACATGCCTGCTAGCTAACAGAACTCTCGCGATCCTCTGGAGTAACTGCGAAGGTGAAGGCATCCGCTCCCTCGTTCAGGTCGAGACACGGGCTCAGCACCGTGTGCTCTGCAGGAGGCTGAACGGCCTCCAGAAAGGCACCCACGCAGTGCGTGTTCTGTTTGGAGAAATCAAAAAGCCCAGCTTCTTCTCAGATTTTCTAGCTGATCCCTAACTAAGCCCAGCATCCTGCAGTGAAGAGGAAAACAGAAAACCCACAGGGCAGGTGAATTTAATGAGGCAGATTGGGGAAGGTCTAGAGCAGGATTTCTCAAATTTGGAAAATGCTTTCTCCTTTAAAGGGGGAAAAAAGTCCCACAGACAGAACCTTTCTTACCCCCATTGTCAACTAATTAATCCTAATTATAACAATTATAATGCTACTTACATATACTTAGATAGAAAATTAAGATTAAGCTCCTGTTCTTCCAGCCAATGTAATAGCTTTAAAGGTGAACAAAAATTACCAAATATAAATCAAATTACATTCAAATTAAACACTTTAATTAAGTAAAATAGAAAAACAACAATAATGACTAACTGGGCACTTACTATAGGGTTGAACTGCATGAAATTGCCACTATTGGACCACTTTTGACCTACAAAAATGGTGATTTCATATGGTCAGACCCAGCCTGTGCTAGCACTGACCCAGTGCTTTTTTAATTCCAACACTCGTATGAAGTAAAGATTTTTATTACCCCATTTTACAGATGGCAAAACTGGGAAACCAAGAAACAAAGACACACATTTTTGAACCTCCTACAGAACCAGCAGTTGTCAGAGGACGTGCTTGCAGATGCCCAGGAGCAAGCAGGCACCACTTCGGGGAGCTCTGCCCTGGGAGGCACTGAACGTCCATGAATGGGGTGATGGGGGAAGCGCCAGCCAGCAAAGAGTCCAGGGCCCTCAGGGACCACCAGGAGGACACTGAGACCGGAACCATCTCTCCTGCTGGGGAGAAGGGGCCACCAAAGACCACCTTGACTTGGTGTCATTTTGGTTTTGTTCTAGGTGGTTTAGAAAGCGTTCCTGGTGCTTCCCAGGAGGACAGGCACTGGCCAGCAGTAGGCAACAAAAATTAGCGTGAAAACCTAAAGGAGGAAGAGGAGAGGGGAAGGCTGCTAAAAGGAGAGAGGATAAACAAGGCTGAAAAAGAGAAGGAAGTGGTCAAAAAAAGGCCAGCCCTGGCCAGGTAGCTCAGTTGACTAGAGTGTTGTCCCAACACGCCAAAGTTGTGGGTTCAATCCACGGTCAGGGCACATACTGTACAAGAATCAATCAATGAGTGCATAAATAAGTGGAACAACGAATCAATGTTTCTATCTCTGTCTCTCTCTCCGCTCCACTTCCTCTCTCTCTAAAATCAATAAATAAAATTTAAAAAAAAGAAGGGGCCAAGGTTTCCAAATTTGCTGCACATTATAATCACCTGGGATCCTACCAAACTACTGCTCCTGGCTCTCACTCATTACGATCTCACTGGAATGGAGTGTACTTTGGTATTGGCACTCTTAAAACCCTCAGGCTGATTTCAATTTGCAGCAAAGTTTGAGAAACTTTATCATGCTTCTGTAAGTTGCTGGGGGAAGGAAACAGCCTCACAATGCATTCTGTTCATCCACAGGTGCCGGCAAATCCCACTGAAAAGCTCCCCGTAGCACTCAACAGTTCCCCATAGCGGGACTACTACATACTCCACCAAGATCAGTGTAATTTGTCCTGCTAGGTCTCTTCTGTTTATTCTTCCCGGGCTCCTCAGGTTATTTGGAGAGAGAAATTGGGCCAGCCATGACCTGTGGTGTGTCTAACCTGCGGCCTGTGGGCCGCATGCAGCCCAGGATAGCTATGAATGCGACCCAACACAAAATCATAAATTTACTTAAAACATTATGAGACATTTTTGTGATTATGTGTCTCAGTGTATTTAATGAGTGGCCCCAGACAACTCTTCTTCTTCCGGTGTAGCACAGAGAAGCCAAAAGGTTGTATCCCACTTGGTTTTTACAAGACTCCGGTTCTAAACCTCGCAAAATTCTCCTGGCTTCTTTGCTAATAACTTCCCAAAGTGGTTTTCAACCTCTTAATAAAGTGATTGTCCCATGCTACCCTTGAAATACTCCAAGGTGAAGTGCACTCCAGTTTTTTAACCTAGCACACTTAATTTTTACAACAAAAGAAAAAATATGTCTTGAGGCCTCTCCAGGAACAAGTGTGTATGCATAGCCATTACTCAGAAGGTAGATGAAGAGATGGGTGAGTTTTTGAGAAAGGAAACAAATATGGCAACAATTTCAGAGACAGGATGGAGTGTTAAGAAGAGAATGACTTTTGCAGACTTGAGCTTAAGCTCTGCTACAGAGTTGTGTGAACTTGAACTACAAAACTCCCTGAGGTTCAGTCTTCTCTTCTGCACTGACACACAGAGCTGCCTTCAACCCACTGGGTCCCCCCACCCGGAATCTTCACTGAGAGTAACTGATTTTGAGGCTAAGCCTCGATTATTAAGTGAACCCTGCCTCTTTAGAGATGGCCAGTTTTCCATCTTCTCTGACTTTCTAGCCATGTGTTCTGATGTTATTCACAGAAGAAAAGTGGGGCTGGGAGTTAGGCTAAAGGAACAAATATAAGGAATGTGGTCAGAGGAATAACAAGGAAGGTAGTAATACATTCAGCCTGATTTCACTCTGTAAAGTTAGGGTAATGTAGTTCCGATATCAAAACCATGCACTTTATGCAGTTGGATTGTGTCCTGCCAGGTCTTCTTCATATGGGTTGGGAAACAAAACTGAGCACATATTGTTGAGAATAATCCAACGAAAGGCAATGGAACTGGATCAAAGATATTGAAAGGATTGGAATTCAATGCCGGATGACTGGTTGCTCCAGTTCCTGTTACTACGCTGACAGGGATCCGAAGTTTCCAGCCAGCCTGTGTGTGTGGAGGAGGTTAGAAAGTCGTGATGATAAATGCTGCAATGATTCTATGTACACAAGGCTGTGAAATCGAGGGTCTAAGTCAGCTCTGGGCAGTAGGCCTTTCTGCAATGATGGAAATGTTCTAAACTGGCTCTGTCCAATGTGGGAACCCCTAGTCACACATAGCTATTGAGCAACTGAAATGTGTGACTGAGGAATTGAATTTTATTTTATTTTATTTTACTTTATACTAAATAGCTACACATGGGCAGTGTTGGACAGTGCTGTTCTAAATTAATAATAAATAAATGGAAAATAGTCACTTAAAGTAGTGATTTCAAAACCAATTAAAGCTAGGATGAAATAGAATGATTATTATGCAGTTAAAGACCAACACATCACTGTCAATTAAATCACATCAGAAAATAGTGCATAGTGCTTCTATGGCAGGCACCCTTGGCCTGATTACTGGCATGGGGCAAAAGGAGATAAAGAAGAAATAAAATAGACCTAGGTGTCATAATTTCAGGAGCACCACAAAGAATCACTCTAGCCATGCCACTATTTTGTTTTTAGCTGATGGTTGAAAATGTTAGCTTATTACGTGACAAGAATTATTCTATATGCTTTATATTTACGTCTGTCAATTATCTGATCCAGAAAGAATTTTTAGTCCCAATTTTATAGATGAATAAACTAAGGAAGAACAGGGATAAGTCAATTGCTCCAGGGTCACCTGGATAGAAAGTGGACATTTGAACTTAGGTGACCTGGCATCATAGCCTAGACTTCTAAGAGTCATCAGTAATTTAGGAGGCATGGTGAATAAAGAGCTGCCTTTGAGAGGGGCTCTCTTCCTCAGTGTATCCTGGACACATCAGACTGTAGGAGAAAGTGGTCATTTCAGCGTTAGAAGTATAAAGGAAGCACGTGAGCACTGGGTACTGAGTGAAGAGGGTAAAGAGACAGAAGCAAACATGGAACCAGGTGCTCTAGAAGACGCACTTTGCCAACCACCCATTTCCCCAAGGCTTCTCTGAACATACTGATTTCTTTCCAAGTCATTAAAGTCAACAGGAAAGGTGCGGATGGAAATGTGACATATAGTGCAAGTCTTAGGAGAACTAAAGGAAAGAAAGTGTTTCCATTGAATGCTGGGAGTTGGTCTCTGTCCAACTCTGTTTGCTTTAACAATGAAATCTTATCCTTACAGATCAAAATGTAGGTAATTCCAATGGGCTATGCTTCTCTGTTTCAATCCCCTATTATACCCATTTCAAATGGTTCCAAATTTTTATTTTCTAAATTAGGCTATGAATAGCATTCTTGCTACTTCATAACATGGTCTATTCCCATTATTTTCTTAGGATTAACTCCCAGACATGGGGAAAAGGAAGGGAAAGGACTCTGGTTTGCACTGGGTGGACCAGGAAGAATGCTGAGGATTTCCCTTCCATGAATTTGTCACAGAGTGAGGAGGTAAGAATTTTCCAGGATTCATTGTCATTCTCTGTTTGTAATCAATAGGAAAACAAAAGTATCTCTCTTGGTCCTCTTCTCCTGCAGTGTTTAATGAAGCCAAAATCATCCAGTCACAGTGAAACCAGGAAACATCTGAGTTTGCCATGACTTAATATAACCCATCCTCACTCATCACGAGACTCGTGTTCAAGGATTATCTTTTCCAACCTTCATTTATAGAAAAGTTCAACATTTCCCACTAATAGCTTATTCTGTAAATATGGCAAAAAGATCATAAACTCCAAATTAATTATTGGGTTAGCTGCAAATAACTCATTCATTTAATAAGTAGATATACATATTGGTGCTGTTCTAGGTTCTGGGTTGGAGAGTAAACAAAAGAGATGAAACAGTGTTTGATATTCTGGCTCAAACATTTCCGGCTAATCCCAGCTCAGTATTTCTGGAAGAAAAAATTGATCCAGCATGAATAATATTGGTGTTTAGTTCTAGGTCCAGCTGATTAAATGCAGCTCATTAACACTGTTGGTTCGGCAAGGTTCAAGTTTCTTTTAGTGGTACTGCCCTTGGGGAACTCTTTACTCTAAAATGCAACAGCAAAAATGTGAACACATGAAAATATATTTTGGTTACTCAGCAGATCCCCAAACCCCAGAACTGTTCTGGACAGTTAGTTTTTCCCTCCTGACATGCAATTTCCTCAGTTTTATCGATCCTGCTTTTAAAATATTTTTCCAGTCAGTCCCACCTTCTTCATCATGCCTATGATCAGAACTTTAGTTCAGGTTCTTATATTAGCTTGGACTATTGCAATGGCTTCTGACCTGGTCAGCCTACCTCTATTTCCTTTTCTCCCCCTAATCTTTCTGTCTTATGGTTTTCAAAAAACAAAGATCTAATCTCATAAAACTATAGTCAGAAACTGAATGGTTCCCGCTGATCACAGGACATACTTTAAACATCTCCCTTGGCAAATATGAGACAGTATGGAGATGTATAAAGCTCCAGCGGGATGATCTAACAATGGGCCCCTGGGATTTGGGACCAAGGCCACGTCATCCATAGGAGAGAGGTCCACCCTCTTTGAAAAATGGCCTCTGGTATTTTACTGAGTCCTATTAAAGACAAAATGTTTGTTCCTGTGATAACAAGTGATCATGCACCTGGAACTGCCCATTCTGAACCTATTATGGGTTTTCTTAGACCTGCTCAGTCCTAAAACCCAACAGAGCCATAGCCAGCACTATGGGAATACCTTACCCACAAGCATGGGATCCTGCACAGCACAGCACCTGGCACAGCACAGCACCTGACCCAGACCGACTTCACAGAAAGGAGCTGCAGCACCGTGCTCAAGACAATGTTGTGTCACACAACACACCAGCCAAAAGTAGCTGGCCTCACCAAATGCTGGGATGGCCTCCTACAGGTGCAGCTGTGGCCCCAGCTCAGAGGCAATACTCTGAAATGCTATCCTTCAGGATGCAGCTTGTGCATTTGACCAGAGTCCTCTACATGGGGTTGTGTCCTGAATAGGAAGGATACATGTATCCGAACTCCAAGAGGAAGAAGCAGGAGTGGCCTCAGTGTCATCACCCCCAGTGACCCATCAGGGGAGTCTGTGCTTCCCACCTATGCACCTCTGAGCTCCTTAAAGTTGGATGTCCTGGTCTCCAAGAGAACACATTGTTGCCAAAGGACACAGCAAAGGTCCTGTTGAACTGTACATTTCAGCTCCTACTGGGGTACCTTGGACTCTGTGTCCAAGAACCAATACAATGCTATACTTGCAGAGATAATTGGCCCTAATTAAGAGGAAGAGGTAGGGCTGCTTTTACACAGCAAAGGCAGGCAGAAATCCATGAGACCTGGGTGATCCACGTGGGTGCTTCCTGGTTCTCCCTTCCCCCACTGTGGCTGTGAACAGACACTTGCAGTAATCCGAGCCTGTGAAGGGCATGATTATCAAAGTCCCAGATACCCCCTCCCCCAGGAAAGAAGGTTTGGGTCACACCCCTGGGTAAACCCTCAGGGCCCCCCAAGGTGATAATCAAGAATGTGAGCAATACAGAATGGATATTGTAGAAGAGGATGAGTCCCAGGTGCAGCCCTTGAATCAACTGCAGTGAAGATGGAATAGAGTTTGTCCCACTAATGTTTGTCTTCTGAGTTCCCTCTCTGGAAAACTGGCCCACAGGAACCATGGAGGTTCTGCTCCTTGAACTTGTGTGGAGAAGGTCTGTGTGGCACAGAGGGCAGACTGTAGTAGCCATGAGAATAAGTCTCAGGATTTCCAACTATGGGGAGCACAATTAACCTATGGCTCAGGCTACTGTGCTCCAAAATCCATCACCACATTCATACAGAGGCTACACCTCCAAAAGGCTGATTGGTCCTAGCCAGTGACTGAGCATGCGGGGATACTAAAGCAGGCTCATTTGGGGAAGACATGCTACTCCTGTGATGGGTGACTTTGGGTCAAGGATTGGAATTACAGTGCAGTCTAACCCTTCTCCCCAACCTATCTCCCTCCCTCCCTCTCTCCTTCCCTCCCTCCTGCATGGCAGGCTGACAGTCTCCCAGCCTCCCCAGTTCTATCCCCATTTCTGTCATAGATGGGCAACAAGTATCTTGCACATCTAATCCTGTCTCAGCATCTGCTTCACAGTTTCTCATAACCTTCCTCTATCATTTGTCTAGGCTCATCCCCTCCTTCCTCCCAGCGACCCCCTGCATGCTAAGTGCTCCCCAGACAGCACACTAAGGGGAATACTCTTTCTGCATCAAGCCCAGGAAAATCTATATCGCTCCCTCTGTCTTGAATGCCCTCCCCCTTTGCCCTTCTCTCCAGGTTTGATGGGCAGTCTATGCACTGGCCAGGTGGAATTTCACTGTTTCTGTTTTTGCATGACCAGTTCGAGGGGACCTGCCTGACTGTGGAGCACAGATCCTCCATGTTCTACAAGTAGTTGTAGGGTTCCGTATATTTAGCCCCTAGGGCATGTGTCCCACTAAGTATCTTTCCTGCTAGACAGTGATCGAGTTGAGAGTGAGTCCGTTTATAGGGAATAGCCGCTAAGCAGCTCCAGCTGAATGCTGTCATGAGGGCTAATGAGGGGAGATCTGTTGAGTTTTTAAGAAACCTCAGAAATCCAAATTTTTATTGTGAAATCGCAACATTTTAAATGTTATAAATTAAAATTAAAAATTTGATTCAAAAGTAAAACAAAACTCAACAGGAGGGCCAACAAAGCATAACCAGTAATGCTGGGGTTCACACCTGCCAGCTTGTGTCCACCATTCTAAAATGCTTCAATGTCCTTGACTGTGACCGCCATGGAATGCAGGCTGTAGGGCTGAGTCCTAGAGGCTCTGCACACCGGGAGCCCTCTAAGAGGCTGTGCTGCTTGCTCTTTTAAGAGACTGAATCATTCTATTTTGAACTTTGTCCTCTCAGTTCATAGGTTATTTCATAACCCAATGCTACTGCAGACTATATTAACCTCACCAAAACGGCAACTAATTCATTATCTTGTTCAACAAATATTTACTGAAGACCTAATGTGGGCCAAGGCCTGTGCTAACTAGGGAGATTCAGGTGTGAATAAGAGCCAGCCCTTAGCCTCAAGAAAATCATAGTTTATTAGAAAAGACAAATCTAAAAATGCAATATTAAATTATTTGAGAAGTAAGTTTTATGAACACACTTATTCTCTAACAGTAAATGAAGACCCACCTATATGTTGTGAAGATACATCTGGTCATCCCTTGGTCCCTGTCCCCAGCTTAAGCACAGGCACACTAATCTGGTCTGAAGTGTGCTGGTGACGTGCTTTACAGTGTGGTTTGTGGTCGGAGGCCAGCACGACAGTGGACTTGGCAACTGTTCCAATCCAAATACCTCTTCCTTCCACAACCGCCCACCCCCCGCCAAGTCAACCAAGCCAACAATCAAATTGCAAATCAATTGCCTGGTACCGTTCAGGCAGATACGTGAACTTCACTTTCCTAATGACCCTGGCCAATGCTTTAAAACACACAAATTGAAACTGCTCTGTGTCAGTGAGTACTGGGAGAATTTTAACTACTGGATTAAAAGGCCAATCAATTGGTGATTCCCCAGGGGAAGCCCTAATGCCAGGGAATAGATTAACTGTTAACTGATCTCGAGAACCAATGGAAAGTACAAATCTCAGAGAAATGAGGTGGGAAAGGAGAACAAAATAAGTGGGAGATGAACAACGAAAGAATCAGGGCATAAAAACTATAGCTTGTAAGTCTATAAGACAGAAAGATGGAAGCCTTTTATCTAATCGTGTTTCGTTTTTTCTTAATACCTAAGACAATTTGGGCTGCTTTAGTCTCTTCATCTACTTTCCTGTATAATATTAAGATAAATGATAAGGTAGAAAATATATCCACTAACTCACATCCTTGATCTCCTCTTCCCCCACCCCAGTCCCACCTGGGCAGACGAAGGCGTCCTGGCAAGGATGCTGAGCTCCGGGTTACAGAGTGGTGAGGAACACTGCAGGACCCAGCTGGGGCGGTCTACATACCCTCAATGTGCCTTGTATGAGGATAAAAGCAACTGTTGGGGATATTTAACAATATGTTAATCCTCTGTAACATTAGGGAGAAGGAAATATGCAGGCCACAGGAGAGATTTTCTGAGATGAGTATAACATTCAGTGAGTGTGAAAAACAATAGAAATGCAGGGGAAATTAAAAACACCAGAAACCTAGCAAAATATTGTTACTATGGTTGGTCTTAAAATATAGCTGAGGGCTTCCTTGGCTCAAAAGGCAAGAACACGGGGAGCATGATGAGTTAAGGATTATGAAAGAAACAAATTTAATTGGCATATAATTCACAAATAGAAATTCTTCTGGAAATATTTATTTTGTCTTCTATTTTTATTCCCAGCACAAAAGCCAGTTTGGATCCTAAGATGAGATGACCTTTTATATGTAATTTTTAGCATAAAAGAGGGAAGAAGTGGACAAAACATTTTGGCTCCCAATTACAATCATGACCCCATGCACTATTGAGTACTTAGATCCTGTTAACTCCATGAAGACAGACGGACACTGCTGGTGTGAGGGACCTCTCGTTACACAGTATTCACGACGCTCATGGGCCACAGTCCCAACCTGGCCGAGAGCTAGAGAAACAGACTCAGTAAGTCTAACGTGGGACCAGAAAACAAAGGAAGAACCAGCTTCTCCGGTGATTCTAAGGATTTCCCGGTATGAAAAGCTGAGAATTAGTTTATTAAAAACATGGATAAATGTCATCTTTATTCAGCAATTCACAAAAGAAAAAGAAGAGAAATAAGATTAGCTGATAAATCTTTTTTAAATGCTCAACCTTATCAGAGTTAAAGAAAGGCAAATAAAAACAATGATTCAAAATAATATAACTTGTTCATCTATGAACCTGGGAAAACAGTGTTGATTTGATAATACCCTATGGTAATGAGTGCAATGGTAAAGAGACAACCTCGTTTGATGAGGTAAATCAGTTTATCATTTTTGAAAGGTACACGTAATTATGTAGTTACCTAGCAGGTCATTTTTTTAAATGTGTGTGCTCTTAATCCAAAAATTTCATTTCTAACACTTTACCTAGCAGATATATTTCAAAAGTGTGCCAAGATAATGCAGGCAAGAATGTTCCTAATGACCTAAATATCTAGAAATAGGAAGTAGGTTTATAAATTAAAGTACAGCCGTACAAAGAAATATCGTGTAGCTTTCAAAAAGAAAGATACAGACCATGCATTATAAATAAAAAAGCAATATGCTACTGTCTAGTACATTTCTCAGTCAAACACTCCTATTGCCAATCCCTGTGTGAGTAAGCCATTTTATCTCAAACTCTCTCCTGCCCACACTGCCAACCCACTTACTAGAAAATGGGTGTGACAAGGCCTATGCTAAAAAAAACTCACAGTCAGGCTGTTAAGTAAAAGAAGCACATAAAATTCTTGGAAAGAAAGGGGAAATTAAAAAGCCCAGGCAAACACACTGACTGTTACTGAACAATCAGCACAGCTCCAAGCATCCTGGAGGGAAAGGCAAAAATGGAAACACAATGGGTGATGTCATTCTCACTGTCTGCAAAACAGTTTCCTGCCTCTTGATCAGAAGACACCATTTTTTAAAACCTGTTGCTGAAATCTAAGGGACATGATTCAAGACACTCTGAAAACACCTGGATCTGACCCTGAATCAGTCACTCAGAAGACTTGTGAAAACACAGAGTGCTGGGCCCACCCTGAGTTCCCAGGGTTTCTAACAGGTTCCTAAGCGACGGTGATGCTGCTGGTTTGGGACCACACTTGGGGACTCTGGGATCTTAGACCAACCATTCATTCGTTAACCCTTGATGGTCAATGACTTCATCAGTACTTCTGCCTAAAGATCTGGAAATACTCTTCACATAAGCATTTCAGTAAAACAATGAAATGTAACCCAGTGAAATCGTTTACAAAGCTGAAGAGACCCAAATATATCTTTCTTATGATATAATCAGAAAATAAAGATGGAATTTGAGAATAGGCAGATATAAAGGTATTGCACATGCCTTGGCCCTTCTTAACACAGATGCACCCCACACCACCCGGCCCTGACAGGGCTGAGACAGCAGCGAGAATGCAAATTCATGAAACACCCACTTGCGTTAACAATGGCCTCATTTTACCCACATAGAAGGTCAGTCTCCTGCCAACATTCCAAATACATTATATTTCAATCTCAATATCAAGGCTCACGTGACCTTTACACAGTCTGAACTCTTTCTTTTTTTCCCTTTTGATAGAGGATTAACTGTACCAAGAATTAGCATAGGACCTTTCTCCAGGACCAGTAACAGTTGTCAAGATACTTTTCAGATAAACAGCCCCATTTGTCTTCCAAGATCCCTGGGAGGTAACCTGCACCTTTGTCACAACACCAAAATCCTATGTCTGAGACCACTGTCTCTCATCCCTACTTGGTTCCCAGTCGTCCAAGCCCTCAGTGCCCTAAGAAGTTACTGGTGTGTTTGACGGCTGCACCCAATATAGGTCACACACGCACACACACATGCACACACCCAACTACACTGGCACCCACACCCAAGTAAGCTGTCACCAGAATGTTTTACAAGACTGAAAACACCTAAAAAAGTATCCAACCGATGCACTCACAAATGGATATACTGTGCCTCAAAAATGGGGAAAAAAAAAGAAATTAAAAAACTAAAAGTGATCTGTGAAGCCTAAATTTCATTAAGTTGAACTAGTTTTCAACAGTTCAGTTCAACAAATTTTAAATAAGCACCTATTATGTGCCAAGTACTATTTTAGGAGCTGGGAGTAAAAGTTGGTGCAAACCCTACTATGATGCCACTTGTAAGTATAATGAGGTGGCATTTATATAAAACGGGTAGTTCTGGATGAGGTGGATTAAGTGTTAACTCTATGGTTGGCTAAAGGGTGCCATCAACACTCACAGAACAGCCACTCTACTCCTCTGGAGCCCGCAGGACCCTTCCTGGAGGAGGAGACAGATGAAGACTTCACAGATGATCAGGAATCAGTTGGAATGAAGACAGATGAGTATGGGGAAGGATCTGCACTAGGCTGATGGTCGCATAGCCAAAATCCTATCACTCCTTCTTTGTTACAAATAGGAGTTCAATTTCATTCAGGGTGGCATCTGGCCTGACTCAGAATATACTTCCCAGAACCCCTTACAGAATCCTGGCAAGCACATGACACATTCCTGGCTAAGGACACACAGTGGAAGCCACAGTAGAGCTTCTAGGAAAGCCACAGGCTCACATTTGGTTTTTGCTTTCCCTTCTTTGCCCCTCACCCTTCTTTCTGCCTGAAATACTCATGGAATCCTAGAAGCGTGGCTGTCATTTGGGGAGCATGAGGAGTGATAACACGAAACAAGACTGGCCTCTTAGAGATATCACATCTGCCCTGGACTGCTTACTTCCAGTCCTCTTGAGGCTGAGAAAAATAAATCCCTGTTTAGTTCAGCTCCTAGAGTGAGGAGGCACCCAGATGTGTGCAAAACAGAGACCGATCTCACACATGCCAACAACACTGCTTATGTGTTACTACTTATTTATTCCATTTGTCTGCAGGCTCTGGGGAAGGCCCCCACATCTTACAGCAAATGATGCCCGTCCATGCACTACACACTGAATCCTTCACTTATCCAAACATGAAATTAAGACTGCCCTCATACTTCTAAACAATATTTTTTTAATTAAGTAGCAAATGCTATTAATAACCATGTTACCAGAAAGTTTAAATACATTTAATCAGGAGCTAATAAAATGAGACTACAATGGACAGTAATAAAAAAATTCACATGAATACATAATCCCAGGGTTTAAACAAAATGTGTTAAAATAAAACTTGTTCCTCCTCTCATCCTTCAGAAAGAGAACTATGAAGTACCACACATCAGTCACACACATGCACACACACACACGTGCATGCCCACACAGGGCCTTTTGTCGTTTCCTTACACACCATCAGTAGCTCCAAACACTGATGTTGCTCTCTGTTTATTACATAAATAGGGATGGAGAACTACAATGGGCAGAAAACTATGCAAGAGTTTTCAAATCTATTTCTTTGTTACCCCAATAATACTGTTAACAGTCAGTTACCCCTTGAGAGTGGAGTAAACAGCAAGAAGTGCTCAGGCAGAGGACAATGCTGCTGTGGCTGCCTGCTACAGGGACAGATCGAGGAAGGTTCTTGCAGGTATAAAACATCAGGTCATTGTCCCGGGACTTCACCACCAGCTGGACAGGGCCCTCTTCAGCTGGGAACGGCCGAGAGGGCTGGGGCAGCTGGGCTGCAGTCCGGCTCCCACCCTGACTGGCTGCCCGCCTCAGGCCTGTGCGCCCATCAGCAGCTGACCTGTGTCAGTGATTCTGAGACTGAGGAGTTTGGTGGACCAATAAAATTCTACTTGAAAATAAAAAACTGAGGTCCAATAAAGCTTTGCCAATGTTGCTTTCTTCTTTAAGAGGACATATAAACAAAGCAACAACGAAAGTCAAAAGCCAAAATAGAATGTCCTCAGCCACCCTTTATTGTGAAAATTTGTCCTTTTATGATAAAAGATTTCTATTCTACATATTTTGGAAGTGTGGGACGGTCCTCCAAGTCTCATAATGTCCTACTAATACTATGATCCTTTATTTGTTTATGTGTTTTTCCTCTGTATTCAAAATATCTTTTCCACTTGATATTTCAGGGCCAATAGTTCACCTAAACTGTCCTTATATCCCATAGGTTCTTGACCTTTTTGGGGTCATGGATCTGTTCAGCAGTCCCCTGAAACTTCTAGACTGTTTCTCAAAATAATACTTTTAAATGCATAAAATGAAATACATGCGATTACAAAGAAAAGCAATTATACTAAGTACCAATTTCAAAATACTAAAATACACAAACTCATGATATAGCAGCAATATATATGTTTCTTTATTGCCTTAAATGTCAAGCTCTAGTGGTGATACTAATGACCACAATTTCAGGCAGTGATGAGCATAAATGATATTGCGAGATATCTGCAACAATTCTGTTATATGCAAATATTTTTTATTTCTGTTGATGACAAAGTCACAGGTATTGCTAATACTCTTGGGGTTTCATTACAGGATAAAGAAAATAAAAAACGCATTTTCCTTCCAAATTAAATGTTATGTCCTCCTATATTTCAGAAGCAGAAAATTTCCACGCTACCTTAACAGCACTACTTGATTTTTTTTATAGCCATTCCATTCCCCATCACACTGCCTAACCGCATCGTATGTGATGCGTGATGCGTCATTTCGACGCAGGGGCACATGCCAATAAAAAAGAAGTCACCTTCTCAGCTCCGTCCCCCAGCCATCCCGCTGCCCCCTGCTGAGTCAATCCCTGTCGCCAATTTCTTGGCCAATTTTGCCATTTGTGGAATGTTTCATTTAAAAAGCAGTTTGTTTAAATTATATAAAGCTTTCTCCTGCAATGGAATTACTTTATACTTTTTAAAAAATTATTGTCTATTTCCTCCATCCCGTTTGACCAGCACCACTGATCTTCTGCTAATTACTCTCTGAGGGCTGGGTCCCCTTATCTTGATTTTCATGGCTTAGTTCTTACTTTCGTCACCTTCCGAACTCAGGTTGAGCTATAGGGATTTTGAACGGCAACGGCTCCGCAAGCCTGGGGCAGGTCCAGCTGGCTGGCTGGCTGCCCTCCTCTGAGGCCTACAGAAAACCTCCCAGCACCACGGCAGCCTCCTCAGCAGCAAATGAGAATGTTCTGATAAGAAAGAAGCAACCATCCTCTGAAGTCCCATCGGGAGGGAGCTCATTGGCGGCTGTAAGACAAAACGAACCACACACAAGCACACACGCAGCTGCCTTCCGCCCTCCCATCATGGCATAAAATAAAGGACAACCTCCCAAAACAGGAAAATTAAAACCTCATAACGAAAGGGTAAATCTTTCCAAGAAAAGGCAGTTGATATAGCATAATGATACATATAAAAAGAGCATGCAGAGAAAAAGAAGCCAGTGGAGGAGAGGCAAAAACTGAAGAAATAATGAAGTGGTATTTCCCTACTTTGCAGAATGACTTCACTGGGCGCGGGAAAGAGCTCGTCCAGGTGCAAGAATGACTGTGAAAGACACACATCTGGTGCTTGTTGAGGAGAGAAAAGCTGTCATTTTTGTGCATGTATCTTGTAATCACTCATCTTACTATATTCCCTTTGTAATTCTAGTTGCTCTTTTTCTTAATACAGTCTCCTAGGTTTTCTAGAAGAAAAAATATTATCCAGGTTATACAGCTAGAAAGAAAATCCTTGAGAAATGCAAAGATTCAAAAATAAATAAACCTCATGCTTCATATTTTAAAAATATTAGGAAAGACTCTAAGTCCAATACAACAAAAATGAATCAGAGCAGACTTCAAGGTAGAGGAGAGGGAAAAGGAGGGGAAAAAAACAGTGGTGAGAAGTGTGTCATGTAAATGTATTGTGAAATCTAAATGGCTAATGATACCACTACTGAGAACATATAAATTAAACATTAAAGATTTATAAAAAGAGGGACAAACTGCAAGGGTAAAATAATAGTATAGAATGAAAGAAAACCTAGGAGCTGGGAAGGAACAAGGCTGGAAGCTGGAGAAGGAAAAAGAAGTAAAAGCATTCTAAAGATATAAATTAATGAAACTGACTCAACACATAGAAAGTTGAACAGACCAATTACCATAAAGGAAACTGGGAAAGTGGTTAAATTTCTACCATTAAAAAGGAGAGCAGAAACTAATGATTTTACAGTGAGGCTCATAAAACATAAAGAATAGTATTAAGTTACTCAACACTATAGAAACATAGAAAAAGCCCCTAAATCCATTTTATAAAACTAGCTTAGCCTTAAAACCAAAACTGATAAAGATAGTCCAACAAAAGAAAACTACAGAGCAATCCCACTTATAAATATGTGCAAAAATCTAAATAAAATATTAGCAAGTAAAATCCAAAAGTAGATGAAGTGCACATTGCCAATGATTGAGTAGTGTCTACCCCAGAAAGGCAGTTGCCGCACCAGCAAATCCATTAACACCACTCCTGAGAGCAACAAACACACAGAGGAAGCACAGCTGGCTACATCATCAGGCTCTTAAAAAGCATTTGGTGAAATTCTACAGCCATTTTTAATAAAATTCCAAGTAAAATATACAAAGAAAGAAACCTCTTGAATGTGAAAATATCTATTTTTGAAAATCAGTTGCAAACATCACATCAAACAATCAAACGCCAGGAATAAGATGGGATGCCTGCTATTATCATCACAATTCAACAGTGAATCTAAGAAAATAGTTAAAATAGAGTGAAAAGTTAAAAACTTTCCCTTTTAAATGCTAATGTTCTGCTTATATACCCCAAAATTTTACACCTGTTTAAAAACAAAAACTACATTAATCAGTGAAGGAGTTTGATCAGGTGGCTGGAAAATTTTAGAGCTTTTTTCCACATTCACAATGAAAAATCTAAAAATATAATAGCATTATGCTATCATCAAGTATCAAAATGAAAAGAAAAAATATATAAATTCAAATTTTATACATACATTTAATACAATCCAATTAAAGCAGATATAATAAAATTTTAGGCAAGATTAAATGTCCAAAATTGGCAAGAAGCTATTGAAAAAGAATAATGAGGGGTGGACCATTTCAGACTTGAATCCATCAGAATCAAAACAGGGCATGAGAATGAGTAACAGAACAGACTGGAGAGCTGAGAAACGCATCCTAGAATCATTTCTGGAGCAGACCCCACTCGATCATTGGCCACATTCACAGAACAGGAACTTCTACATGACGAAGTGAGTGCTGTGGTCCATTGTGGAGAGAACAGCTTATTGATGGCACATGCCCAACGACTGTGCATGTGGAAAACAAGAACTGGGGTTGGGGGGTGGGGTTCCTGCCCCCATGCCATCGCGAAGTCATTAAGGAGAGTGAGCAGCTCTGTGCCATCTCCAGTGGGGACATCCATGGCGTACTGCTGAGCAAGCAAAGTAAGATTCAGAGAATATCTTAAAATGATCCCTCTACTTTTGGAATATTGTATCCACCACTCAGAACTGTGGATAATAGATCATGAGGACATGACTAATGCTGCTTTGGAGGGTGCCTTTTTGTACAAAACAAAACATAAATGTAGACATTTGTAGAGAGTTATATATACACATGGGGAGAAAAATTGACTTGTATAAACTAGTTTAAAACTAGTCTCACTGACATTGGAGTGGGGCAGTCCTACATAAAAAGGGAGGGAAGAACAAACAATGTAATTTTTAAAAGGCATCCACAATAAAGACAGAATGTATAATTTATCTAAATTGTGTGTGTGGAAAAAAAGAAAGAGAGAAAGAGATGAAAATGTGGCCACCTAAACATTATTCATTGTTATCACAGGGGAATGAGTTTCCAATGATTTTTACTTTACATAAACAAGGAAAAAATAAATTTCTTTATCAAAAAGGATTCAAAAGTATAAAGTAAAAATATATGTTTATAAACTTAAGTTTAAAATAGATTTTAAATGAATGCCAAGTCAGAGAGTCTTCACAATCTTCTTTGTGAAGTTTAAATAAGGTGGGGAAAGAAAGCCTGTAATACATGCTTGACACAGATTGATGATCACTATTATCATTATTCCAGAAGTTTAGAGGTCACCCGGTGACAACTCTGTCTAAAAATATAACCTCAGAGACCCAGGGCAAAAGAAAGCTCATAGAACCACTAATGTTTCTAAAGCCACTCTCGCACAGAGGAAAGAATATCATCTGACTTCCTCAATACAACTGCGCAGTGGGAAGAGATGACATCATTGTGAATTCACAGCTGAAGCAGATACATTTGCTCTGACTTTCCAAACAGAAGCTCCTAGGTACTGTTGTCACCCTGATGGAAACGTGACAGTGTAAGCTGATTACCACATTTTTTATTCCAGACTGAAAAGCCACAGGATTTGTAAGTGGACTTTGTGTAATATCTGTCTACCACCAGCATCAGGTCTGGAGAAGCCTTTCTGGTCTCATTGGGCACCTTGGTATTCAAACCCTAACCACAAAGGAAAGCAAATCACCCTGTTACTGCCGAATCTTTAGCAGTCAGCACTTCAAAGCCCCAGGAGCTAATAGATGCTAATAGATTCCAGGAGAATTTAGAAATCCCTGTGGTTAAAATACTTTTTAAAATGTATCCAGTCTTTCTAGTTGGGGAAAGCTAATCTCATTTTCTCTCACAGTACAGTGCAACCCAGATCCCTTAATCTTCCTCAGATTTGTGCATAATACCCTCTGATGTTCAAGTAATGCCGTGTCCAAAAAAGCAGCTCCCTAATGCACCCCTGGGTCCACAGCCCCCTGGCTGCCCCCACAGTGAGAGCAGGACCACACAAGGCTCAGCCCCTTCCTGGTGAGGCTGCCCCACCAACCCTCTTTCCTCCAAGTCCACTAACTGTGTCCTTAATTCTCCATAACCTGGTTATGCGGCACCTTCTAATATCCTGACAGAGCCAGGAGGAGGCAGTTTATTTTCAAAATGTATGCTTCTGTAGCTGCGAGGAGAAAATACTCTTATCTTCACACAGTGAAGAGCTATGAATTCATCTACTCAGTAGTCACTGATGACCAGACTGACTTCACTAGCCTTGCTGATGAAAAATGCTAGAAACACAAGAGTGGGTTTTAAATGGAAACTCTTCAAGCTAAATCAGCCCTCAAAATACTTCTGATGGCATCTACTTAAGTGTAACACTGAAAGGCTACAGATGCATAAATGGATTCAGAACTCTGATTATAATTACCATGAAAAAGGGCTTTTATAGTTATCACTGAATCATCCTAACTTTGGAAGAAAAGATTTATCGAAATCAGGTGGGTATATCAAAAGAGTACAGACTGTGTACTTTTTATCATGCACCTGAGCCAGTGTGCAAGGATTATTCTTCCTAGTGGGGCCCTGCATGAAGCAATATCCTTCCAGTTGACAGGGAACTTGCCCTGGGGATCAAATTTGGACCTGATGATTTCAAAAGAATAGATATTCAGTAGCTTTGTATAACCTCAAAAATAAATAAAATGACATAACAGCTCTGTATGGCTGGCAGCACCCTGCTTATATAAATGGAAATAACACTCACTACTATGTGATCACAGCTTCTGTTTTCCTTATGGGCATTTAAAATCACCACATCAATTTCCCAGGAGCTGAGAGAAAAGCTGAGACACGCTGAGCATTCACAAATTCCACCCTCCTCTTATATTCAGTCCAAATGACCTTCTAGACATTGTTTCCACAACCCCACAGACGGTGCCTTTACACCACACTTACACACCCGCACGCTGTGCTCTGACTGTCCTGGAGTGAGCTCTTCCTCAGTTCTAACCTCTCTGCCATCACACCCTCTGCCGTGGACTGCACTGTGTCTCCCACAAATCTCTGTGTTGAAACTGTAACCCTCAATGTGAAGCCACTTGGAGAAGGGACCTTCGGGAGGTAATTGGGTTTAGATGAGGTCACAGGGTGGGGCTCTCCAATAAGATTAGTGTCCACAGAGCTTGTTTTCTTCTTTTACCTACCACGTGAGGACACGGTGAGAAGAAGGTAGCCACCTACAAGCCCCGAAGAGAGCCCTCACCAGGAACCAAGTCAGCCAGCATCTTGATCTTACACTTCCCAGCCTCAAGAACTTTGAGGAAAAAGTCTCCGTTGTTGAAGGCACCCCATCTGTGGCACGTTTGCTTTGACAGAGCTGACAAAACCGCGCCCCTGTGGCTTTCCTCTGCTCAGCTCCTTGACTCCAGTCAGCGGAGCCAGTGGTCCTACTAAAGGCACATTCTTTGTTTGCTACTTCTTCACAAACAAGTCAGGACACTTATGACCACATTTCCTTCTGTTTGATAGAACTTCTCCTTCAGAAAGCTTCTTCCCACTACTAACACCTCTTGCTCTCACTAAAAGTGAGGTGTGTCCTGGGAACACAGGGTCACACACTCTTCAGTGGCCTCTAAGAGACACTTATATGACACAGGGATCAAATGCCTGCCCTTATAAGCATGAAATCAAATAACATTCCTGGAAAGCATATTATAGGTTGTGAGGGGTCATATAAATGTAAAACATAACCACACTATCTTAGCTTCTTTTGTGGAATCTGACTTCAATGCAAATAGCCAGTAACAGCCCCAATAACAACAACAACAAAAAAAATACAAAACAAATATGCAAAGAGCCACATCAGTCCACATCATCCCTGAAGTCAAGTTACTTTAGGACAAGAAGTATTCTCCATAGTTTTCAGGAACGACTATAAAGGACACATGGACAAAACCAAGTGGGAGTGGGATCAGGGGAGGGAGGAGGGGATGGCTGGAGTAGGGGGGAGAAGTGAGGGGAAAAAGCAGATAACTGTACTTGAACAACAATAAAATAAAATAAATGGGTAAAAAACCTAAGAAATGTGAGCAATGAAAAAAATCTTAAATAAAAGGCTTAACACAAACATTAAAAAAAAAAAGGTGTGGTTTGAACAAACCCAACAATAATGACAACAAAAAAAGAATCTTCGGGATCAAAGGAAAAAAAGAAGTGTTCTCTATAATCAGAAAAAAAACAAAGGTTTACAATAAGAAAAAGTTCAAAAATGGTTTTAAGAACTTTCTATACCAGACACCAGATACTAATTCAATGACACTGAACAAGAGGTTCCCTACTAGACTGTGAGAGTCTCAGGACCCAAGGTTTACCCACCTTTACTCCAGAGCATAGTTCAGAGCCTGGCATAGAGCAGGAAAAGTCACTCACTCACTCAATGAACAAATGTGCTGCCACACTCAAGAAAATGCTCCAGAGTGCTGGCTGCTGCTGACAATGGCTTACTGCTGATCACCTCCAGGATTTTTCTCTGTAAATACATAGCAGCATAGCACAATGGGAAGCTTTGGCTTTGAAGTCACATGAACCTGCACAATGACACTGATCCATCCACTCACCATGGGTCAGTGCCTCAATTTTTTCATCTGTAAAATGGGGTCATTAATGCTCACTATCAGGCTTGTTGTAAATAGTAGAGGAAATGTGCACGAAGCACTTAAAGCATTGTCTAATACAGTGCATGTGCTCAGTAAATAAAGGGTGTGATTATTGATGAAGAGCTCCAAAGAGGAATTGATGTACAATATAAATCTACTTCTACCCACCACATTTTGTCACAACCTGTTTCTCTTTGTAAGCTACATCTAGAAATAATGCCAATTACTGTCTACACTATTCTGTGACTGAATGGGTTGTAAAATTTTGTGCTAAACATCAAAAATCCATAGTACCTAGAAGAAGATAGAATTGGATACCATAAAAATTTAGATACTGAGATTTAAAACATAAGCTAGGATATGTACCCTAACATTTGGGCCAAGCAGTAGGGACAGGACTTACATGGCTGAGGGAGTGTGCAGTGCTGTGACAATTTCAAGTAGAAATGCCCCAAGGAATTTTCCATAAAGTCAAAAAAGTAGGCTGTCTCTAAGTAGGGCAGAGGGCCACTAAGCAAGGTAAGAATGAGCCAACATGAAAATCGGCGATAAAATGGACCCACAGGAAGTGCCAGATAAGGTGAAGACAGAGACAGAGGGCAAGCTGGGTTTCCCGGTGTTTCCTGTCCAGGAACAATCGCCGGCACACAGCGGTGAGGCAGGCAGCAAGAAGCTAGGGAAAGTCCTCGGCAAGTAGAATGGAGAGACTGAGACAGGTGGCTGGTTCAGTCTGGCCCCACCCAGCACCCCGGCCCACTCGCCTTCTTCTCCCTTGTATGACCACACCTTTAAGCATTAAGCCCTCATGACAATGAGGTTCTGATCATCATCAAATAATCTTAGGAAGGAAGCCTTGGGTCTGTTGACACAGAAACAGAATTTTGGTCAAACTGGAGATAACATGTAGGCCTCAGCTGTGTTATAGCTCTAGGCCCAGAAAAGCAGCAAAGCCGGACGAAGCACTGCCATGGCTGACATCAGAACCAGATGCAGTGATCCCCTACCCTAGCACAGTGCAATCAGTAGGAGCCACGGCCATAAAAGGACACACCTGGAAAGCCGATGAAAATTCTGTTGGGATCCTCCCGAGACCTCCCCCCAAATTTCCACCTTTAGAAAACAGATAAAAACCCTCAAGTCAAAGACTCAGTGTGTGCCCTCTCTCTAGAGCATGCCCGTGCCCTCCTTCTTCAGGCCTGTATCTTTTCTTTCTTCCTCACAAGCTCTAAGGGCACTTCTTTTGCCTCTGTAATTTGTTTCCTGAGCCCATGCACCCAGCTGCCTCTGTGACTTTCTCTCTAAAAGGCCAAGGCAGCTGTCCCAGCAGCACACTTGAATCTTCTCTTCAAGCGTACTTTCATTTTTGCATGCTAAAAAAACTTCCTCATGTGCTAGAGTCCTTGGGTCTGAATTCCCTCTTTGTCAAACTCAAGAACTGAGAGCCTGTATCACCACAAAGAGCTTCACAGCTACCGAATGTACATGGGTCTCCCTGAGGGACAAAGGTATCCTGCCCACCTTTCCGAAGAACAGATGAGAGATTATTCAAAGTAGAGAAGAAGTAATTAGGTGCTGAGAGTAAGGGGTCAGAAAGCCACACTAAATAGTGGAGCTACAAACAAAGCTAAAGGTTTTCAAAATTGCCCATAGCTTCTTTAAGCTCTTCGGTTTAGAACATTTTGAAAAGTATTCAAGGTCCAAGCTATGAGTGAATTACCAAGATAGATTATCTCCTGAGAAGTAATTCAAAGCAAAATAATTATAACCAATTGCATTTAATTAACCAGCAGCACATAATGCTTTCCAAAGTGTTTACACATATATAATTCTACTTCGGAAAATGCTAGGAAGTTAAATGCTACATGGTCAAGAGCCAGAGACAGACGGGGGTCCACTAGTGTGATCCCAAGAGAGGGAGCCTCCATGCTAGCCACACGAATGCAGCAGTCAGGCACTGGATGCGTCGGGCTCCGCAGTCTCAGAGAGAAGGAGTGAGGCTGCCGTCCTGAAAGGCCACCGGCAGTCAGAGCAGAGGGAGGGACCAAATGGAAACATGAGGCTGGTCCACCTCCACTCAAGGCCTGGCTCCAGAGAGATCAACTTTTCATTGAACAAAAGACATTACAGATCAAGTAAAGATACCAAACCAAAGCCCCACTGCAGTGACAGGTCAAAACCCTTAAAGAGGTGACCTGCACCACTATTCACATGCAGTCATTGTGATGAAAAAATGCCTGGATTCAGTTTGTAAGTCAAGGGCGGAGAAGCACAGATGTTCCTTGAGGCCACTCATTAATGCATGGGGCCATTTTGGCTTCTCTGTTTCTAATTACCATCTTTTTCTAATTTGGTTCTCATCCTCTAAATGCCTAAATCGGTCATTCTTCCTGAAGCCTGCCTCGTGCCTGTTTGTATTTTTATGTCTTAAGATTTTAACTTCTTCAGGTGTCTTGATATCAGTAAACTCAGAAAACATTAGCAAATCAACTCAGAGAGATGGGGACCCTCTTCCTGCCCCCACTCCCGACTTCTGTTCCCCACCCCGTATAACTGGCCTGGTTTCTCTTATACCCAGGACAGTGTTTCTGCCACGAAAGAGCTTCCTAGGAAAAGGTTAGGGAGATCGTTATCAGAATAGAAGTTAAGAACAGTGATCGATCAAATGTCACAAAGCAACTCCAATTTCATAAGTCGTTAAAAGCTAAGGCTTAGGATATTATGTTTACCTCCCAGCCACTCTCCCCTCTCCCTAAAATCATGGCATGATTGACCTTTAAGTCTTTTGATGTAACCTGCTGGCAGTGCTCACTATAAACCTTCACAAAGTGCAGTACCGTACTGACCCATTGCGTTAGAGAAGGAACTTTCCGGAACATTCCCAGTCCTTCCAGGAAAGATGAGAGATAATGTGCCTAACACTAGAAAGGGTTAAGTTCACCAGGTTGTTGAGAATGTTTAATCTCCCTTTTAATGTAAGTCATAGTACCATTAACTTGAATGTTACTGAAAACAGGTTTAGTTGAGCAGATCATAAAATAACAAACAACATAAAGAAGGAGAAAAGTTATTTGACTCTGTGAAGCTCAGAATATGTGAAGAACAGATTTCCAATCTTGCTAATCACTTTATAAAAAGAAACCCAAGCATTCAGCAAGAATTACATGACTCTCGCTCCCCTCTCCCTCCCATCACACCCCAGACTCCTCCACCTCCCCACCGCTCACTCCTGCTGTTCAGTTGTGAAAATTCCATGAGTATTCAACAATTCCCACATATGTTCTCCTGACGCATCAATTCTGTGCGAGGACTTCCTTACATGTGGCTTTCCTTAACTCAGGAAGATGGGCCCAGTACTTCTTATCCTTCTCTTAACTATCCACAGACCGAGAAGCAGAGCAAATGCCTCTTCTAGAGAGTTGGGGATTCAGCCCAAGGTGGAGAACAGAAATTTCCTTGATGCCTCATCTTTTATATTTTTTAGTGCGAATTCCATTCCATAATACATTCATCTGTTTTCAGACAAAATAGTATGTTTTCCGAATGCATGTGGAATGAATGCTTCGGGAAGCTGCACCAGATTAATTCATTGTGTATTGTGGTGCACTGTGAGCATCAAGTCACACTATCCTCTGTCCCTACTGAGATTCACGCAAACCTTTAATCTCCTTTGTTTCTGTAGTTCAGCTTTAGAAAAAAATAAGGTGAGAGAAAGGTAGTTCAACAACATTTAATTATTTAAATAAAATTAAAGTTATTATTTAGGAACATTTAGAGGAGAGAATTTCAGTTTAACTCTTTTCCCTTTGATAATGTAGAGAATATGGAAACTAGAATTTCTGCTACTTTCCTGTTGTCTTTTTCTTGTGGCTAACAACCCTGGGCCAAGTGGGAAGCCTATCTCAAGTAGCTTAGAGAGGTTAATTCCCCCAACACCTGAAAGGGGGTGGCACCTGACCCAGACCTAGATGGAAGACACATCTCCTTAGCTACAGATACTGGTTCAGGGAAGTGCATGTCAAACCTTTCAAAACAAACAAAGGCATCTAGCGAACTCCCCAGCCCGGTTGCCCCAAAGCTCTTTCCCCGATGTGGTTACCATAAATACAGAGCTCTGAAAGTCAGTGACTGTCTCTGTTAACATGTGAGGCAGGCCTCCTGAGAATCAAGCTGCTTCCCATAAAAGAGGTGCTGAAAGAGAATCTAGAAGAATGACGCAGAGACTTGTAGACACAGGCACGGAGACACACACATAATGGGAAAGACTAAGGTACAGAGAGTAGGAGAGAACCGAGTCCTGATGGCACCACTTTAACCCCTAGATTCCATGGGACATGAAGCCAGAATGCCCCTCCGTCAGCCCATTTATGTGAGAGGGAAAAAATCCTCTTTGGTATAAAGTAGTTTAGGTTAAGTCCAGCCATTTATAACTGAACTCCTTCCAAAATAAAAATATGAACATGTCATTCTCAACTTCAAATCCTTTGATGTTCTCTATCAAATGCAGGGTGGGGTGAAAGTAGGTTTACAGTTGTTCATATGGAAAATAATACAATAATTAATAAATGACACAAGAATAAACTCCGCGTTTCGCATACTTACCATTATAAACCTACTTTTGCTCCACTGTGCATTTAGCGAGGATCCAAAGTCTTCAGGGTAGCACCCAGGTCATGTGCAATCTGGGCTCCACCGTCCATGGGTCAAGGATGATGGATGAGTGAGCACTGGTTCGGTACACAATGTGCAAAGACTCGTTGGAAGACACTCCAAGTCTTGAAAAAGGATGTCTCCCCATTTTCTCAATTTATTTCATTGTTTGTAATACTTAAGGCTATCTCTACATTCTCTCATTTACCCACTCCTCCCGTTCCTCTTGCTGGGAGTGTCTCATCCTCCTTATCTACACAGTGAATGTCCATCCACTTCAGTGCACCAAGTTGCTCACTTCTTCCTGGCTTCCTTACTGCCACACTCAGAGCACGCAGCACTGTCACCATTGTTGGCAGGCCAGAGACAGGGAAAGGGAAAGGGAAAGAGAGGGAGAGCAACTTCAGTGTGTGGTTGCCTCTCACACATACCTCACTGGGGACCTGGCCTGCAACCCAGTGTTGGGAACCACCCTGCCTGGTTTCAGAAGCTGTAACCCCCACCTAGGCTAAGGCTGAGGGAACGACCTTGGAACCATAAGCCAGCAAGGAGACAAAAGCTTATCTCCTTGGCAGGAGCACTGCTTCTGCTCCTTTTACTTCACCCTGCCTGGTCCCCAATGCTTGGTCAGTTAGCCAATGACGGGTAAGATTCCCCTTCCTGGCAATGAGTAATGAGCTTTACCTGAATTCTTATGCAAACGAACCCAATAAAAGCCTGCTGGGACAGGAGAACAGGGTGCTCTCTCCTTGGGTGCTCACCCCTAGGGAGAGTGGCCATGGCGCTCCCCACTAGAGGGAGTGGCTGTTCCCTTCCTACTTCCCCACAGGACCTGGTTGTCTCTGTGTATATTTTTCTCGTGTGTCGATGAGCCATCCGCAGCATTCCGCGGTCACTGCCGGTCAGTGGCTGCGACAACCCAGGCTTCTGCCCTGACAAGGAATCAAACCAGAGGCCCTTTGGTTCACAGGCTGGCACTCAGTCCACTGAGCCACACCAGCCAGGGCTCAGGTAGTAAATCTTATGTGAACACTTACTCAATGAAAGAATGAATCAGTGAAATTAACCTATACTGGTCAGTGCTATCTCAATAAAAGGCAAGGTGAGAAAGGAAAGTAGATGCCAGCTGGCTTCCTTCCACCGGCAACCCAACCAAGGTCCACCATGACCAAGAATGAGTTTGCCTGAGAGACACGTGAAGAGGACTCAATTCACAGGACTAGAAGTATTAAAACATTTTCTCCCCTCTCCTGCTGTTCACACTCAGTTGCAAAATCTGCCCTGATTTTACTCACTGTGAAGAAGCATTTTCTTCAGATGCTCATATGGTAACTGAGAGTTAATGCAAACATAGAATCTCAAACTAAGAAAGGAGCTGGCTTTCTGGAAAATCACCTCAGGTTCTGGTGGGACAGTATCACTGTCACACTGTGTACGCTGACATGTTTCCATCGGGTCTCGTCAATTACCAGTGCCGTCTCTAGCCTTTCCAGGACACACGGCCCTAAGTTATGGTGGGGGTGGGCAGAGTGCTATATTTTCACAACTGGGGAGCAGGATGGCTGGTGGACCAGCCTCCATTTTGGTGACTACCTGTAAAGGCGACTGGAAGAGACTCGAAGTCTTAATGAACGTATCCTCCCATGTTCTCAATTTATTTGATTGGTTACACTCAACAGGTGGCAATGGAGGATCTCATGCAACTGTTTGCTGCTTGGCTGCAAGCTGCCCCACAGAGAGAGGGGACTAGTTTTGTTCTTCCAGAAACTCCCATTCAGTGCACCTTACATCCATTCTCTCCCTCTTCAGAAATTCATTAGCCTTCAGATTTGTCCTAAAATGCCAATTTTCTGAGTCATTGCTCATCGCTAAATGAGAAGGCATGGTTCACACGGCCTGCACCGTCTTCTGCTAACCGCCTCCTTGTTTTCAGCAGGTGGGAATGTGTCTGTATGCAAGGCCTGCAGTCTCCACCTGGGAAGCAGGTATTCAAACCCCACTCAGAGGCTGATAATAAAGGGCCTGTTCCACCCTCAAGACTACACACTGCAATCAGCCTTCTTTCGGAGAGAACAGTTTCCAGCAGCCGAAAGCAAGAGGATGTTATCAGTGAGAAGCAGAAAATCAAGACCTTCCATGTCAATAAGCATTATTAAAATTCAAAGCTCACAGCAGATGACAAATCTGAAAACCATCTTACAAAGAGGGGCAAATTCCTAGGCAGCTGTAATGGAAACAAAAATACTCTAAATCTAAGTACAGTCGGAAACAAAACCTATTACCCTGCCATTACTGTTCGGAAGAGTCTCCTATCCTTGTAATTATAACTAAGTTCAGGTTAGTCTTCATTCTTGAAGAAAGGATAACTTCCCCCACATGCTATTTATCTTTTTACAGAAGATTCAAAAGGTTAAAATATATGGCTTAGGTTTTAAACACATTTTCATTTCAAAAAACATAGGTAATTATAATAGTTAATTACAGGTTTGGGGAAATTCTTGATCTTTTGCCAAGACGTATTTAGTTGCACCCAGAAAACAGTGGCCTGGGGAGCACTGGTGATGTTCTAGAACCAAGTGCTGCCCTAATTGTCCAGCTCCTGGAAAGGAAGCCCTCAGCGCACCCCACTCTCCAAAGCATGTAGTTCTCACATTTTCTCTTCTCTCTCACTCGTCCTCTGCATATATAAAAACAAATGCACAATTTGCTTTTTTTTTAGTGCCAAAAAAAAGTCAGCTCTCTCTCCCTCCCACTTTACTACAGCTCTTCTGTTTTGGAAAGAGCACATATAAAGAAGGCTTGATTTTTCTCTGTGCTAATCACGAGAAAAGAAAATGTTCAGTATCTGGACAGAACCAGTGCAACTGCAACCACTGAATTCACTGGTCATTTCAGTCTAAGAAAATAAATCTCCCCAATTGCATGGCTGAGAAGACCAGTTTAAGTCCCTGAATTCTTAACAGAAAGCTCCCCAAGGTAGCCCTACGCAGACATGCTGACATTAAGACTCCAATGTTAGTTATCCAAGTTGCCAGTTTCTTCTGCAAACTAGAGCTTGTCTCTGGCTAATACTGTTGAACTCAGATAAATTCGGTATGTCCTTTCTCATTTGTCCTTTTGGGGGGCTTAGTGGAAGAAATGGGCCTTTCAGATGCTTCTGCACTGAATGCTGTACTCACACAGGGCTCGTGAGGCTGGTCAACTGGGCTTATGCACAGTGAATAAAACAAGGCACTTATGAATATCTAACCTCAGTTATTCACTCTGCCACCTAGAACTTCTTGAGCTCTCCTTCAAGGGAGAAGAGATCAAAAGTGAAGCAAAGGGAAGAGAGAGAAAAGTGAATAAATGGGTCCCATGAGGCCACTGAAGGTAGAGGGACAGTGTACTAGCACCTAGACAGAGCCTCATGAGCAGTGAGAGCTCTCATTGTCTCATCACAGACAACCAAGGTCACACCTCAGGACAGGCTGTTCCCTTTGGGCTGCGTCCTCTGTGGTGCCAGGTGCAATGCCAACACCAGCGCCCAGGTGTGGCAAGCTCCATGTCAAGTGGGATGTTTCCCTGCTTAGTGCCCACGACGGGGCCCAGTGCTGGGCCTTTCCACAGGAGCAAAGCCGATAATGGAGATTCCATACTCTGACATAGAGAACCTGGAGGAGACACATCCCTTAGTACTGCCTTCTCAATTCTCATGACAAACAAACAACTGTCATCCAAGAATTTCTATAAAGGGTGCCATTTTGAGTTTTCTACATTCACGGGCAAAGGTCCAGGAGTTGGTGGCTATAATACTGTCTTCAGCTGATGTCACAAATAGAAATGTGTGGTACCTCAATGCATGCAATTGGAATATATATATATATATATATATATATATATATTCCATTTCCTTAGTAAATAAAATATGAACATCTTATAATTGAGATGCCGTCAGAAAGTGAAAACCCTACTATGAATGCTAAGATTGATTAGCTCCTGCATTAAATAATACAAGTAACATTTAATGGGCTTCCACTGTGTGCTACAAACTGCAGTGGTGATACAAGCAGGAATAAGACGCAGCACCCACCCCTGAGAAACTTACAGTGTGGAGGAGATGAGAGTTTCATGTGATGTTTGCTACAATGTGGATTTTCTTCTGAGTACTATTAGAACATAAAGGAAGATTCAATGACTGTCCATGAAAGCTGGGGAAGGTTTCGGAAAAGAAATGGCACTTAATTTAGATCCTTAAGGCTGAATACACGTGTTATAGTTGGAGAAAGAAGTACAGGTCACAGGAAGCACACCACAGTGGGCAAACTCAGTTGTATAGCTCCCTGGTCTATACCATCAGACACCAGGAAATCATCACCACTGTTACATAAAAGCAAATGCATGGATGCTTTAAATTGAAAAGTTATAAACTTGCTTGAAGTACAGTCAGTTCATTGTATTCTTTCTATGGTATTGACACAGCTCATGGAAGGCTGGGAGCCGTAACGACTGAGTAAGATAAATGCTCCTCTCATTCTACTTTCCATGTACTTCCTTCCGTCATCTGTTACTCGGGGCCCCTTTCAGCTGAACTTGCTTTAATCTTTGGACTGTACATGTGGCAACACACAGGATCTCCGGTCTCTCTGATGTTCAACTAGCATATGTCAAGTTTAATTCTGTGGTACTTTGATAAAAGAATTAAAGGAAAGCTCATGAAAGCAATTGCCTCACCTGAAACACTGAATTTTAACAATAATTAATGAGGCCAAAGATGTAGTTGAGTTCAGCCTAGTAAGAAATGAGTTTATTAGCAGATAAACACTCATACTGGATAGTTTTTGACCGAAAACACATTTACTGACCTATTAAAACCTGAGGCATTATTCAAGATGAGTCATTTGGTACAGAAAACTTTTAATATTTTCATGTAATTCAAAAAGCACTTACTGGGCTTGGAATAATAGAAAAGTGTACAACAGAAGAGTAGTGGTGGTTTGGCGACATTGTGGATGTAATGAGCACCACTGAACTGTACACTTTAAAATGGCCAATCTTATGTATGTTTTACCACAATAAAATACACCCAAAAGAGCACTCATCAGAATATTGTCTTTATAAACCAGATGTTGACACTCACAGCTATTTATTCTTTTCATTTTCCTTGGAGAATATTTGAAAAGATCACCAACTCTCCAGTTATTGTCTTATATCCAGGAAAAACCATGTGTAAAGTGTTAACAATGTAAGAAAACCTAGTCTATCTTAAAGAATTTCAAAGGGAGATTAGTCATGACATTTTCATAACTTTATCTTAAATTAATGAAGTAACATCATTAACATCAATTTGAGTATTTATTCCATAGACATTCAGAAATTATTCCAATTCTTATAGTTTCTTATATATGACCAAATTTTGCATATAATTAAGCTGTTCTAACACTAACTAAATCTTATATAAGATATGAATCAAACTGTTGAAAGATTTAGAAACTCCAGTGATTTATGATGCAGTCAGCAACACCCAACCGAGATGCTGACTGGTGTCAACGCGCATTTCACAGACGTGATTTAGGGCCACAGATTCAGGTCTAAAGCAAATATTCAGAAAGTGAAGCATGATGAAGAGTTCGTTTTAAGAATCAGCATTTTGGCCCTGGCTGGAGTAGCTCAGTGGATTGAGCGCGGGCTGCGAACCAGGCATCACAGGTTCGATTCCCAGTCAGGGCACATGTCTAGGTTGCAGGCCATGTCCCCCAGCAACCGCACATTGATGTTTCTCTCTCTCTCCCTCTCCCTTTCCTCTCTAAAAATAAATAAATAAAATCTTTAAAAAAAAAAAAAGAATCAGCATTTTGAGGAAGAGATGTAACAGTTGAAATTAATTACACCATGTCTAATAAGTAGAATAGGAATATAATTCTAGGAATTATGTATGACAATAGGAAATGATACAAGTAACAATAGGAAAATAATCAATTCTACCTTAGAAATTATTATCATACCTAGCAGAAGATGAGAGTCATTTTACCCCAATATTACTTGTGCATATAGCACAATTAGCATCATATGAGATGTAACTTCAGGGTAAAAGAATAATTTCATACCTCTTTCCTATTTATAATAATACTTTGCACTTAAGGAAATTATAACTTCCCCATGTTAACAAAAGTATTTTTTAAGATGTATTTATGATCTGGAAAGCAGCCAGAATTTCCATTAACAAGGCTATGTTTTTCCTATTATGTTAAGTCCATTTAATTTTTAAGTTCTGCAAGAGTTTTCTCACCGTTAAATTTGCTGTACACTGGACTAGGACTAAAAACGATGAAACTCAACACTTAACACTTATGAACAAAGAATATTTAACCTGATTTTTCTCCCTAGCACTATTCAGAGCAATAAAACATCAAAGAATAAGTAAAGACTTGGTGAAGTACTTTCATACCTGAAAATCATCACTATTAACACTCATTAAACAAGAGAAGCTTAGTAGAGAAAAAGAATTCCAGACTGCCACTCAGAAGTCCTAGATCTGAATTACATGCTTTGACTTCAAGCTGTGTGATTTTACAATACCCAACTCTCTGCCACCCCACAGTGTTATAGGGACAGACAGCATATGAGAAAACACCTGCTAAATAGACCAGCACTGACAAATACACGTTAACACTAATAACATGACCAAGATTTGTTCCCAGTATCAGACATCAGTGCATTCATGATCATACTCTCCTGGATGACAATGTTACACCTTCTTTCTCTTTGATGTAATATCTCCCTTGTACATTTGCCATTCTCCACACTAGTGTCACTGTCTGTTGGAGAACTATCTCTCACTTCTCTGAGAAATCTGAAGAAATCAAAACACAACTTCCACTTGCCCTCACTACCTCCTCTACTCACCTGCCAGAATCTGTGTCCACTTGGCCTTTCTTCTGCCAAAGGGATGAAATGTCCATGCTTGTAAAACAGGGCAGCCCCTCCAGCAGCCCCTCCTTTCCCACCTACGCAACACTCCAGCAGTTCTCCTCCCAATACCATTCATTTCTTGCCCCCTACCAGATCAGTACCAGCAGCAAAGATACTGCTGTTTCAGCCATCTAAAATTAGAAACAAGCAAAACAACAGCCAAATAGAGTCCTCTTGACTTCAGTTTCCCTATTTCTTTTCTTCATTTTGCAGCAAAACTCTTCAAAAGTCATTTATACTTGTCTTCAGTTCCATTTTGTTTTAAACTCTCTTCCAACAAGCATTTGCTTCATCATTCCACCAAAACAATTCTCAAGGCCATCTAGGACCTCCATGGTGCTGAATCTAATGGTCAATGCTCAGCCATCATCTTGACCTATTTCCAGCTTTTAATACAACTCATCAAGTCATCCTCTTCAGCCTTTCTTTACAAGGAGGCTGGGATACCTCTCTGTTCTGGTTTCCCTTCTTCCTCAATGGTTGCTTTTTTTTTTTCACGGTCCCTTGCTGTTTTCTCCTCATGTCCCACACTCATGATACTCAGGGTCCCAAAGGTCAGTCCCTGAGCCTCTTCTCTTTCCTAATATTCATTCATCCCTTGCTGATCTCTTCCAGACTGATGGTTTTAAGTAGCAGCTATGTATTCAGAACTTAAAACTATATGTTTTCAGACCAGCTCTCCCCACTGAGCTGCACACACCTATATCCAACTGTCTACTCAACATTTCCTGCTGAAGGTCTAATGCACACAGAAAACTCAAAATGTCCAACAGAGAACTAATCTGTCTCCGAACGTTTGCTGTACTCTCAGAGTACCTGACCTGTGTTAGTGGTAACTCCATCTTCCTAGTCATTCGGGCCAAAATGCTTGGAGTATCCCTAATTCCACTGTTGGTCTCATATGCATACTTTACCCATTCTCAAATAGTCAAAGCATGTCTATATTCTGACCTCTTCTCACCACTCCGCTGCCCCATCACCTCTTAACTGAGATAGGATAATAGCCTCCCACCTGATCCTCCTGCTTCCGTATCTTGCCCCTGTATAGTCTCTTCTCAGCACAGCAAGCAGAATGATTCTTTTAAAAGAGACATCAGTTCATGTCTTTCCTCTGCCTAGAATCCTCTGTCTCTCTCTTCCTCATTCAAAGTGAAATCCAGAGGTATTACAAAGGCTTCCAAGACACAACACAATCTGACCTTCATGACCTTTCCGTCCACGGCCTGCTATTTCTCAATCTTGCCGGCAAGTCCCTGCTTCAGGGCATTTGCACTCACTCCTTCCTCTGTCAGGAATGCTCTTTCCCCAGAGATCTATGGGGTTTGCTGCCTCAACTCCACCAAGTTTTTATTCAAAGCCATCTTTCCGGCGAAGACTCCCCTGACATTACGGAAAACAGCAAATCTCTCCCCATTTCCTGCTCTCCTTTATCTCTGGGGAGTTCTCTACAGTGCTCACTTCTCACTTTCTCATATACCACATCATTTACTGGTTTACTTTGCTTACTGCCTGTCTCCCCCGTCCTGCAGATGCAAGCTTCCCAAGGGCAGGGATTCTGTCTGCTGTGCCCTGCTGTATACCTGGCACTTAGTAGGTTAGGCTTGATAAATATTTGTTGAATTAACAAATTAAATTATATAATCATTCATTAATAAATTATAATAACATAATTATAGAATTAGTCCTACAGGATCTCAGAGATCTAGTCAATTCCCTTACTTTGAAGTAGGTAAGAAGGCAACCCTATGTTCTAAAACACAACTAATCCCAAAAGGGCCATGGCACACCTACAACCTGAAGGAACAGAGTCGATGCCAGATGAAGCAGGGCTCGGAGCAGGGCCCCTTCAGCTCCAGGCCTGTCCTCAAACGTGGGGTCACAGGCAGGAAGCACAGATAAGCTTCATCCCAGGGATGAGAAGAAATCCCCTGCTGCTGAGATTGGCTGAGCCTCACAGAAGGTTGATTCAGAATTTTTTCAAACATTAAGTTTTAAATAGAGGTCTATTCAACTCCACCAAGCACTGGGCATTCTTTGGTCAGATATTTTTTATTCCCATAATCTTACCACTAAATGTTTAAGGTGAGTGGTTTGTAAAGACTGGGCTCCCCATGGTTCACCAGTTTTGAACAGAAGGCCCACGGCGGACGTTGGTGCACAGGTCTCGTGGGCTCTCGGGGGCTCTGCTTCAGTTGCCTGCCTCTTGCTCTTGGGCTCAAGTCCCTCATTTTCACTGGCTCCCATTTTACAGCTGCTCATCCGATTCCAAACCAGCTGTGGCCTGAATTTACTCTCTGATGATGGCTCTTATGCTCCCAAGTTGAGGAAGCCGCAGTGCCACAGATACACACCCTCCTGTCTGTTTGACCCAACACAAACTCTGGTTTATCGACTTCCCAAGGTCCATTAGAGAGCAGGTTTCTGTTATTTCAGTGAATGAATGAATATATTCTACAAGTAGCTCAAGATGATCATTAAAATGTTTGCTAATGCTCAGTATCCTCAAATAGAATCACTCTCTTATAAAATTCAGTTAATCATGCAATCAGTACTTTTTGTGCATTTCTATTTGCTGCAAGACACTTTGCAAAACACTGTAAAGAAAACAAAGATGTAGGTACAAGATTTCTGGATGAGCAGTGAGACATGCATGGCAAGACAAGCCAACAACACAAAGGTGGGCGAGAAGTGCCCTGACACAGAGCTTGGGTGACGGAGAAGGCAACTGCACGGCTGGTCAGAGAAGGTTTCATGCGGCAACTGCAGTGTGACCTAAGGGGCTCTGTCACTGGAAGAGAAGAAATAAGGTGGCTGGCTCATAAATGCAAGGTAAATTGTTAAGTGCAGGACTTCCCTTGTAATATCATTTAAAATCTGTGCAAATCAAAAAAACTGCTCATCAAAAATGGAAACCACATTACACCTTGCAGATAACAGGCATTCAAAAATATTTGTTGAGCCCTGGCTGGCGTAGCTCAGTGGATTGAGAATGGGCTGCAAACTAAAGGGTCGCAGGTTTGATTCCCAGTCAGGGCACATGCCTGGGTTGTGGGCCAAGTCCCCAGTGGGGGCTACATGAAAGGCAACCACACACTGATGTTTCTCTCTCTCTCTTTCTCCCTCCCTTCTCCTCTCTAAAAATAAATAAATAAAATCTTTTAAAAAATATTTGTTGATAAATTAATGAATATAAGTTAAAATATTGCTGCTAAACTGACCACTTGAAATCAAGAGAACTTAAGTGACAGAGCAAATACATTATTAAAAATTTGATCACATAAGCTCCCTTGACACATACTATGAATTAGATATAACTGAGAGAATCATTCCCCAAAATATGGAAAACTGGGCACCACCAGCTTTAGAAGGTACACAGAAAAAAAAGACTAGGTAAAATGTAGACATAAACTGTGTTTACTGGATTCCCAGGGTGCGGCCCTGGGCCTAGTGCATGGAGACACTCAGTGCCTTTGTGATGAATGGATGCAGAAGCTGAGGGAGGCTCCAGGGCAGGAATAATGACAAAGCCAGTGAGCAAAGACGATGATACAAGACTGGAAGGATCTGAGGGGCCCTAACACAATTTCCAATGCTTTGCTTCTCTACGCTTATATTATTACTGGGCCTGTGAGAGTTGCTGTGCCTTCAGAAGTTATAGTGTACACCTGGGGAAGCCCTCTGGTCTCCTGTAGCTCCCCTGACAGTCTGCTGAAGCAGCCCCGTGCACAGTGCCCACCGCAACCTGGGGCCTGTTCAGCAACTACAGTTTCCTCGCATCATTAGGCAAAGCAGCAGACTTCTGCACAGTCTCCTTGCACCAAAACCTGCCCACAGACCTAAGAGAACACATTACTCAGTGCATTTCCCCAAAAAAGAAGAAAGAAAACAAAGAAAGATATCTACTTTGCCACAGGGAAAAAAATCAGTTGCCTAATTTGAGGTAGAATGGACTTCATCTTTTTGCAGACAAACTCCTAAACCAGGGATCACCAATTTTCTTAGCAGCAGTGGCCTTCATCCAGTACACTCCTGCAGTAGGTGGCTCATATATGCATAACCATGAATGACAGAAGTCTGATTTAATGCTATCTCCTGGCACTGGCATGACAAAGGAGACAGGAAGACCCAGTGTCTGGGGACTGCACTGTGGACAATCTGTGTGAAACCGAGAGAAGAACACACAGCTCTGGACCACTTTGCATTTAATTAAATGGATTTAGTCAGCACTGTACCAATCACCTGCCAGATTCCAAGTGCGGGGCAGTAGCAATGCTTACACAGGAAGCTGCTGTCAGTTCTAAGGATTTTAGATCTCGGTTCTGCTCCCTATGAGCTGTGTAACCATGGATTAAGTTGCTTACCCCAAATGAGGTGCTGCATAGAAAGCCATCAGGACAGTGGGGAGGGTATGTGGAGCACCTGGCAATGTCTTATTATTAGACCTTTTACATATACATGGCATCTAATGAGAACATATTTTTGCATTACATTCAATACGATTAATTGCATTTAATTATCACAACAGCCTTGCCAAGTAGTTATTATTAGTAGCATTTTCTCAGATGGGGGTTCAGGTTCATCTGGCTTGAGCCTGTGTTCCTAACCAATCCTCCAATGGGTTTTCCCAGTTAGGAGGGCCCTACCTACTAACCAGTGGAGAAAAAAGTGCCGGTCGGTGTTGGGTGAATGAGGGATTTCTATCTCTATTTATTTTAATAGTATTCAGATGAACTGCAGGACATACAAATAGATTGCATAATGTGAGTTAACAGCCAGAAAGTGCTTCAATATTGCCAAGTTAGAGCTGTTTCTTTTGTACCAGTTTTAGATTGCAAATCTGAACAGTTTGTCTGTAGGGTTGTTTTCCCAAGGTCTGCAAAACAGACCCAGAGCAAACCACACATTTCAGGTCCACACCGCTGGATGCCAGTTTCTGTTGTTTCAGCCTGGAGGCAGTTTCCATGCCAGCATGCAGCCCTTTTGTGTTTTTGCAGCTCTATCCTGAGCCACGTTTGTTTAGGTGTGTTCACTATCTCCAGTTCAGCTGCCTCCTCTCGGGCTAAAATAACACTTGGCTTATGTACTGAGAAAATGCTGCAGTGGTAATTTTGCAGTGGTAGCGTTTTTGGAACTAGATGCCCAATTCCGTAGGCTTTGCATATTTATGACATTGTTCTCATTAGGGATATCCTGTATAACTCTTTCATATCTTGGCCCTATGGCTCCCTTCTCTCCCAGCCACACTCTTATTGGAATCCCCCTTCCATCTGTCAAACCCAGTTCCTTGCCTCTCTGCAATAATAAAGAATAACAATAGCAATAATAATAACAAAATGACCTCTTCATGGAACTTGGGAAGGAATTCCAAATGTCTTGGTGTCAGTTATAGCAATAGGCCTACAAGAAAGTATGATGGAAGTGGCCTGGAAACAAAAGAGTGAGCAAAGGGCAAACAGCGAAACTCTACTTTCCAGATTCTGTTTAGAAAAAGATACTTTCTACATCTTGTTTTAGATCATTGGGACCCCAGGGTCCAAGAACACATATGAATTTCTTGGGCTTTATTTTCATCATGCCAAGGCAGAGAGCAGGATCACATCTTTAGAAGGTAATCAAAAAGCAGTAGACATGCCCTGGCTGGGTGGCTTGGTTGGATGGAGCATCATCCTATACACCAAAATGTTATGGGTTTGATCTCCAGTCAGGGAACATACTTAGGTTGCAGGTTCGATCCCTGGTTGAGGTGCATACAGGAAGCAACCAATTGATGTTTCTCTCTCACATCGATGTTTCTCTCTCTTCTCTCTCTCTCTCTCTCTCTCTCTTCCTTCCTCTCTCTCTAAAAATCCATAAATATATTCTTTAAAAAAAGAATAGATATCATTCTTGTCATCAGCTTACCTTCTGAGGAAACTTCTCATTCAAGTTTCTTCCCATTCAACCCATACGGTACCTCCAACAGCTCCATGCCCCGGCCTCACCGAGTCCCAGAATAATTTGCTTTGATGCTACCTGTTTGTTGAAATTCACAGCACCATACACATAGGTACTTATTTGCAAGGCTCTTTCCTGCTGATGAAAAATCCTCAAGAAATCAAGGCAAGTCTTGTTCTGGCCACCTCCAAAACATATCTACAAACATTCCATCCTTATCTAAGAAGGATGTGCAAAGGCTCTGTGGTTCCAATCTGGAGCAAACACAGAGGTCTGTGAAATAGTTCTTCTGACAGGTCATAGAAACACCTGTAAGTCTCCCTATATTCTTGAAGACTCAAGTTCACCTAGGCCAAGATGGATACCCAACCGCCCTTGAAATCTTGGCACTGTGTCAACACCAATCAAGCTCTGGAAATAGTGGGAGTGAGGTGGTTTCTTTCACTATTTTCTCTCCTGGGTGATCTCAGCATATTTTCTAACATGAAAAAAAACTATACACAAATATAATGTAAAATATACAACACATAATATTTTGTAAATATGACTATGCCATAAAATCAAATTTCACCCTGAAAATATTAACCATATACAATGAAAACCTAATATGTGCCTCCTTCCCACTAAGCAGGGCATTAACTCTCTCCCCCTCAACATCAGCATATAAAGGACTTCACTATAGTTTTGACCTTGCAATTCTCAGCAGAACCTCCTAAACTGAATAATATGAAATCTAATACAGATTTTTTCTTAAGAGCCTGAGACTCAGAAATAAAGCAAGAGAAAGGAGATTGTCAGGAAAAATGAGGTCTGAGCAGAAAAAGTCCAGCCATTGTTAATATAATGAGGACACATTGTTAATGTAACCTGACAACCAAGGAGAGTGGACTGGAATGCACATGTGTGAACAGTGATGACTTCACTGTACTAGTCAGTGGGGGCAGTAGGTGCCTTTGAGTGAGCACGTGTACTGTGTGGCCTTCACATTCAAAATGACTGAGCAAGTAGAACAATGCATCTGCGTCAAATTTTGCATTAAGCTTGAACATTCCTCCCTAGAAATTATTTGGATGATTCAGAAAGCTTTCAAAGATGATGCAATGAGTGCAGCACAAATAAAAGTGTGGCACAAATGCTTCAAAGATGGTTGAGAATCTGTTACAAGTGATCCACATTCTGGGAGGTCAGCAACAAGCAGAACACCTGAGACTGTTGGACATGTACAGGCTGCAATCAGCAAGTATAGGCAACTGACAGTGCAAGAACTAGAAGCTGATCTGTGGATTCCAAAAACTATCTGAGATTTTGACACGGGATCTTGGCATGAAATGCGTTGTGGCAAAATTTGTTCTGCAGTTTCTGCTACCAGAACACAAAGAACATCATGCTGCAGCCTTGAACATCCACCACATCCAGGGCTCAAGTAATATTCAAATCATTGCCTTTATTCCCAAGATTATGGAGCATGCAGTTCCAAGGACAGGGGTCACTACGACTCTCCAGGATGTTAGAGTCTTACATCTACTCTGTACTTCTCAATGTTATTACCAAAGCAATGCGACACATCATATTTACAAAATACGTCTTGTACTGAAGACCAGGACATCATAATTTTTTCCGTATTTTTTCAACCTATGTATTAAGGTCAACAGAACAGCACGTTTGACTTCTGAAATAATGTGACATGAGGACAACTGCCCTAGTTTCTTTCCGTTATCGAGACTTCTGGAGTAAGTTCAAGAAAAGATGCTGGTCATCAAGCCCAGGGGGATACTTAGGCTCAATGGCAGGTAGAAAAATTCTACATTGCCCAAGGAAGTTCACGCAGTACTTTGTCCTTTAAAGCAATATGAATCAGGCATCATGTAGTTCATTTCTGCATGAGGGCAGGAATGGATCATGAAAACGATCTCTTTAAAAATCTTACTGAGTAAATGTAATTTCCCACAGCGTCTCCTAAATTCAATTTCTTTGACTAAAACAACTAAGAGACTGGGACCCCAATTAGTCCCTTTTACATTGTGCTGTAGAATTAAACTTCAATTTAATTGTTATTGCACAATTAAATGTTACGTGAAGGATTGATGTTTTGAATATATAGCTAAAGCAATAAATATACTGCAAGGGGGAAAAATCCATCTTTTCTTCATGCTAGTGTGGCTTCCACCACCGTAGCTCCACATAAACCATTCATGCTGAGGGGACCAATGGCCTACAAAATGTAAATCCAGATGAAAACTTCAGTCCTCGACTTACTTGACTGTCAACACCATTCATTTGACATCCCTTAGCTCCTAGACACACTCTTCCCTTGAATGCCAGGGCATCACCATCTCCTTACCACATTCCCACCTCGCCTCTTTAGCCTCTGGTTCTGACTCCTCCCCTGCCTGACCTCTACCCGGGGCAATTTCCCAGGACAGAGTCCTGGCATCCCTTCTTTCGATGCTATGCTGTCTGCAAAGTGATCTCATACATTCCCATTGCTCTAAACACCACACCAGCAACTCTAAAATTTATCACTTCAGCCCAGACCTATTTTTTGACTCCAGACTCATTTATTTAATTCCTACTTGTCATCTCTAAGGCTGGCTCACAGGCATCAGAAACTTAACATGTCTGCAGCTGAATGCTTGGTCTCCGGGCAATGACCCTCCATCCACACTCCTGCTCCCGAACATTGGGAGCCACCCTCAACACCCCCTTCTCTCACAGCCCACGCATCCCTCCCTCTCCTTCTCTCCTCCACCACCATCTAATCCAAGAGCCCACTGTCTCCTGCTGAACTGCACAGTGCTCCAAGCCATTGTCACTGCCTTCACTTTTGTCCCCTCCCATCCTTTCTCCAGCAACAAGCAGTCTCCGAAGAACAAATCTGATTGTATACCTCTGTACATAACATTAAAACCTTCCAAAGGTTTGCACTGAGGTCTAACACTATGACACATGGTCATAGTCTATGACCATGGAGAATGAAGGTATAAACTCCTAGGTGAGAATACTTTTTATTTTTCACGATGAACTTTTACGTATATATGCCCCTGTGTAACCACCACCCAGAGCAAAATAGAGAACATTCCCAGCGCTCCAGGAAACTCCTGTCCCTGCCCTTTCCCCACCCTCTCCAAAGGTAACGACTATTCTGGCCTTGATTATAATGGACTAGTTTTGGCTCTTCTTGAACACCATATAAATTGGCTAATAGAGATGACATTCTTTAACTCTTCAAATCCTGCAAATCTATGACAAGACCAGCTTGAAGACAATAACATCCTGAAGTAACTAGAATTTAGGTATCAGCTCTAGAGTCTCAACACCCACAAAGAGTTTGTTAATTAGCAGGTGAGAATGAAATCCACATAGCACTCCAGATTCAGCTGTCCCCATGAACTGTCCCTCAGTACTTAGGATGACACAGGGACTGCGACTTCTACTCCTGGGCTTGGAGCCAGTCTGGGTAACTAATCTGCTAGGCAAATTCAGTCAAAGAGAAGAACTCTTTAGATTTAAACGGAGACTTCAAAGTGACAAAGATGTGACACAAGCGAAGTATACAGTTACAGTCTTTCTAGAGGAACGAGACTTTACTGGGCTCAAGGTCTCACAGGAGAGCTGCGTCACAAGTGTCCGGAGTTAACAAGGACGGGCTGTGGTGAGGCAGCTTAGAGGCAGATGAAGCCTCCCTGCGCCCCTTCACCGTTGTAAGTTCGCCCCAGAGGAGGTTATCTAATCTGTGTTTTGGTGCAGTCCCCGATTTTGTCCCTCAGAATAAGAACCAATTCCCATAAACAGCACAGGGAAGCTCAGCCCCTGGAATGCATCAGCCTCTCTGAGAGCTTATTACGCCACCTGAAACCCACGGAGGCCCCTCCCCAAAATTTGGAATTTCCGAAGCTTTGGTGGGGGTAGGGTGCGGGGGGTGAAGAAGCAGACACCCAGGGACTTGTTTTGGCTCCCTTGATAGTCCAACACCCTCCCTAGGACCGAGAAGAAAAATCCTAAAGCTAAAATTACAATTGACTGAGAGTATCTTGGAGACTTGACCAGAGCCTGGAAGAACTGACAAAGTAAGTCTCACTGAGCATTCCTGCTCCTGAAGGGCCGTGTGCCCCGCACCCATTAGCACCACGGTTAGACATCTGCTGAGCCCACGGGCTGGTGGACCTGCTGACGCCAGCGAAGGGGCAGGCAGGGGTTTCGATGGCGAGATTCCTGACACACGCAAGGCACTCAGACAACACTGGTGACTGTCACCGTGAAAGAATTCCCGCAAACCAGTTCTGCTTCCTCCACATGAAAGAGAAAAAGAATGGCTTTCTTTTCAGTCTGAAGCATTTAGATGGGCGGGGGGAAGCAGAGGATAGGAAAGTAATTTGGGTAAAATCACCATCACCCATCCTCTTTTTGACGAACTAAACCGGAGCACTACCTAGAGGGGAAAAAATATGTATTTGTTTAGAATATGGAATGACATAACATAAATCTACTTTCTCTTCCTTTCTGCATTTAAATTTCCCTTGAATCCCTAAAGTAGTAAATTTCATTTAGCCTGGTTTAAGATGCACGGAAAAACCTTCCGGATCCTCTGGTGAATAATCCAATAGTTGGGAGTGCAGGTCCCAGGGAGGGCCTGGCATCCTCAGCAATGTTCTTCAGCAACTCTTGGTGAGCCCACCTGAGACAGGATCCCAACCTCGCACCATTCCCTCGCAGCCAGGAGCCAGCCCAGTGAGCAGGCGAATGATGGCGAGGGGGAGAAAGACAAGCTTTTTAACTTGTGCAGCTGCCACCAGTCCTTGATCCATGTTTGTGTTAGCTGCACTCACATTTGTTTTTAATGTGTTTTAAATCACACATTTTTTTTAATGTTTGCTCCTCATGGGATGCTTCTGGGCTTACTTAGCAACACAGAGGCACTGGCATTGGACAGGAACACTGGGTCCGACAGGAGTGTCCTGTGTAAGGACACTCAGTCCGGGCTGCAGCTCTCCATGTCCATCCCCTAGCATATGGAATACCAAATACTTTTGTTGCCAAAGACATTCGATGTATTTAAGGAGTGAGAGAAGAAGCTGGACTTCTGTAAAGTGTGAATAATTCTTGGAACGAGGACCTGCACTTAGTTTCTTGGCAGCCCATCCTCTTCCCCCACCCCCCACCACCATACAAATTGTCTACATTGTACCCTTCCTTCCCCCGTCTTGGCAAAACCAATGACTCCCTTTCCATCTGGGCTCATCCCCCCATCTGTGCCCCCTCCCACATCCCCAAGAACCTCATCCCTAAATAACGCCTTCAATTCCAATTTACCAGCTTTCTCCCTCTTCCTCAACAGATAAGCATACTTATGTCTTCCCAATATGAATAAAAATCAACCAAAAGACTTCCCTCCTATTTTCACAGATACAGCTAACTCTGTCATCCACTCACTGTCCTCCTCTTAACTGGACCTCTCTGTGGAGTCATGGCATCTAAGGCCGTGGACCACTTCCCCCTCCTTGAACTTACTCCTTATCTGTCCCTCCTGATCCCACCCTCTGCTAGTTACCCTGGCTTTGGGGCAGATCACAGTGCATATGATTCTTCCCTCACCCCTCCTTGTCCAAAGTCAGAGAGGGCCCTCATGAGCCATATTTTGTACTGTGAGTTTTCTACCTCAGGGGCACCTTCCCAAGACAGAGAAACTAGAGTAACTCTCCCAGGGCTGAGGGCCAGTCAGTCAGACTGGTGATCTCATTGAGGGAGGCTCAGACTCAGGAGCTCAGAGGTCTGTCACCTGCTCTGAGCGGCAGAGACAGCCGGTGTGCAGATATAAAAAAGAAACAGCCTTGCCAAAGTATGACAAACCGAGAATGACAGAGTCCTGCTCTGCTCCTAGTGACTTTGCGGTCCCTAGTTCCAGAACACTGAGTGCCTTGGGTAACTTCTCAGCCTTCTGATATTCTAAACACTTACAGTTTTCTTCGAGCTAGCTTGAAGGGTTTCTGTGGCCTGCAACCACAGGAACTTTGATTACTATACCACTTCCTTCTCCTCTTCTCTTACTGTTTCCTCTTCCCCTTAATTGCTCTTTTCCCTTCTGGGCCTGCACAACAGTCTCTTGGTAATCTCCTCCATGCACTCAGCTGGAACTACCACCTCGGGGTGGATAACACTGAAACTTAAGTCACTGGGCCCAACCAGTCTATCCTGGAACACTGCTCACCTCTGCCTGAATGTCCCACAAGCCCCTTAAAATGAGTAATTACAAAACTGAATGCAAACCTATTGCTCTTCCAGTGCTTGGAACCACCCCGCTACCCACCTGGTCACCCAAGTCGGAAATCTGAGGCCAGCTGCACTGCTCCCTCTGCCTCTCCCTCTGCAGTCAGTTCAGTCCCCCTGCCTTCATGACCATGCACCCTCAGGGTTTCTTGACTATATCCTCTCCTTTCTGTTCCAACTTTATTGTATTTTATAAAGACCCCATCACTTCTTTCCACTTGGCCTTCTTATCTCCCAACACCCATTTCTGAAACACAAATCTGGCTGAATTATCCCCTGGTCCTCTCAAGGTAAAGTCCAAACTCCTTGGAACAGTATCCAGGAACTCTGGTGAAGATTAGACTCCTGCCTATGTTTTCAGTATTGTCTTTTACCACTTCCCAGTGGGCCCCTAAACGCTGTCCACACTAAAAAACTTGCAATTGCCTAAGATCCCAAACTTCCCCCTGCCTGTGAGCCTTCACACCTGATGCCCCACCCTCAGCAAAGCCTGCCTACATTTCTTCAAAGGTTAACTTAACTAATTCAACTCAGCCTTACCTCTTCCAGGAAGCCTTCCTTGAATGTCACCTAATGCTCATTCACCTACACTTTAGGATTAAGTTTGCAGTCTCTGTGTTGCCATAGTCCCTTTTGCATAACTTTTTCATAGGTCTTTGATGCCATTTCGTAATCACTCACTTCCATCTGCGTCTCTTCCACAAGATGTTAAGTTCCTTAAGGGAAGAAATGATGCCTTTCTTTTATTTGTATTCACAGGGCCTGCCATTCAAAGCAAGCTTTCTGGATACCTTATGCTGGAGCACCCAGCAGGAAGTTAATGAGAGAAAAAAAGTGAGAATCTCTAGAACCAGAATACATTCTCTTCCTTCTGTTACAGCTTTGAAAATGAAAATGAAAAGAGGAGGGTATGCTTTCTGCCATTGTTTCAACAGAGCTCTGAGGCTTTGTTTTTTGTTGCTTGAGATAGCTCAAGGAGCTGGTTCTCTCTGTGTATTTATTTCCAGAGTGTCCTTGTCATGCCCTGAGTAGTGCTGGCTCAGGGCTGCAGAACCCAGTTCAGCAGGAAGTACAGGCCACTGCCTAGCAAAGGCTCTGTAAATAGTTTAACTCAGAAAAGACAAGGTCCCTTCCCTCAAGACCATGAGACCCTAAAGGCTCATTGGAGTGGAGCCCTATATCTCTTAGGCAGAGGATTCCAAGGTGTCCCCTTCTGGTATTAACACCCTGTGCAATCTCCTCCTGGATTTGTGACCTGCTTCGAACCAATAAAATATGGCAAAGGTGACGGCATAGCTTTATAGCTCAGTGTATCTCCTGCTGGCTTTGATGAGGCAAGTTGCAAAGCTGGGGAGGCCCACATAATAAAGAATTGAGGGCAGCCTCCAAAGCAGCTAGGAACTGAGGCCCTCAATCCAAAAGCCCTTGAAAAATGGAATTATGCAACAACCATCTGAGCTTGGAAGTCAGTCCCTCCTCAGCTGAGCTTTCATAGAAGATCTCAGGCCTAGCTAACTGATTGCAGCCTTGTAAGAGACCCTGAAACAAAAACCCATCCGAGCCATACCCCACACACAATGGGAGACAGTAAACATTTGTGTTTTAGGTCGCCCACTTGGGGTGGTATGTCATGCAACTATAGATAACCAATACAATCTCCTCTTCCCTATTGAAAGGCTAACTACCCAGAAACAAAAAATTGGCCATTTTTCAGTAGGTTATAAAAGAAAGCCATCATCAACTAAATGTTTAACTCAAAATGAAATTCTTTCTAAAAACAAGCTTTTAAATCATTTTAGCATTCTAAAAGCTGAGGCTAAAAGAATCTGCACAAGACGTTGTGTAAAATGAGGGGAAGAAAGGAAACACAGTCAAAACTTGTAAGGGGCTCTGGAGAAAACTGAAGGCTCCATTGGTTTATTTAACTTTTAAATCTTCTTAAATTTGCTAGATGCATGTTAGCATTCATGGTTCATTTAATTTTATTCTGACTTCTATAAATAGACATTCTATGAGCCCTAATAAATGACTTGAGCCCTTGCTTGTCTTCGATAAAGAAATTAGCATGTTAGTTTTACCAATTCTACCCAGAGAAATGAATGAAAGCCTCGTTTTCCACCACCTGCTGCTCCCCTGCAAGCACACCTCCTCCATCCCTGGGTCCCTCCCTGCCAACCTGGTTCTTTTCTTTGGCTCTGCGATTATAAATCTGGCATCCACTCAAATCACTCAGATCTGGCTCTCCTGCAAAAACAAACAGAAGCTACCTGGGCCTTTGATTCCCACTCATTTACATTCTTTCCATGCCAAGGGTCAGAGGATGTCAGAGCTGGTGGCAGCCAGTCAAGCCCAGCATTAGGCGGCCCTTATCTACCAGTGCAGTGTTTTTCTGCCTCTGAACATGCCAGCATTTATTTCTTTAAAATTATAAATGGAAACAAATGTAACTGCCACAAATCTGAAACTAAAAAATCTAAAAATTCTGCCCAGAGCCGTGACAACAAATAGAAAAGAGCCCATACTAAATTCACAGAAAAGCAGGCAGTGAGTAGAGGAAGGAGACATAATCTGTGTGGCCTACATGTATATAGAAAACAAGGCAAGTGTGACATTCTAGGATCACAAAGAATGCATTTTTAAATAATTAGCAATTCACAATAAAACTCTGCTTCATTGTAAGTAACTGGTTGGTTTGGAGCTTTCCAAACAGCCTTCAGTTAAGGAGTAACGTCAGTTTTATACCTGTTCCCCTAGCTACACATATACAAGGGGGGACCCCCCCATAAAGACTGGAATTTATTTATAAAAAAATTGTGTATTTAATTCTTACATGTTTAAATGTCAGTCACCTTCAAAGTATGCTCCCTTTGATGTAATACACCTATGAAGACATTTTTTCCACTGCTCAGAACAGTTTATGAACTCGTCAATTTTGATGCCTTTTAGTTCTGCTGTTTTTGGTCTCACCTATTCCACATCAGCAAAGCATTGTTCTTTGAGTACTTCTTCTACCCAGAGAAAAAAAAAGTCACTGGGGGCAAAATCAAGTGAATAGGGAGGGAGGGTGGGGCACGGGAGTCATGCCGTTTTTGGTCAAAAACTGCTGAACACTCACTGCGGTGTGGGCAGGTTTACTTGTAAATCCCCCATCATGAAATAGACAAACACATTGAAAAAGTCTTTAAGAAAAGTATTCACTGAGGCTGAATGCAGCCTCTCACAACAACGCCAGCTATTACACTGATACAGATGGGTTACTAAAGTACTCACCTTTTGGGGGAAGCCCGTACTACAAAGGGCCCACCCTCCAGAAGATATTTCAGTTTTGGGAGTTTCCCCTTCATATATCAGTTCATCTGTAAGTCCTACAACCCTCTTCTCTGCCTTCACAACCAGGGCTAAAGTTATCTAAATTGGTTTATCCATTAACAGCAATTTTGAGCCCTCTGTAAAGATAAAAAGTTGGATGTTAGGAGGCATAAAACCCAAAGACCTTTATGTATAATAATAGTTTGTGACCCTCCAAAGCTCAGTCCTACTCAATGAGATCTTATTCCTTAACATTTAATTTCTCACATTAGGAAGAATTTAAATGAAATTTAATTGTTTCCCCTGCATGAGGAGGAGATGATGAAAACAGAAGTTGGGAAACACTGCTGTAGACACTCGAATTCTAGATGAGCACACAGGGAAGAACATGAGCCTACGCTGGGCAGGATAAAGCCTGCAGACCCGAAATGAAATAACCCTCCCAACATCCAGTAACTGCATCCATGTGCCTGTTAACACACGAGCAGAACTAGAGCAACCCCAAAGGTAAGTTGTAACAACACAGCATTAGACACGTTGATCTGGAAGTCAGAAGACCTGCATTGAGTCAACTCCTAAGACATGATTACATGATTGCTAGTTGTGTCACCTTGAAGAAAAGTAACTTCTTATTTGCATCTTTCCTTTTCTGTAAAAAGAATGAAAATACCAGATTCACAATGTTACTGCAACCGTTAAATGAGATAGCACTGAGAAAGCACTGTTGTAGAGTTGAAGGCAGCGCCAGCCAGCAGATTATTTGAATGTCGGAAGGCGCTGCATGGGCGGAGGGTTGCCTTGGTAAGCCTTTAGATGACGCTACTGTGAAGCATTGCTTCAAGAGGCCACTAGACTGGATGTGAAGAGGCTGCTAGTTAGGAACAGCATGTCTTATGTAAAAAATACATCTCAAAAGCAAAACAGGAATGAACTATGTCTGATAATAAGACTGATGCACCCTACTTTAAGGGAATGGTAGGAAATAGCCCACAGAGAAGTGATCAGAGAAAACATTTTGTATTTTTCTCCCATCAACTAAACCAGTGGTCCTGGAATCACCTGGGGCACTTTTGAAACATGTGAAAAATATCTGAACCTGGAAGATGTGAGAACCCCACAAATACCTAGTGGATAAGCAAGCACAAAAAGGCTGCAGAGAGATAAGCATTCTCAAATACTGCTGGTGGGAGGGTACTTAGTAGAGTCTTTAGAGAAAGCAATCTGTTAATATGTACCAAACATTTTTTGTTTAGTTCAGTTTTAATTTTGTTTTAAGTTTATACTCTTGGTCAAACAATTTTATGTCTAAGAATCCATCCTAAAGGACATGTCAAAAAGAAAAACAAAAATGCAGACATAAGGATGCCTATCACAGCATGATTTATGTTTGGATGTTCTCAATATAACCGCTGAGAATAGTCTGAGTTGCGTCAAGCCTGAATAAAACATGGGTGCTCTGTGGACCCCACGTTATGGGTGGGAATAACCGGCAGGTAAACAAAAGAAACAATAAATCAAAACAAGGTGCAAAAAGATCAGGTGTCATCTCAATCAAAACCAGCCACCCTACAGCTCATTAATATTTCAAAAAGTTGAGACCCTGCCAATCAGTTCAGGTCTGGTCAGGTCAGGTCTTAGCCTTCCATTATCCTGGTGACCTCCACTAACCTCAAAATCAAATGGCAAACAATGAGCAATTACAGCATCTTAAAGGAACAAGTAAGGTTTCAGTGGGAAAAAGAATAAAATTCATTTTGCCAGCTTTCTTTTTAAATTCCCAATCTTCTTGAGTCAGGACTCCCCAGGATTTGCAGCTTATCCCCAGCCCAAGATTCTTTACCACAAATGACAACCATTCTCTCGGGACCAAGTGTTCCATTATCCCCCCAAAACCCACTGAAAGGCTGCTGAATTCCCTGCAAGTCTTCTCTAAGTCTTACCTTCCTGTGGGTTATGAGATACAAATATTCTCTCAGGAGTACAATCAGAAGGATTCACTTTTAAAAGAAAAAATATAAAGCTCTATGAAGGAGACTAAATTGTGAGCTCTCAGGTTTATAGTATCAATGATCCAAAATATGAGAACGATAACCAAGAGAGAAAAAGAGCTTTTTTACAAAATGACTCAGACATCATAGCCAACCAGCCAGTAAACCTGGTAACGGGGAATCTGTGCACAATATACATGCACCCAAATGTACAATGATAAATAGCATATGTGTTGTGCCTGACACTTCTCAAAGCACGTTCACACGTGATTGATGATCTGATCCTCACTTTAACCCCATCCAATAAACAGAAAAAGAAATATTTAACAAAGATGGACAGTCAGATCTAGGTTAGTGAAATTGCCCACATTTACAGATCCAATTGATTATTGAAAATATCAACATTCAAAGCTAGCTTTTCCATGTTTTTTTTCACCATTATCATAGTAGGATAGCATATGTAAATTCTATATATGTGATATGAGTACATAATTAGACAAGATAAACTGGTAGAACCAAGGCCCACGAGCAGTCCTGCTCATCTTAATTCCCACTGACATCACCTACAGGTAGTGTTAATTTGTGGCAAATTATTACTGCCCCCACCTGCCCCCCACCAAGTGGGGATAATAACAGCACTTAGCCAATCAGCCATAGGGTGATTACAAGGATCAGGTATAAAGTGTTGAGCCTAGGAACTGGTACACAGCAAAAGGTTCAACAAATGTTACCTACCATGATTCTGAGAGTCACTGATTGAGAATCAGGAACAATTCTTTGCTTAAACAAAATCAGATGCAAACAGACTGAGTCCTTCTGCCTGCTGGGTACGTATTTGGTTGCTATAACAAATTACTACAAATTGAGTAGCTTAAAATGACACAAACTTAGGATCTCACAGTTAGGAAGATCAGGAGTCTGAAACAGGTCTTACCAGGCTAAATCCAAGTGTCAGCAGAGCTGCATTCCTTCAAGGGGCTCCAGGGGACAATCCATTCCTTGCCTTTTTAAGCTTCTAGTGGCCACCTGCATCCCTTGTATCTTTTCTTAATCTTCAAAGAGCATCATTCCAACTTTTGCTCCTATCGATTTTCTCCTCTGCCCCCTGTTGCCCTCATCATATCACATTCCCTGCCCCTGATCCTTCTGCCCCCCCTTCTAAGGACCCTGTAATTACATTGGGTCCACCATGATAATCAGGATAATTGTCCCATCTCAGGGTCCGTAACTTAATCAAATCACATCTACAAAGTCCCTTTCACCATGTAAGGTAACATTAACAGGTTCTAAGGATTGGGATGTGGACATCTTTGGGGGACCATTATTCAGTCTATCGCAGGTGCCAAGGATACAAAAATGAATTTGATCCAACTGCTAAGTTCAAGGGGTCCACAGACTATTGAAGGAAACAGTCATATTGGAAAAAGAAGAAGAAAGAAAATGAACACTAGTGCACATCAGACTATACAACGCAGGGCTAGTAGAAAAGTACAAACAAAGAGCTCTGGGGTGGCAGAGGCCAGATCCATTTGTCTCAACCAAGAAAAGAAGAGAAGACCTCAAGAAGAAGGTGATACGCACCTAGTATTAGGCAATAAGATACACATGGAGAAGTTAGGAATGCTGAATGGGCTGGTGTGACTAGAGCCTGGTGGACAAAGGGAGGAGAAATGGGCAGAAGAAAATGTTGAAGAGGGACATTAAGGCCATCTCATGAAGGGCCACAGCACAGCAGAGGAACGTTTGGAAAGAAAAGTCACTGAGGGCCGCTGAAGCCAGCATTCAGATTTATGCTTTCCACAGAAAACTCCAGAGACAGTGAAAACAACAGAGTGCAGAAGGCAGAACCTACTTTCACAGCTACTTTGATGGTCTAGAGAAAAAACGAAAAAAGATCGAGTAAAGGAAGGAATTCAGAAAATGAAAACAAAGATGAATCTTAGACACATTTCTAAAGTGAGCTCAACAGGACCAAGTGACCAGCTGAATACAAGAAGGAGACAAATGGGATGCTGGAATGCCCAGACATTGATACCACTGAGCGATCCGACAAGCAGAAAGACGTGGCAGTTCGTGGAGGGATATATTCCAGATGAGCTGATAAGAACTTCTAATGACGGCAACTCCGACTGTTGCCAAAAGAAAAAGCAGTTGAACAACAAGAAAAAATAATAATAATAAAGAAAAAGCATGTAGAAATGACATCAACAAGTTTGAGAATCTGCAAATATCTAGTACATGGAGTCAGAGGACCTGGGCTCTGGTCCTTTTCTGGCATTTATTAGCTTTGTGACTTTTAGACAAGTTGCTCAGTCTCTCAGGGCCCTGGTTTCCCATCAGTGAAGTGAGAAGTATTAGGTAATCATTAAATTCCCTTCTTATTCTAACATTATAGGGGCCTAACATCTGAGTCTCAATCCCTCAGTCTCAACCCCTCTCCCCAGTTACACTCAACCTCAGCCACTAACAGAAAATCCAATGGGTCCTGATTTCCAAAACCAAGGTGAGAGCTTGAAAGGGGAGGACAAGGGCACTGGCGACCAATCACTGCGCGCCTACTGTGCACCAGGCACAATGCCGGCAATACCTGCTTTCCCCTGTCCTCTCAGTTAGCCGGGATACCCCAGTATGGTCCTAGAAATGACCTGTGTCATGAAAACCAAAGATATAAAGCCACAAATAATTTCTTCCGTTTTCTATTTCAACTGCTGGTGGTTTTCTTTTTATGTTCTGTTCCCAAATACTCCTTTCCAATTAGACTCTAGTATGTGTTTGTGCCAACAGGGCAATAAATGAATGTTTAAAGGGAGGAAGCAAGTCAATAACTTTTAGAGAATTTTATTTAATGAATAGTAAATTGAGATAGTACTCTAACAAGGTCACTGATATTAAAAGACACTATAAGCCCACACTTAAAACTCTTCAGTGGCTTTCACTGAGTTTAGCTGCAATTCTCAGGGGGGCAGAGACAGAGGCTCAATACAATCACCTTGTGGGTTTTTCAAATTATTAACACACCCCTTTCCTCCACCCCACAAGATTATTATACTATCCCTGAATGAATCATAGGTGTACTCATCCTCCTCTTAAACTTAGGAATGAATAACAAAAAGACTAAAACAACTAACATCTAAAATAAAATATTCCTTAGTTGAATACACACACATACACATGCATATATACATGTATATATGTACATGTGTGTATGCTTATATAGGTTTATGTGTAAAATATACACATGTGTGTTCAACTATAAATATGTTACATATTGTTATACATATACATATATGTGTATATATGGTTATATATATGTGTGTGTATATATGGTTAAGCCCCTATCCTATCCACTTTTAGCTACACAAACCCTTATAAGCCTTCACTCTAATCTTACTCAAACTCATGGCTTCCTGCAATTGCCCAGGCTGCTTTATACTCTGTGACTTGGTTTATTTTCTTTCTTCTTTCTTCCTGTCCTATGAGGTATAGTCACCTTCCCCAGATGGCCTACTTCAGCTGTCCTCTTCTAGTTAAAGCCGTCCCTGATCTGAACTGACCACTCCCTCCTTTGTGTCCCAATGTACCTTCTATTGTGACTTCCATAACTCCTTATTGTAAGTTTGTTATATGTCTACATCTCCCTCCTAAGTTTTAACTTTCCAGAGGTAGAACAGGCCAGGTACATAACTGATGTTTGTTGACTGAATGAGTATGATATTAGAAGAAGAAGAAGAAATGGCAAGTGCACTATTTGGTCTCTCTAAGGCAAAGATATTCCTTTCCTCGAAATCCACTTATAGGTACAGAAGTAAGTTTTTGTTTATTTTCTATCAATAAGTAAAGACGAGACCTTCTAAAGGTACTGCATTTTTAAACTATGATGCCCTCTCTGATTTGGGGCAAAGAATGAACCACGCGCACAACATGGTCAGCAAACTTGTTTGATTGACGTGTTTACAATTCTGCCTATTCCGCCATCATATAACAAAAAAAAAAAAAAAGAGTAGAAATTGAACTATCACCACCTTAAATTGCATCCTGCAGTGGAATTATAATTTGTAATACTAAAACAGTGGAACATTTATTTCTGTTCCATCTGTGCTGAAACAGCTACAGTGTTACCCTTCAGGGGTGTATTTATGGCCCTATCAGTCAACAAGCCCAGAGAAAGGGCTCCCAGGGAATATGATCACCTGACGGCAAAAAGAAAGCAAGCATGTTAACGTGTGCCGGGTGAGGTCATTCATAATGTGTTCACCTCAGAGCCACCCAAAAGCACACCGAATGGAAGCCTGAGAAAGAGTGTCAGGTAACTGTGCATTCAAATCCTCCCTCACCCCTAGGAGACAATGCCTTTCCCAGCACAAAGTGCTTAGTTGGTGTCAATTATAACAGCAGCAGAGAGTGATGCAGGCACTTGACATTAAAGCTCACAAAGCTCTCTTTAATACGAGAAAAATCTAATTCAATGGTTAAATGCCAATCAGAGTGGGATAAGTAGGCAGCAGCTGAAAATACAAGATTTAGAAATCAACTGCAATTCCTTCGGGAATGCATTACTACTGAATGGCTGTCAGAAGCAGAACATAAATGAGTTAGCACCATTAACTTGGGGAAAAGCAATGACTCCTATTTAAGTGAACACACATAGAAACCCAGTACATTTTTGATGTTACATGTTAAATGGGTTTGGAAAACTTCCTTAGACTAAAAAGCATGTGCAAATGAATTTGGATAATGAAACAAATTAGGAAGTGAAGAAAAATCAAAAGTGCATTTTCTTCAATTACTATCCATGTCATACATCTGATAAAGAATCACATATCTCCTAAGGTAGTCATGAAATTTTGGACTCATGACTGATCCATTCATCCTGAGAAAACATTTAGTCTTTTAGAAAAGGGCATTGTCTCCTGGGCCAAAAGCAGATCTGAGCTTCATCGTTTGACCTTCCATTTGCCTCCTCCCTAGCTGCCGCTTCTCCCCACACTGTGAGAAGGAAGACGAGCGTCGCTGGGGCTCCAGGGAAGAGGCCAGCGGAGAGCTGCTCCACACCACTGACCCAGGAACTCTCCTCCTGTCTACACTGTGTCCTACCCCATGTTCCTCACTGAACCAGGAAGAGTCACGGCACGCACGGTAGAAGTGAAGGAGGGAAAGAAGGTACCTGGAAGAGGCCAAGTAGTCATGGTTGGGAAGAGAGAGGCAATGTGTCCATGTATCACTCAGGGGTGTCCAACCTGCATCCTGTGGGCCGCATGTGTCTAGGGATAGCTATGAATGTGGCCCAACACAAAATCATAAATTTACTTAAAACATTATGAGATTTTTTTCTGATTATGTGTTGCAATGTATTTAATGTGTGGCCCAAGACAACTTTTCTTCCAGTATGGCCCAGAGACACCAAAACGTGGGACACCCCTGGATAAGGAAGGAAAACATCTCATATGAAACAAGCTTCTCCAGCTCACTTTGATTCTTCCGATACACAAGACAGGGGCTGCCAATGACAAGTACAATGTGGGAGTGACCAGCCACACTGGATTGGTCCAAGTTGATATCTGTCCGAGGCTGGGTCAGTCACCTCTCTTTCCCGGGGCTGTTGACTCTGGACCCAAGAGAGCATGAACCAGTCCTACATGGTGGCATTATTGTGAGATGTGTACATGTCAGAACCACTAAGGTCATCTTCCCCACCTTCTCTGTACCTGGTTGCAGTGAGAACGGATGAAACCAACAAGTGCAGAAAAATCAAGACACAAGGGGAGAGCATTAAATGCATTCCAGGCCCAGCTATAGCCCTGATCTTCTCACAGTTCCACTGCCCAACTCTTCCCTCAATTACTCCATGCCTAATCAAACATGGGAGAGTGGTGCGGTCCTGTGAGTTAGGCATACAGACCCAGAGTGCAAAGGCCAATCCATGCAGAGTCTGAAGAAAATAAGTTCAAGTCAAGAAAAAGATCCATTCTCCTCCATGCTTTATAATCCTTTAAAAATAAATTTTCCTAAGTTAATTTGAGTTGAGTTTTTGCTGCTTATGTACAAGAATCTAAATATTTGATAAAAATATTTTATCCCTGAGCATCTTCAAATATAATAGATTTAGAAGGATGACTAGTTTGACAAGCAAAGATGTCCATGACATTCTGCCATTTAAGTATGCCCAAGTCCTTTGTCTTGATGATAGTGGGGTTCTTTGGGACCTGCTGACTTGTATGTATGGATATATGTACATAGATGTATGTGTACATTTATGAATGTCAGGGCTTTTCTTAGCACCAGAGGTTAAAGTCAACATGTCCCCTCCCTGATTCAATGCAATCTCAAGATGATGTGAAATTATTATAGGAGAGTAACAAAAACAATTTTGCAGTCCTCAGAAAAGTTATAAAAGTTAATAATTTTCCAAAAGTATATACAAGAAAGCATTTAAAATGCTAATATGATAAACATTATGTATGAAAGCATAAAAAATGTTTACATGGTGAAATTGATTAGAAGGCCAGGTGTCATGCAAGCAATTCAAATTGACCCTTGAAGGCAGACTTAATTCTGATCACATCAGTGTAAAAACTGTGTAACTTAGCAAAAGGTGATGGCACCAAAGTATATATAATGATAGTAACAAGTTTTGATATTTAGAAATAGAACACTGAGATTTATACTAATTTTCTTGGTCATATATGGGTACATTATTCTATCAACCTGAAATACTCAAGATATTCTGAATTGACATTTCATGTAACTTTAAAAGGATGAAATCATTTACCAGGAGCAAACTTTGTCCCACAGAAAAAATGTATATATAATTAATTTAGGCAACTTTCAATTAAGTAAATTCTAGTTCTCTCTGTAACAGTGGCTACTTCTTAACACACAAGCACTTTACACTGCACACCCACGCTGCTTCAAACCTCCCAAATGCCCCAATTCTCAGTGCTCAAAAGTTCCCAAAGCAAAGAAATCTGACATCTCGAGTGAGCACAGTGCCACAATATTCAGCTAGCCCTGCCATGGTAGAAGCCAAGACTGTCAGGGTCAGCTTCTTCTCCAGATTCTGCAGATCACTAATATTCATGAACTTCTATTCAAACATAAAGCAGACTGGCTTTTTCATACAGTGAAAAGTCCATCTCTCGAAGCTTCTTTAACCACAAAGTGAAGGGAGAAGGTGAGCACAGGTGAGTGAGGGACTCCCTTCACAGTTACGCAGCCACATAGAATCTATGTCATAGATGCATTCCTTAGTGCAAAGTCAACAACGGGGCCAGAAAGAGCCAGCTGTAGCCCCACCAAGTCTCTTGTTTCTCAAGAAGCTGAAGAGCTATGCCTCTGGTTCCAATGGCTTTGTTGTTCTCTGTTAAAATGCTATAGGAAAGCCCTGGCCACGTGGCTCAGTTGGTTGGAGCATTGTCACATATGCCAAAAGGTTGTGGGTTTGATCCCCAGTCAGGACACACAACTGGGTTGAGGTTTCAGTCCCTGGTAGGGGAAGGTACAGGAGGCAACCAACCAATGTTTCTCTCTCTCACATCAATGGCGCTCGCTCTCTCTCTCTCTCTCTCTCTCCCCCTTCCTCTCTCTCTAAGATCAATAAACATATCATCAGGTGAGGATTTTTTTTAATTAATTAATTTATTTTTAGAGAGGGAAGGGAGAGGGGGAGAGAGAAACATCAATGTGTGGTTGCTGGGGGACATAGCCTGCAACCTAGGCATGTGCCCTGACTGGGAATCGAACCTGCGATGCCTGGTTCGCAGCCCGCGCTCAATCCACTGAGCTACACCAGCCAGGGTATCAGATGAGGATTTTTTTTAAAGTTTTAAAAAATGCTATCGGAAAAAAAGTTGCCTAGATGGCCTGAGCTACCAGAAGCAACCTCCACATTACCATTATCAGTGTCCACCTGTTAACCACCTTAGACACCAATGCAACCTGTCCACAGAAATACTGCAGAGAGTATGTGTCAGTGGGTGGGGGGGGGGCGTTGGGGAGGGAGTCTGGGGAACCGGAGGGAAGAATCCTAGGATCTTTTGTTTGCATCTTTCTGACATCAGCCCCTATCCCTAGTTACACCTTCTCGTGCCAGACTTCACATAAAACTCCTTTAAAAACACACTGCTGAAGTGGCATTCAATTTTCCAAGCACAGCTCCAGCCCCCTTGCATGGAAGGCAGATCCACCAAGCCTGTTCCTCATTAAGCAATGATATTTATCACAAGCCCACTGTTTCCACCATCATCTGACTGGTGCCAAAAAGTTTTGATTTACAAGCTAAAGAGTCAGAGAATAGGGCCTTAAAAGGGCCTCATTGTGGAGAATTCTTTTTTTAATGAGCACATTTAGGTTGCTATGAGTCAAGTTCAAAATTCAAGTCACATATAAACAATTTTTATAGGGGGAGGAGTAACCTGATGTTCAAATTCATTTGCCTCCCATTTCAAAGTAATTTATCTTCAAAATTTCTGTGAAAATTCTACAGAGTTGCCCAGAAAACAGCACCAACCATCTGTAAGTAAAAACAAAAACTCTCTGTAGTATACATCACAGGTTCAAAGCACTTTGGCACTGGCAGATTGAACACGTTATTAAAAGAATTTAACTGCAAGAAGAGCTACCATAATTACACAGCAGCTGGTCTAATGTTGACAAAACAACTTTTAAAGGCTTTCAGAAGCCTTAAAGGCTAATCAATTAAAAAGGCATGAATAGTAATGTGCATCCTGTCCTGAACATTGTGAGCTGTACCGCCCGAAATACAGTCAGGTTTTCATTCTAGAACAATCATTTCTTACATCCTACAATTAAGCCAAACACGAGAATAAATTCTAAGTTGTGTCTAGGTGAGACCATTATACTTAAAGTAAAATAACTCCATAAAACCTAATTATAAACACTGAACTTAATGAGCATTTCCATACTAGCAAAGTTATCATCAAAACGCCAACAGCTCATGCCAGAGTTTGTGCTTACTCTACGAAGAGCAAACAGAGAAGTGTTTTGGATTACCATCTGCACTGGCCAATGATATGCTGGAGGCATAAAGAATGAATGAATGAATGAATGAATGAATGAATGAATGAATGAATGTCGGAATAAGTCTGCACACTGCCTCCAAGAAAGACTGACTTAGTGCACAAGAGATTCGCCTGAGTGGTCATGTTAATGACCCCCTTGGCCAGGACCAGCCAATTTCCTTCAATGTCCAGTTGAAGTCCATCTCTCACAGCAACCACTCTCCATACTTCCTAAGAGGCTTTTTTGTTTTGGGAATCCCTTACATTTACAGAATCAGGAAGGATTTCACATGTCATTGGATCCAATCCTCTTCCTAAACAGGCCAGAAAACTTTTGCTCCCCAGCAAACTTTTTCTATAAAAGGCCAGGTAGTAAATAAGGTAGGCTTTACAGGCCATAAATTCTTGTCATAATACTCACCTCTACCATTATAGTTTGAAAGCACCCATGCACAAAGTTTAAAGAAATGGGCATGACTGGATTCTAATAAAACTTTATTTATAAAAGGAGGCAGGAAGCCGGATCTGGCCCATGGTCACCAATTGGCTGACCCTTGCTCTACCTGCATGTGCCTGCCCGCTCCTTCCCATTCAGTGTCCTGGGAGTCGCTTTGGAAACACCTCCAGTGAGTGGGGCTAGCCCCCTTCCTGGCAGCCTCTTCTATTTTCTGAAGTTGGCCCTTCTTTTCACTGAAATGAACCTCCCTGCACCTTGCCACCACCATCACATCTTCATCTTCGGCACACTCTGTCCTCTCTTCAACCATTTCCCCTCCCAAGAGTGCTCTGCATAAATGGGCCTTCAAAAACCATTGCTTTAATTACAGAAAATACCACCAGTTTTGCCTTTGGAGCCCCAGAGAGTAAGTGTAATAGTTTTTCCACCTCATGGCCCGGTGTGCACTTGAAGACCACTGTGGAATACAGCATTTACTGTCCGCACCACTCATCTGGGCTCTGTGTCGAAGCATTTTTTTGTTGTTAGTTTTCTTCTCCCATGTACACATTTTTTCCTCCTCATTTAGGTGGCAAGTGAAACACAGTCTCTGGCACGTGAGCTCTATTCAGTTTTATGAGTGAGAGTGGCAAAATGACCTCAGAAATATCTATCAACAGACTGTTTTAAACACCTTTCTCCGCAAATTCAAGGAGGACTATTTCTGACACAGTAGATGGACAGCTCCTCCAGTCCCCAGGGAGATGCTAGTGTGTCAGACTTCTTCAAGTGTGGAAACTGATCATTGAGAGGCAAAAGGCCTCCTTTCTCTAGCTTTGACCCCTCACCAGGCTCCTGGAATATAAATTCAGTGTGCATTCTCCATAACACCAACATCCCAAGTGAGAACTCTGAGGCAAGGCCCGTGGTCTGACCTTGTCACACATTGCAACCTTCTTCCTTGCCTTTTAGTGGCCCTGTCATGGTCATTTGAATATCCTGTGCTATGTATCCTTCTCCTAAGTAACCCACAGCCCAGAGCACAGCACCACACACACCGTTGGTATTATGTGAAAGCACACAATAGGACTTCAATAACCCACTCTTAAATTTTAAAAATTAATAAAAACCTTAAGAGTGCTCCTTATAAATAAGCAATCCTCCTCCTCAGGATCTGAAATTGGGTCCCTCACAGAATCCCTACTTTCTAGACACTAGTAAAATAAATGTTTCAAAATGCTGCCTCTAAAATCTACTCCTCAGGAGAACTTTCTTTTGTAATCAGGAATAAAATATTCAAATATTTAAATAGGCTATTTTGAATATCATGCTTTTTTAGCACCAAAAGTCTTTAAGACAATAACAATTACCCCATCTCATTAATTGTCATTCTACCTGTTTACATGGCTTCTCCTCACTCCTGTGAAGGGCAGAAGGGAGCTGTTTCACAAAGTCCTGTCCTATCTCCAACCTCTACAAGTAAGCACGGGCACTGTGTCTGTGCATGGAACACACATTTGTGCATATTCACCAGGGTGGTAGAGAGGCCCTTGTAGGCACCTTTCCACCCCACGCTCCAGAAAAGCACACAAGCTGTCAGCTGGAGCTGCGCCATCCCGTACAGAAAGCACTAGCCACGTCACCACTAAATTTAAGTAAATTAAAATTAAAAATCCACTTCCTCGACTTTACTAGCCACATTTCAATAACTCTGTAGCCACATGTGGCCAGTGCAGGTAAAGAGTATTTCTGTCACCACGGAAGAGACTAGAAAGTTCTAACGGACAGGGCTACAGGGCTCACCACACTGCTTTTCCTCACACCTAGCAGTTGACCCACACACTGCCGATGCCTGCTGGAGCAGCCCTCCGTGTCCCCTTGCCACCCAAAGGAAAAACAGGGACCAGGAACTGTCCCACCTGGTCATGCCAAACAGTCAACACCACGTTGTTTTAAAGGCATTCTTCAAGTAAAATGAACCAAAAAAATACGTATTTTGTTCTCACCTTAGGAAATTCTGGCAAACCACAGCTTTTGCAACTTTATGAAAAACTTTTACACAGAATAAAAATAAGACTTGATTCGCATCTAGATTCTAGTAAAAAAAGAGGGGGAAGAAAACACGAGGCAAAATTTCTCTGTTCTGAAGCTGGCATCCTTCGTATTATTTTATGAAGTTCATTTTTGCTTTAATTACCACTTTCATGAGAAAAAGAAGGCAGGGTGTTTTCTTTATAAAATATTACCCCTGAGTTCCAGGGAAAACATACCTATGTGCCTTAGATTCATCACCAGACAAGTGAAGTCATTCAATAATCTGCCTCTAGGTAACGCAGCATATAATTTTGCTCTGGTTTACTTAAATTGCTATTTCTCTAAAATCCAAGAAGAAGAAAAAGTTGCCAATAAATTTTAAATTTCCCACAGAGTCACTTTGGAGAACATAAAATTATGAGAGGAACTAAACTCAAATTCCTGGCGGCTTTCTGAAAGATGAGATGACCTCTTGATCATCTATAAAGTCTGTGAAACATCTGTTTTGATAACATATGTACTTAAAATTCCCCACATGTCAGTTTCAAGTTACTGCAAAATATAGGGCAGCACCAGCTGCAAGGATTAGGAGGAAAAGCTGTTAGCAAAGTGTCGGAAAATGTTCAAGATTTTAATGGGACCGCAGTCTCACTATCATTTGCGTATCAATGTCTCCACATGTGAGAAACCTGCTGTGATGTTGGTATGTTTCCCCTACCACCTTCCTACTAAGGACTGTGGTGTGTTTAACTCTGGTACCTTTAACTAAAATGCCCTCCCTTCATTATTCCTACCCCTACAAATATTACCCATCCACAAAGGTCACTTAAATTCTCACTTTCCATGAAAGTTGCTTCATCTCTTTTAGCCCACAAATCCCTACTTTTCTGCACTGATGTAAAATATTAAAGGCACAAATCCGCACTTCTCTGCACCTCTAATAAATATGAAAGGACCACACAGCTGCCTCTTAGTTGTCCTCACTCCACTCTGCCATGCTGATCTCATCTTCTCCTGCTGGTGGATCTGCTCCAGTTTCATGGCTTGTACAGACATAATGAAGCTCCCATAATTACATCCTCAGCCCAGATCCATTTCCTAAACTCACACACATATTTCCAACCACCTACTTCTTATCTCCATTCAGAAGCCTAACAGGCATCTCAAATGTCAGGTGCCTTAAGCTGAGCTGATCCTCCTCCAAAATGGCCCCTACTCAGCCTTCCTATCTCTGTGAATGACAGCTGACCCTTCCAGTCATCAGACCCCAACACTTGAAACCATCTTTCACTGTGTTTTCCCCTTCCTGCCCTCCCTACCTCCTGCCTTCTGGTAAGTCCTATCTCCTCCTCTCTTCCCAAATAGACAAAAAATGCCCCTTTTCCCCACCTTCACTGCAACCACCAGGTTCTGAGCCAACATCATCTGAATTATCGCAACAACCTCCTTCCATCCTTGTTCCCTGCCACCTATTATTTATTCTCACAGTAGCCACTGACCTTTTCAATCATTTTATTAGGTCATTCTTCAGCAGTACGAATTCTTTCAAAGGCTCACCAAATCACTTGAAGAAAGGGAGGGGAAGGAAAGAAGGAAGGGAGGGAGGAAGGGAGGAAGGGAGCGAGGGAGGGAGGAAAGGAGGGAAGGAAGAGAGAGGGACAGTGGGAGAAGACCTTTGCAATAACTTCAATAACTTGTGATGGATGGCCTGCCTCCTTATGACCTTGTACTACTCTCCCCCTGGCTCACTCCACTCCCACCACTGGTCTCCACCACTGGCCTCATTGCTGTTTTGAAAGCAAGCCATACATGATGCCACCAGAGCACCTTTGCATTTCTGTCTGGAAGACTCCTCCTGCAGAGGTCCCCATGGCTCTCTCCCTTACCTGATCCAGGTGCTCATGTAACACCTTCACAGTGGGGTCTTCCATGACCACTATATTCAAAGTTACCAACTGTCTCCTGCCCTCTCTGACACCCCCTCTCCATCTTCCCTGATTTAGTTTCTCCACAGCACTTATCACCATCTAACACACTGCACATTACTATGTTATTTCCTCATTCTCTGCCTCCGTCCCTCTGTGGATTTTTGTGAGTGTTATTCACTACTTTATCCCAGAGACTTTTCCTTGTTTCATTCACTACTGTGTTTCCACCTTGAACTCTGTGATTGGCACAAATTGGTCCTCAAACATTTAAAGAGAGGGACAGAGAGAAGCCGACTCCAAGTTCCATTAAAACAGGTGTCATATCGTATCCTTCCTTTTTAGATCATTAGGTAGAGCACAGAAAAAGTACTTGTTGCCTGATTATTGCCAGGTTTGCATTGGCAAATGTAAAATATTAGGTCACTCAAATTTTTGGACACGTTAAATGTAGACAGTGTTGATGCAATATTAAAATATGTAACTATTTTTAAAACATTTCAAAGGCATTTAAATTTAAGCTCATAATCTCTACTTAAGTAGGAACAATTCTCAAAATCACCAATAAAAGACAGTTTAAGTGTTCCTTGAAAATGACACAAATATCCACCAAAAAAATATGGGAAAGAAAATGTCAGTGCTGTCAATGTCAATGCCAAGCCACAAAACAAGTCATTTATGTTCTTTGTGTCAACAGCTTGATTATGAAAATGGACAAGGGCTGTTAACGACTCTATTCCACTCTGGCAAGCAGTGATGTTGTGATGACCTAGACAAACTCTCAGGGAATTATGGAAATCGGGGAAATACAACAGAGAAAAGAGCAGCCTTTCCTCTGCTGTCTGAAACACAAGGGTGTGTATTCACTGTCCTCTCCCAAACAACTAGCATTTAAATAGGGAACGTACTAGTGAGTAAGTCTGAGAAACGGCTGAGGAAACACAATCTTTCTACACATCCAGAGTGTTGCCTATAAAATGTCAACAATCAAGTACAGACCAAATGCAAACTAGGTTCTTTCTCATATGAAAAGGTTAGGCAGAAAACTTTTAGAATACTTCATCCATAAATGATTGTTCCAAAGGATGAATGCTGTAACACGCCAAAACAAGCCTACCTTGTGATTTTGCGGCACCCAGCCCCGTAGTTCCCAGAGTTCAGTCCCGCAGAGCATCTCATTCCTACACGAGAGAACGTGGGTCTCTTCCAAAGCCGACTGAGCTACTGCAGTACAGAACCAACCACACAGGTACATCTGCTCTGTTTTGTGAAATCTGCACAAAAATTTCTATAGAATTGTTTTGTCTGTGTCTTTTTATAAAAACTGGAATATAAATATTAAATGCTAATTAACATCACATCTGTGGGTTATACAAAGTTTACTTTTAATTGTTAAAAATAGTGTTGTATGGCAGGTAATGGTTACACAGTTGGCATGACAGTGGTGACAATGATAGAAGCACTGCTCATTAACTAACCTGTTTATTTATGCAGCAAACACTGGTTGAGTGAGAACCTCTGTCATTCAAATATCTACCGAGCATCTACTCTGTGCCAGGACTTGCAATGGGTGATGAACTACTGCATTGTTCATATGTTTAAGGGAGCAGAAAAGGTGGTCTCTAAAAATGAGAGAGCTGAGTTAAAAAACTGGAGTACAGTGTGGTTGGGGGGCCTCACTGAGACAACTCAAGGATGTGAGCAACCACAAAACCTCTGAATCAAGCCAATATTATAATGTGCCTTTTATCACTTGGGGAAAAAAACAGCTATCAGTTCACCAAATTTCAAAATTCAATTATAGCATAAAAATATAATAAATGTATACAACTAATTCCAATTTTTTTGTTGTTTATGTATTTTTTTTAGAAAGAGAGGGGAAGTGAAGGAGAAAGAGAAGGAGAGAACCAATGTGTGGTTACTTCTTGAGCGCCCTCAACTGAGGACCTGGCCCACAACCCAGGCATGTGCCCTGACTGGGAATCACACCAGTAACTCTTTGGTTCACAGGCCCCTGCTCAATCCACTGAGCTAAACCAGCCAGGGCTAATTCCAATTTTTTAACAAGAAAAACTAACTCAAAATATTAATGTCTCATCAGACACAAGTTTGATTCAAATACAGAACTTTTGACAAAGATTCTTAAAAGTTTTAAATACAAGTGGACGGTTGACAACCAAACCTGAGGAACAGAGCAACATATAAATTAAACATAATTGGAAAGGGAAATTAGTATACAATTTTGGCTTTTGTATCCTAACATTGCCTAATAAACTATTTCTTAAAAACATAAAGGAAGCCAAACTCATAGCCCACTGTAAATTGCCTACTACAGATTACCTGCAGGTTATCTATAGAGATTCAGGTTTGTTTTAGAGAATTCACAAACTACAATAATTATACTGTGAAAAACAGCCACTATGAATTCTTACTCTTTCTAACTAAAGAGACGGTAGGTGGCCACCACGTGTTCCCCCACCCCCAAACCTCTGGAAATGGAGGGATTTTAGTAGGAGCACACTCCAGTCCTGGCCATGCTGTGTCGTAGGCATCTATGTACACATGCCTCCACTGCCTTCCCCAGAACACCCTGGATTTCTCCAGCTCCTCCTCAAGCACAGGGTAAACCTGGCAGGAACCAAACAGAAAATCCAAGATTAGTATTGGTGGGGTGAGGTGTGAAAATATCTTCTGTAATCCTGAAGATGAAGGGGAGAACAGTGCACATTTTGTATATATTCAGTATTCATCTTTTTATCTTTATGTTACAGCTCTGTGGTTAATTGCATTGCTTTGCTCAGAAATACCTTTGTCAGAATAAAATCTAGGTATTTTATAAACCGTTCTTTTCTGAAATATTATTCTCTCTATTAATATAAACATTTCAATATTTTTGTTAGGGTGTTTTTGTGTGTGTGTTTGGGAATTTGTTATTTGTGTTCTGATTGCCTGTGACTTTAGTCTAAATAAATATAAAAGTAAAGGGGAGTATGCATAGCTTGCAGATTTGCATGATCTCAACAGTGCCGTTCTCTTAAACCAGATGCAGAAATTTTCTAACAGCACATTTTTGATCAAAAGGTTTATATACAACACACTCTTTTCTAGAGAAGAGGCTAGGGGCTAGCTCGTAAAGATACAGGAGAAGAGACAAACTGTCTAACTGTAGATTCACAGACCTTAACCCAGAAGGACCTCGGTCACCAGCCAGCCCAGGATTTGGTGTTGCACAGGACACTGACCCTCAGGATGCCCTTCAGAATAGGCTCCACTGTCAAACGGTTTGGGATCACTGAATGGCATTCCTCCTTTCAGAGATTTAGAGTGATCATTCAGGTACTAAAAGTCCTGAAAAGTCTTGCGATTAAAAACATTATCTAATCCATTGTTTCGAGAAATATTTGACTACCCTACTTTTTTTCCCTTTAACATCCCACAGAACAGTGTCTCTTCTTACAGATCCTGCTCTAGAAATGCCTGTCTTGTAAAATCATTTTATAAATGAGGAAAATGACATTCATAGAGGTTAAGTGGCTTAACCAAAATCTGGTAATTAATTAGTGGTTCATAATTCACAAAATAGCACAGGGAGAGTTTAAATTAAAAGTGGCCGATAAAAATAAGCAAATATCCCAACCTCTTTCCTTTCCACCCATACCTACTGCAAAAGTGTTGCCTCTTATGTGTTTGTCTCAATCCTTTTAGTTCTTTTTAAAAAAATACTCACCAAGGACATGTTTATTTACTTTGCTTTAGAGAGAGAGGGTAAGGGAGAAAGAGAAAGGGGAAAAAAAAACAGCTATGTGCAAAAGAAACATTGATCCATTGCCTCTCATATGTACCCCAAATGGGGACCGAACCCCCAATCTAAGCATGTGCCCTGACTGAGAATCGAAACCACAGCCTTTTGGTTTATGAGACAATGCTCCAACCACCTGAGCCACACTGGCCAGGGCCCCTTGAATTCTCATATACCCTCAACTTTTACTTGCCTACTTGACCAATATATGTGGCTATTAACCAGCTTGGATGCATTCATTAGCAAGCATGGCCATCCCCTCTGGGAAACCTTTTAACAACGACCTTTCAGACTCTAGAGTTGAGACAATGACTTACCAAGGGAGTGGCTTTAATGGAGGCCATGGCAGGATCACAGCCGATCATTAAGGCAGATAGAGTTTGGTGGCTCTCTTCAAATTTACTTGTTTATTTTAGGGCTCCTCCAGATAAGATCAGAATCAGACAGGATCAAAAAGTTTTCTTAAACTGATTATAAAGTGGTGATCTTTTAGCTCCTTTTCTATACTCTTTTCCTTTCCATTTCCCGTGTTCAACCTTATTCAGTACACTGCTTCTCCTGGAGAGATCTGAAACCCTTCTACAATGTCACAACTGCCCAGAAGCTATACGAAATGAGTTTACCTGCCTGTCTTCGATGTCTTCTGGGTGCTGTAGCACTCTACATTTCTTCAATTTGCATGGCCTAGCTGGAAATTACCCCTTTGAGCAAAGGCCTCTCTTCTATAGTTCCCAAACCAAGAAGAAAGTACTAATAGAAAGTGTACCTTTCTTTAAAATGCTGTTCCATTATACGATGTGTATTGCCCTTCATTTAGAAAGTTGAGCCTCTAAATAGCTTTGGTGGGAAAAATATCTTTTACATCCAGTTGGTTCCCACTTGCCTGCTTGCCTACACCTGAGGATAACAACGCTGGCAGTATTAGAAGATGAACCCTGAGCTGTTTCTCAGGACTGGGAGGAGTGGATGCTGAGCCAGCCGCATCTCACCTGGTGCTCCTTAAAGCAACACTTCAAGTCAGCTGGCTGTGATTCTAATCTATGACAATTTGACAGGAAGAAGAACACTGGTTATTAGAGATTAAACCGATCTAGCTTTGTGTAGCTCTTAGTTTAAAAACTGCCAGCCCCAACTACGTGTGTTATTCTCTTCTCTGGGACAACTCATGAGAGTTTTTCAATAGCATAGAAGCACTCTGTATATCTTCACCTATATATATGAAGTTTTTATATGCTGTCTTCTATTTTATTAGAATAAGAATCCAAAAACAAAACACAGAATGTATTCTATATAACTAGTGAGGTAGCCACCAAAGGAAAAGAACACTATTAAGGCAGTAAGATATTACATGTGAATAATTAAATCTGGGCGATGAGAAGGGGACTGATTATTTTCTTCCTTGAACTTTTCTGTTTTTAGTTTAACAGAAATTATCTACACACTTTTAAAAGCAGAGTCACTTAGTTTGAAGTGTAAAGAAGCCAGCTTTTTATTTCCATCTATAAAGATGGCATTCCTAACTTTTTTTTACTCACTCAAAAACATGTTTATTGATTTTAGAGGCGGGGGAGCAGAGAGAGGGAAAGAAACATCCATGTGAGAGAGAAACATCAATTGGTTGCCCCTGGTACGTGTGCCCTGATCAGGAATCGAACCTGCGCCCTTTCTGATTACAGGAAGACTCTCCAACCAACTGAGCCATACCAGCCAGGGTGGCATTTCTAACTTTCCCAAGTCCTAGGTCATGGTGAGTAATGACTTACCTAGAACATGTTCTACTCCTAGAAAACAACAGCAAGGAAGTGTCTTGGCAGAAAATTGTCCAGCTCGTGGTATTTGTTTGTTCTTTGTGGATATCCAGAGATTCAAATTAGGTGGCAGTTGTCATAAACACAAAACCTACTCCTATTTAAACTAGCTTGTGCGATGTGCCCCCTTCTTCTCAATCTTTACAGCTTTTCTCCACCAAAGTTACAATTCTATTCAATGTATTTAATAAGGGCTTACTCTGTGTAAGACAATATGCTCATGCTGACATTCGAGAGAAGTAAGACATTAATAATAAGCTAGAATGTAAAAGACATTATGTCAGTACAAAATACAGGTATAAGTAAAAGATTAAAATTTACACTAATGGGGGAGTCAGGAGAAAGGGCGTCTTTGGAGAAATTGCATTTGAACTAGCTCTTAAAGAATAAAAAGGATTGTCAACTGAGAAATAATAGATGGAAAGACTTTCTTGGCCAAGGACATGCTTGACCAAAAACAACTCAGAATCACTACTTTCTATGAATTCATTTGGTTGGGTGATTGGGAATATGAATTTTTAAAAATTCCATGAAAGAAAATTCTTCTATGAAGTTATACTTAAAAGAAAAACTGCCCTGACGGGTGTGGCTCAGTGGATTGTGCACCATCCTACAAACTGAAAGTTTGCTGGTTCAATTTCTGGTCAGGGCACATGCCTTGGTTGTGGGCCAGGTCCCAGTAGAGGGCGTGCAAGATGCAACCAATCGATGTGTCTCGGCAAAACAATGTTTCTCTCCCCTTCCTTCTCCCTCTCTTCCCCTCTCTCTGAAAATAAATAAATAAAATATTTTAAAAAGAGAGAGAAACCATGCACTTCTAACAACTGTTCCTTTGATCTTGTACAAGAAAACTATGAAATCAGATGTATTCTGCATGGAGAATTAAGTCAAAGAACAGCATAGCAAGAAGAGAACAAACTCAAGAGAATTGCTAGATCTCTTAAATTATTTACTATAGATCTCATTGTCTTAGAAGCCAAAACCTGTCTCTTTAACTTAGGTTAGTCTAAATACCAATATTATACCACATTTTCAGTTGCTCAAAACTAGTTTATCAAGTCATCATTAATGAAAACTTTTAAAGGTCAAAAAATATATGTTGGTTCCAACTCATCTGGGAATTTAAAGTTCAATTAGGGCAGCCCCTTGATTTTATAGTTCAAGCAAATGAAGCCCAGACAGTGGGTGACTAATTTGTTAAAGGTCACCCAGCTAGTTAATGATAACCAGTTAAACTGGAACAAACTCAGTAACTTGCCCAAGGTCACACAGTTGGCAACTGGTAGGGCCAGAATTACAACACAAGAGATGCCAGGCCTCTACCCTTTACTCTACACTTTCTCTCTGCCAATGAAAAATTAACAAAACCCCTCATAAGCAGGTAGACTCCTGTAGATGAAAAGCTATTCGTACAAAAAGTAGAGAGTAGTACATGCTACTATTATAAGTAGAAATGAGGGTATACATTATCTAAATTGCTTTAATGTCAGGCAGAAACTAATATTTCCAGATGTCTTGATGGAAACTTAAATAATGTATATATTTGCTAATTTATTATACTATTTGGTACTGAAACAAAGGAAAACAAAATGAGATAAGAATAACCCAACCTTTATTTCTCCTGCTTTTTAGGGCATAAAAATATTGAGAAGTATGTTTTTTAAATGTTCACCCAAAGTCCTACGACTCAAACACATTAACTGTATTGTTATTTAAATGTTTTTAACCCTAATCTGAAAATATGCTTGGTTTTAGAGAGAGAGGAAAGGGGAGAGAGAGAGAAACATTGATGGGAGAGAGAAACATCAATCGTTGCCTCCAATATGCACCTTGACCAGGGATCAAACCCATGACCTATGTATGTGCCCTGACCAGGAATCAAATCCACAAAGTTTTGGGGCATCAGATGATGCTCCAACCTATTGAGCAACCAAACCAAGCCTATATTGTTATTTAATCATTTAGAATTTTTAAAGATATTCATTTTGATAATTCAAGTAACAATCAAAATTTCAAAAATGGCAGAGATAGTGGAATAATCCTGGGTTTATGAATTCTTACATCTATGGCTTCTAAAAGGTCTATCAAAAGATGAAGTTTTCACCAGCCAAGATGGAGGCATAGGTAGACACACTGTGCCTCCTCACACAACCAAAATAAGGCCAGCAACAATTTAGACACAGGATAACAACCAGAACTGACAGAAAATTGAATTGTATGGAAGTTGGACAACCAAGGAGTTAAAATATACACATTCATCCAGACTGGTAGGAAGGGCAGAGTCAGGCAGCTGGGCAGAGAGGCATTGAGACACAAAAAGCAGTGGGACCAGGCGTGTAAGGCATCCTGGGCACGCAAGACCTCAGTGGGTGGACCCTGGGCATGCAGGTGGTGGCTGGCAGACCCCAGGCTCGGGGTGGCAATGGGCAGACCCAGTGATGCTGTGATTGTGATGCTAAGCGCAAGGCAGCTGACTACTGGTCCCAGCACCAGGAAATAGAGGCCCAGGGCACTGATTGAAAAAAACTGTGGGGGTTGAGGCGGCAGTGTAAGAAATTCCCAGCCTCACAGGAGAGTTCACTGGAGAGACCCACGGGGTACTAGAATGTGCACAAGCCCATCCACATGGGAACCAGCACCAGAAAGGCCTATTTTACTTGGGGGAAGCAGCGGAAGGAACTGAAATCTGACAGAGAGCGAAGCAAGTGCCATTGTTCCTTCTTGGACCCCACCCCCATATACAGCGTCACAACCCAGAGACTGGGTTGACCCAAGTGAACACCCAAGGCTCCACCCCTCATACGTAACAGGTGCAACAAAACAACAAAAAATGGCCCAAATGGAAGAACAGATCAAAGCTCCAGACAAAATACAACTAAGCGGCCAAAAGATAGCCAACCTATCAGATGCACAGTTCAAAGCACTGGTAATCAGGATGCTCACAGAATTGGTTGAATTTGATCACAAATTACATGAAAAAATGAAGGCTACACTAAGTGAAATGAAGGAAAATGCACAGGGAACCAATAGTGATGGGAAGAAAACTGGGACTCAAATCAATGGAGTGAACCAGAAGGAAGAAAGAAACCATGAAACAGAAAAGAATGAAGAAACAAGAATTCAAAAAAATGAGGAGAGGCTTAGGAACCTCCAGGACATCTTTAAACATTCCAACATCCAAATTATAGGGGTACCAGAAAAAGAAGAGGAAGAGCAACAAGTGGAAAACTTATTTGAACAAATAGTAAAGGAGAACTTCCCTAATCTGGCAAAGGAAATAGACTTCCAGGAAGTCCGGGAAGCTCAGAGAGTCCCAAAGAAGTTGGACCCAAGGGGGAACACATCAAGGCACATCATAATTACATTAGCCAAGGTAAAAATGAAGGAGAGAATCCTAGAAGCAGCAAGAGATAAGGAGACAGTAACCTACAAAGGAGTTCCCATCAGACTGTCAGCTGATTTCTCAAAAGAGACCTTGCAGGAAAGAAGCGGCTAGAAAGAAGTATTCCAAGTCATGAACGGCAAGGACCTCCATCCAAGATTGCTCTATCCAACAAAGCTTTCATTTAGAATGGAAGGGCAGATAAAGTGCTTCTCAGACAAGGTCAAGTTAAAGGAGTTCATAATCACCAAGCCCTTATTTTAGAAATGTTAAAGGGACTTATCTAAGAAAAAGAAGATAAAAAACATGTATAGTAAAATGATAGCCAACTCACAATTATTAACAACCACACCTAAAACAAAAACAAAAACAAAATAAGCAAACAACTAGAACAGGAACAGAACCACAGAAATGGAGATCACATGGAGGGTTAGCAACAGGGAAGTGGGAGGAGGAGAGAGGGGGAAAAGGTACAGAGAATAAGTAGCATAGATGGTAGGTAGAAAATAGGGGGAGGGCAAGGATAGTATGGGAAATGTAGAAGCTAAAGAACTTAGGACACACAGACATGAACTAAAGAGGGGGGATGTGGGTGGGAGAGGGTGTGCAGGGTGGAGGGGAATGAAGGGGGGGAATTGGGACAGCTATAATAGCATAATCAATAAAATATATATTTTTTAAAAAGATGAAGTTTTCACACCCAACACTTTCATTACACCTAACAACCTATTATGTGGTAATCATTCACATATACACCAAGACACTATTTGAACCTATTTTTAATTGTGGCCTCATCCCCTCTTGGCAAAAAAGAGAATAGGTAGAATGCAGGACAGGAAAAAGTGTATTATACAGTCTTTGAGCTTATTGCATTCTGTCTAAAATTCCTTGCTTTCAAATATCAACAGGTGTGTTCTAGTTTTTTATTTTCATAAAAAATAATCCAAGTTCACTCTTTCTGTAACTGTGAGCGTAAGATTTTGACTTTCTGTATCTGTCTACTCTTCCTTTGTAGCAACTTGATAAAGGTAAAAATGTCAGCTAGACTGCTAGTATGGTAACTCATCACCAGTTATAACTATGATCCCTAATTGGTAGACTGAGAGAAACCTAAAATTACCTAATGAGGACATACTTGGTGCATCTCTGCAGCATCTGAAGGCCATTATTCTGGAAGTGGGGGCTATACAGGACTTTGGAAGCTTTTGTCTATGGAGCTATGCTACAAGAAACAGATACCAGCTATTGAAGGCATGGAGCTTCTAAACCATGATGGTCCCCATACCTGTCTGATGTGGATCTTGTCTCCTTACACCTGAGCTGTGCCACACGAACTGCTAAGGACCCACACAAGGAAATGCCCAATGATAAGCAGTGGCTCCCATACTATAGCCTCTGGTTACACTGGTGTCATGGATGACCAGTAGGAGTCTTGGAGTCACACTAGTTGAGTCTAAGAAGATTGCAGTAACCTTCATAATGTATATATAAGAATCCTCATCCATGAGCCTTTATTTTTCCAAGCCAAAGTTCTTTTCTTTATATTCTTTCATCAGATAATTGCCACCTCCCACCAAGTCCTCATTCACAATCCCAGGCATTGATTTGATCATTTCAGTACTCTAACCTGGTTTCTTCATGTCTGTCTTAATTTAAAAATGACAATAAAGGTTGCATGCAGTAACATATATACCAGATTTTGCATAATAACAAGGTAAAATCATCTGTTCTTCTGTTAAGATTCTTTCTGAGAAAACCAGGTATAACACTACATATTTTGACCAAAGCACCTTGTTAAGCTGATGTTGGAGAACAATATACAGTGACTCCCAGGTTTCTTCCAGTGATTGGTGTTAATATTCATTGTTAATACTTAGTCATTTGTGGTACATGTTTCTATCTTGCAAAGATTCTAGCTTACCAGGAAGGGCCAGAGCTCACAGGGATAGCCGAAGTCCAAAGTAGGAAGGGAAGGTGGTGAACCCAAGCCCAGACCTGAGAGAAAAATAAAATCCAGAGCCAAGGAAACAAAACTCCTGTCCACAATCACAAGAACATAAAGTAAGCAAGGGGCAGGACCTAGATCAAAACCCGAGAAGAAGCCAGAAGATCCAAGATGACCAACACAATCCGTTGTTGTGGCCTACCAGTTACTGGTACAAGGAATGTCAGGATGACTTACACATCACAAATTAAGACTTGAATCAGTCACAGGCCTTCAGAAAATAAAACAGGCCCTAGGATCTCTTCTTATTTCAAATTCCTGTAAGTCTATGAGAGTTTTCAGCCCGTTCATTCAATTCAAAAAACATGTATTGGGGGACTGCTATGTGCCAGGTACCACGGAAGGCATTGTAGAGTCAGAAGAAAAAGAAACAGAATTGGTCTCTGCCCTCATGTGGCTTATATGCTAGAAAGAACTCAGCTATTCTCCCATTAACTTGGTTCTTCATATCCAGGTAGTTACAGAAGAAATGGAACACCTTTCAATTTCTCAGTTCTTACTATCTAAAGAAAGCACACTTTTTCCTAAAACCACTACAGTAAGAAGTATTTATACATGCTGCCTTTTATAGGGAAATTAGGGGGAAAACAAGCAAAATTTGCAACTACAGATTTTAGAAGACATAGAAATGATAACTGAGCTTTCCTTAGAGTTAGACTACATGAAATCTGAGGTTATAATACTATATATCTTATATCCATAGCACTTTTTCTTATAAGAGCAATGCATGTTCATTGTTGAAAGTTTGGAAAATACTTAGTGAGACAATAAGAACATTTGTAATCCCATAATACCTAGATATAGTCACTGTTAATATGTTGACATTTCTTTCTACGTAGATAAACAGATAAATACAGATTTACATAAACTTACTCGACTACTTGTTTTTTAAATGGTACCACACTAGTATAGAATTTTATATCCTACTATTTTCTTAATATTGACTTAACTTGCAGGCACACTTTTTGATATTATCCAGTTATGCTGACTGCTGATAGAAATAAAATTTAAAACTATCTCCTGTAAATGTGCTTGACATCGCTTTTCCCAAGTATACTTATCTTCAATCTTCCATTTTAACTTTAATCTTCTATTATTTTTCTTCCCATTTAGATTGTCTTTTAACTTATTCCTATGGTTCAACTTTATCAGCTTGGTTTTCACTTACACACAAGAACTGTAAGTCATCTGTAAACATTTATATAATTAAATAAAAGCATCCCCAAACTACTTCCTGGAAAAGCCTATTTGTCCACTCAGAGAAGTGTCTATTTATCTCCACTCTGTTTATTCTTTCTCTGTCAGGCAAAAAGAAATTATGAATAGGGAAAGAACTGAGATTTGAAAACTGGTCAGGCTTTTTGAAAGTTTAAAATGTCACATTTCCTGTAGTGGCAAACATAGTTCTCCTTTAACAATAATAGTTTATTCCTCTTTTGTTCAAAATACATTATATTTGCTATAATCTATGTTTGCTTTGACTACTGATCGCCCAATTGTCCACAGGGACGTGGATGAGGTTTGAGGCCCCAGGATCCACCCTCAAACCCTTCCCCAACAGGAGCCCCCTCAGGATGCCAGCCAATGTCCCAGAGAGCTGTCACTTACACACTAAGCTTCTTCAACACACTTGAGTGATGTCCATCTAGTCCTGGTGAGTTATCTGCACCTAGTCTGCTGATTAGATCTGGAATATCCAGAGCACTTGCCATTTCCTCCAGTGTGTTTATTACTTGAGAAATCTGGCTGTAGAACTATCACTCAGCAAAATCAGAAGCAAAGAATTCATTTACACTGTATATTCCTTTTTTTATTTCTGAGTATATGTTTGGTATGATGTAAGCCAAGTGCTTCTACAATTCTCATTTCATAGTATTTAAGAGTCTTTCATTATTGTCTTGGAAATCCATTGCAAGGATATTTTCAAATTCGTTTTTTGGCTATCTCATTTTTAGTGTGCCTGGGATCTATCACCCTTCATGGGCTCAATTTAGTAACCTGACCCTTCAAATGTTCCCTTTTCATTACATGTATCTAAGTAAGCATTTTTTCTTTTCCTTAACTTTCTTCTATGTGTTTCCAAAAAGTTTTAATACAAGACCTTTATTTTTCTTATGAGTTACCATTAGGAAATTCATATACTCCCCACTTGTTTATGGGTAATTTTATTTGAGTATTTCTTTCCATTTTCCCCCTTAAATAAATGTCTGCATTTGAATTCTCTTCTTTTTATGTACTTCATGTCTTTCTTCAGAGTCCCCTCTGCCATTAGAGAATGGAATGGAATGGAATGGAATGGAATGGAATGGAATGGAATGGAATGGAATGGAATGGAACGGAACGGAACGGAACGGAACGGAATGGAATGGAATGGAATGGAATGGAATGGAATGGAATGGAACAGGACGGAATGAAATAGACCTGGAATTGGAACTGGAATTGGAATGGAATGAAAATACCTATCATTCAGTAAATGCTCCAATCTGCATTTCATCTGCAAGGCACTCAGTGAACATTTCCTGAATGAATATATGATACCAAGAGTCAACAATCATGGGGCATTTACCAGTATCATGTTCCATGCTAAGCACTTTACATGCATCACGTCACTAACTCTCAGGCACTAGACTGTAAATGTCATTGGCAAAGAGTTGTCTGTATACACCTATCACCTACAGCAATGCTGGCATATAGTAGGTGATCACTATATATTGCCGCATGGATAAATTGAAAATATGCATGAGTTAGGTGCCATTATTATTCATGATTTACACATAAGGCAAATGAAGCACAGAGAAATTCAATCACCTTTGAAATGAAGTGTATGTAAAGCCAGGACTTGAACCCAAAGCCCACATACTTAACTAGGATTTATTATTAGTAAATTCAATACCTACCTATATGAATGCAAAAAACTCTGTTCATCTTAATAAAGAGGATGCAGTGTTAAATATTGTGAGCAATGATTTTCCAAGAAAAATGTACAGATGATGTTTTAAATAAATACAGTACCCCTCCTCCCATCCACAGTTTTACTTTTCTCAATTTCAGTTACCTGTGGTCAACCACAGTTTGAAAATATTAAATGGAAAACTCCATAAGTCAACAATCATAAGTTTTAAATTGCACACCATTCTCGGTGGCATGATGAAATCCCTCTCAGTCCTGCTCCGTCCCACCTGGAACACAAATCATCCCTTTATCCAGTGTATCCACACTGCATACACTCCCTGCCTATTATAAGTCACATAGTAGTTCTCTCCATTATCAAGTCAGTCAACTACCTCAATATTGCAGTACTTGTATTCAAGTGACCTTTATTTTAAGTAATAATGGTCCCAAAGCCATTCACATAACTTTTACTATAGTCGATTGTTATAATTGTTCTATTTCATTATTAATTATTATTGTTAATCTTTTACTATGCCTAATTTATTAATTGAACTTTATCATAGATACAAGCACATGGGAAAAAACGTAGTATATATAGGGTTCTGTACTATCCATGGTTGCAAGCATTCACTGGGGGTCTTGGAACATACACATTGCAGGTAAGGAGGGACTACTGTAATCAGACAGGCAGACATCTATAAGCCCCTTGCTAGCTATGCAAGTAAAAACATGATTTCTCTTGAATCAGTTTCTTCTGCTGCATTTGTACACTAGATGCTGAGGATTGCAGGACTTTTGATAAGTGGGGTTTCTTTTTTCCCTCCAGAGCAGTTCTGGGATTATTTAAGTAATCTGTTTTTGCCAATTCTTTTAGAAATAAGAATGGCACTAGTAAAATAATCATGTATTGGGACTGTGTTATAATTGCCAAGAGTCTATGAGTAATCTGCTTATAAAATGGGAGACTTACATGTCTCTCAAACATATCTGCCATTTCTAGTCACCTGATTACCTGAAACATTACCATTAGTACATGATTTTTAGGGTTTTGATTTCTTGGATATTTAATAACTCATCAATAAAAATAATATATCCCTTTGTAAAGTATAGTTATTTAAATCCATTATTAGCTTTTTCCTTAATTCTTTATTAGCCCACACCCTAGTGGGAGCTAAGTGATATTTGGCAGACAGCAAAGCCTTTTGGGAATGGTGCACAAGGGTACTGAAGCCATCGGCTGAATACTAAAAAGAGATGCAGAAATTAGAAGTAGAAAGACACCAAACATGTAGCCCAGCATAAAGGAAGAGAGGGAGAGAGCAAAGAGCAAGAAAGGGAAGAAATTGGTGGTGGTGGTCGGGGGGACTGGAATGAAACTCTGCTATTCACCTTGGAAAAGTCAATCTCAGAGCCTCAGTTGCTCCACCTATAAAATGAGCGTGATAAAACATGACTTCCTCACTGACACTTTAATCGCAGATCTTAATGTGCCATGTAAATTGCACAGCATAAATGCAATATATACTAGTGGTGTTTGACCTGGCATTATTTTCTTGTAATCAGCCCATTTATGCATTCTGTGATATAAACATCTTACAAAGACCGTCAACAGCTTCAAAATATAGAGCCATGAATCATAGCTACTTTCCTTTTTTTTTTTTTTGGTCTGATACCATTTCTGATTTTTTTTTAACCCAATGAGCCAATTCACAAATTTAACAGCCTTTGTGTGTCTACAAGCTCAGGAAGCTTACTGTGTGCCCTACGGACTAGAGTTTTGTAAAACCTCTGTTTAAACAAGGAAGCTTCTTTTAAGTCCTGTTTTCAGTCTGGGGCCTTTGGTCAAGGTGGAAACTAAAATTGAAAACAGATAGATGTTTTACATTTAAATGAGTTTAACATAAATGTGCATTAAGCCATTTCATGGCCGATTGCACAAATATCTTTTGCAAACTTGATACACGTGAGCACATAGACAGTAGTCATTAATGTCTTCTAGAGAAATAAGGTGCAGATCCAAAATTTTAAGCAGCCACACTGAGTCCTCTCACTCGAACGAAAATGTAATGGCTTTAAGGGAATTGCTCTAATAATATCACGGCATCTGCAATGGCTGGCCAGAGCAGTGCCAAACCGAGTGCACGTCACTGTAAGTCAATTTAACAAGAAATAAGCTTCCCCCTGGAGAATCTAAACTCCCTAGCCTCCCACAAAGAAAATTGAATTTTGGAGGTCACACCTTGAGTAGGTTACCAGAGGGAGAATCTTAACATTTTTTTTTTTTTTTTGGTCGTCTGCTCAGGGAGGTCAATACTATTCTACCAATAAATGGCTACCAAAAATCTGCTCCCCCCTCAACCCCCACCCTCCCCAATCACAAAATTATAACAAATCCTTCTAGTCCCGGAGAAAAATGATCCTAATACTTAAGATGCCAGGGACCAGACCGAACATAATCATGATCAAACATCAAGTTTTGAATCGCACAGAGAGGAGCAGGGTCGATACTGGGAGCGGGGGAGGGGAGGGGAAGGAAGAAGAGCTGGAGAGAGTGTGGTGGGGGTCAGAGTGATTGGGAAACACCGACAGAGAGCTTTAGGCTAAACTGACTGTTTAACCAAATGTAAATCAGCGGAACTGCTGTTACCGAAAAGAAAAGCAAGTCGCCAAGTCAAGCCCGGGCGAAGCCGTGGCTGGGTGGGTGGACGACCCCTCGCCGCGTCGCCCCGGTGGGTGGTCGGAGGGCCTGCTGAGTCCTCGAAATGACTGGAAGTGCCCCAGCTCCCTGCACCTCGGTCAGAGGCTCTGGGTGGGCGCACCCAGGCCGCCACCGCCTCCCGCCCCCCCCGCCCCCCCGCATCCCCGCCCGCCAGGCAGCAACATGTGGGGCGCCGCCACTCTGCCGCCCAGGAACTCCCTCCGGCTGGAGTTCCTGGTGGACGCACGCTTGGCCCTGCGAAGGTGCTTAATTACTCTTGGGAAAGATTCCTCCAGCGTTGAACTTGGCAGGTCCCGACATTTCCAACCCACCCCCTGCGCGCCAACACCACACACTGGCACACACACACGCCCCCCTGTACCTGCCCAGGCTGCGTGCAGTGCTGGCTGCCCACACCGGGGCAAAACACCGGAGCGGACGCACAGACCTGGACCCCAGCTCCTCTGGCCCCGGGGCAAGGGGCATGGGGCTGTCTTAGCACTAGGTAGCTCCAGGGACTAATCCCACTTCCCTCTCGGTCCCGGCTCCGCAGTAGTTCTGGCCGCTGACACCAAACCCACGTCCTTTTGTGCTCTCCTGGGAAGCCCGACTCTACTCACCCCGGCTGCGTGCGGATTCCGGCCGCCAGTGGCAGCCCGCTGCCCCATCCCACGAACACTGCGGCGCCCCCAGAGTGTGCAATGCGGAGCCCTGCCAGCGCGGCCGGAGCCGGAGAGTGCGGGGAGGGAGCCGGCGAGAGAGGAGGAAGGCGGGAGAGAAAACGCAGCGGGGACGGTGGGGGGGCGGTGAGGGGCGCGCGCGCCACTCCCACTCACGCCGGGCACTAGCCGCCGCCCGCGGCCGCGGCCGGCCAGCCCGGCCTCGCAGGCCGCGGGACCAATCAGTGTGCTCGGGGGAAGCCGAGCCCTTCGCGGGGCACGCTCATTGGGTCGGCGCGCACGACCCAACTCCCTGAGAGTCCGCAGGACGCCGAGTCCGCAAACTCCCGCCCTCAGGATTGGAGGGCCAGGCACCCGTGGGACACCCGGCTCTGCGCTCGGGCTAGCACGGTGAGTGAGCAGAGTCTGGCGGGCAGAACCCGGAGGATTTGAGACATGCCCCTGAAGCCCGTTCCCAGTGAGCGTTCAAAACGCACAGTGTTTGCTGAGGTTACAGCGATTCTTTCCTGCGAGCGACCCCCTGAGCCTCTCGCCTCACCCCGGAGAGCAGCTGAGTGATGGAAAGGCTGACAGTAGGAAACGGCAGCAGCCAAATCTTACTCCCCGCCACTCCCGGGGCCGCACGAAACCCATTGTACTTAAGAATCGGAGCTGAAAAGCTAATCGAACTCCGCAACCAGGTTAGACCTAGACCACTTAACGTTTGCAGTAGAGGACTTGGACTGCAGAGCGAACAATGAAGGGGAAAGAGAGTCTGCAAGGCAGGTCTTAGGAAGTAGAAGTCCGGCTGTGGGTTTTGGAGGACATAATTCTCCCACCTTCTGGCATACCCTTTCCCCAAGTAAAAGCTCTGCTCCTCCTCGCAGCCTCTCATGAAGTATTGCTTTTTTTTTTTCCCCTCGTTGTAATCGTATTTGACTCTCCTGGACTTTTCAATCCAAAGCCTCAGAGTGGAAGCGGAGAGCGGTCCTAACCTCCGCCGAGCACCACGGAGGGCTGGCGTGGGAGAGGGTGATAGGGAAGGTCCCCTGGAAGGTCTGGAGGAAGGATTGCGTGGGTCTTCCTGAGAGCCTGGAGGGGGTGGCTAGGAGCCGCCCCACCTCCGCCAGGTACCTGGGCCTGCAGGGCTGCCTTCCCAGGACAGCCCGCCACAGTGGCTACATTTATCCATCTTGGAGGCCCCACAATCTCCACCTTTCTATTCTTCGAGCTTCTCTTCAAGCAGGCCTCCTCTGAAACTCCCCCCCTCTGCTCTTCCCCATAATCTACTCATAAAAATAACTTTTTTAAAAAAAACTTCCCTTCCCATTCCCTCTGTCTGGAAGGGCCTCGGATAATGTATTTTTTAGGTTAAGAGCTTCTGGATCTCAGAAAGTTTTTCTCTTTTTCAGTTTATGTAAGAACCTTTGGGCACGGAGGTAGTCACTGCAGTGCAGTCTGTCTGCGGGGCTAAATGAATGGAACAAGAGTTAATCAAACCGAACCTGGACCTGCCGGCAACTCCGTGAGTGGCAATCTGGCACTGATCAGGGCACTTCCTGGGTGCCATCGCTGCCACTTACTTAGTTTCCAGGGAAGAAATTCCTTCTTCTGAAGTTTCTGTCCATGTACGTATTTCACTTGATTTTGATTTTTTTTAATTAGCTCAGCTCCTAGTTGAGTAAAAACTTATTTGGGTTCAAAATGAAGTTCAATATATTGCCACAGTTCATGGGACTCAGTTCCTGGTGGAGACAGAATCCTTAGGTTCTCTCTTTTTTTTTTAAGTATTTTTAAAAAATGATAGGAAAAAATATGCACCCAAAATGTCGGCAGGCAGGGGTTATCTCTGTGTGGTGGGATAATAGATGAATTTTTTTCTTCTTTATACTTTACCGTATTTTCTAAAGAGTATGCAGCATTTATTATTCAGGAGAAAAGTTTTAAATATGTTTACTCCAAACATGCAGTGCTCTCCAGGCATCCATCAGAAGAGCTATATTAAATCCTCCCTCCACTCTACCCTTCGCATTGTATCACTCACCAAGCCCTTGATCCATCTCCTAGTGGAGCTTTCAGATCTCTCCATCTTCAAAATCCATCCTGTCCCTGCCACAACCTCAGCATTTTTACCCAGATGGCAGCAACAGCCTTAATTGTTCTATCTAGTCAGCCACAATGCTGCCATGTCTCCTTAAGGATGACAAAGGTGATTATGTCACTTAAAAGCTGAAAATCTTTCAGTCCACCCCCCACTCCAACTTCATTGCTATGAAGTTCAAACCTGGTACCTGAGGCCTGTCCCTCCCAGTCTGGCCTCAGCCTCCTATGTTGGCCTCATCTCCTGCCTTCACACTTCTCCACGCAGAAGGATCTGCCACACTGCAAATTTTTGTCCTTTGCATACATATTGTGTGACTTCACAGGTCCACTGCTAAGACTGGAGAGTACTGGGATGCCACCCTTCCCTTCCTCGCCTACCACCATCAGTTCCTACCTCTGCTTAAGACTCACTTAAAATACCACCTTTTTAATGACATCTTCAAAACTGTCATGGCCAGAGTTAGCAAATCCTGCTCTCTATACTCCAGAAGCAAGTGCTTTATTTATTCAATGACTATTAATCCAACTCCTGTTATGTACCAGCCACAATGACTAAAACATATATACTCCTGGAGCACACCATGGAAGAAACAAACATTAAATCAAGTCACATAAATAAATAATTGCAAACTGAGATAAGTGTGATGAAATCACTACATATGTGACAAGTAGCATGGTTTACTTTGAATGTATGCCAGCCATAGTTCTTACCATATTAGGTTATAATGTGTTGAATTACTTGTCCAAAGTTCTGATCCCATCATATCTATCTGCATGTCCCCATCTAGAACATAGTGCCTGGCTCTATTTTATTTTATCAAGTAAATGCTCAATAAAATTTTTTAAGTCCTCACCTGAAGATATTTTTATTGATTTGAAAGAAACATTGATATGAGAGAGAAACATTGATTGATTTTCTCGCAACCAGGACTGAACTCACAACTTAGGTACCTGCCCTGACCGAAAATCGAACCCACAACCTTTTGGTGCACAGGACAACACTCCAACCAACTGAGCCACACCTGCCAGTGCGCTCAATAAAGTTTTAAAAATAAATAAATAGGGGAGTATATGAATGGGTACATGAAACGCTCATAAAGCATTTTGTTTCATGAATTGACATGCTACTGTTGTACAAAGTCTAAAATGCTTTAGTGCTATGTTTTAAAAATCAATATCATTAAATCCTTATCATAACACTAATTTGACTCTTCTGGTGTAAATTATCTAATTTCTTGTTTGATGTCACATTTAGGAAATACAGGTAATGTCCTATTTGTGGATATTCTATTGTTGCTAGGAGGAATTTATTGTTTGGTTATTTTTTTAAATGTTTATTTATTAATTTAGACAGGAAGGGGGAGAAAAAGTGAAACAGTGGCTGGTTTTCCCACTCGCCCATGCAGTCATTGGCTGGTGTCTTCATGCGCCTGCCCAGAGGTGGGACTCACAACTTTGCCACGTTGAGACCACACTCCGACCTACTGAGCTACTCAGCCAGGGCCAAATTCATTCTTTTCAAAATAAAGTTGATTTTTAAATATAAAAAAACAATTTTAAGGCATGAAGCACAATCCATAAAAGAATACATAAAATGGACTTTATCAAAACTAAGAATGTTTGCTCTGCCAACACTGTTGAATGAACGAGAGGACAAACATAGACTGGGAGAAAATATTTGCAAATCATATATCTGACACAGGACTGGTAGCATAGCCAATATATATATAAAACTCTCAAAACTCAACAATAAGAAAACAACCAAAATTTTTCAATGAGCAAAAGATTTGAACATTTTACCAAAGGAGATATAAAGATGGGGGGAAAGCTCATTATCATTAGTAATTAATGAAATGCTGATTAAACCATAATAATGCTACTATACACTAATAGAACACCCAATGCTGAGGAGAATGCAGAGCAACCGGAACTCTCACACATTACTCGTGGGAATGCAGAATGGATCAGCCACTCTAAATATAACTTTATAGTTTCTATAAAGTTTAATATACACTTAACCATATGACCCAATATTCCCACTCCTAGATATCTACTCAAGTAAAATCAAAGGCCTGTGTTTACTCAAAAACCTGTTAAATACTTATAGCTATTTTATAGCTAAAATCTTGAAACAACCCCAAAATGCCTCTACTGGGGAGTAAATAAACAAGCTGATTACATCCATAGTGTGGAACATTACTCAAAGATAAAAGGAACAAACCGTTGATACAAACATTAGGTATTTCAATGAGTTATGCTAAATGAAAGAAAACAGACTGAAGAGCTAAATATATCCACTATTTAACAACGTTAGAGTAGCAGCCCTGGCTGGTGTGGCTTGCTGCTTGAGTGCTGCCCTGTGAACCAAAGCATCACTGGTTTCATTCGCAGTCAGAGCACTTGCCTGGGTTGTGGGTCAGGTCCCCAGTAGGGGGCGTGTGAGAGAGATGTTTCTCTCCCTCTCTCCCTCCTTTCCTCTATCTAATAAAAAAATGCTAGAGTAGCAAGATAAAAGAATGAGGTTTTTCATGATGATGGACCGCATTTGGGGTCTGGATGATCTGTATTTACATGAGGCAGTTATTTAAACCCTTGTTATTTCAAGTTTCTGTCACACAGAGCTAAACCTCATTTTACCTAATATAATGAGTGCATGAATTAATCAATTAATGGAATTTCAATTAAATGTAGTCTTCACGAAAGAAGAAACTGACTATTTTACTCACTGACATATCATCAATGCCTCACACAATGCAGTACACAGAGTGGGTACTCAGTGAATAATAGTTACATGCATAAATGGATAAAAATGAAGATAAAGTTGGGATTTTATAGAAACATAACAAAAATTTTCCATTCAGATGAGTGTTTTCCCCTTCAAAGTAGCTGCTTTGGCACATTACATTTTTCATTCCAGTGATGCTGCTCCTACTTCAAAATATATTCTCTTTCTCCTTTTTGTTTATTAAAATACTGCCTTTTCTTTAAGTGATATTGTTTCCCTTAAATAAATTATTCACTTTCTTTCTTTCTCTTGATGAGCAAACAGTAAATTTAATGTCTTAACATTTTACTCATTTTTCAATATCTCAAGTAGTATCTAATTCATCTTTTCTTCTACCACAAATATCAGAAGTCTATATAACAAGCACATGGTAAAAATAAAAATGCAGATTTTATGCAAAGCTGAAGAGATTTTGGCTCAAAAAACCATCTTATTTCCAGATGTATCACTAAAAGTAATTTTCATTTATTGGACACTGATGGTTGACATTAAGCTCTTGAAATATCATTAAAATATTTCTGCTCTAACCACTTTGCACAGTCAAGTGACTTTTAAAAAATCATTTACAGCTAAGCTGCTGTGATGGAATTTATTATAGGAACTCAATTTTTTCTCCACCAGTTTTTCTAGTAGGAGACAGTAATCCTGACTTCCAGTCCAGATGGAGGCACAGGTAGATACGCTTCACCTCCTCAGACAACCACAAAAATGCGTCACAACTGCATCTCAAAACAAAAAACACCCAGAAGCATCAGATAATCAAACTGTATTGAAGTCTGACAACCAAGGAAGTCTGTTACCTTTGGCAGACACTAAGCACAGACAGAGGAAGGATAAAGCTTTCTAGTTAAACAAATAAAAATTAAAAAAGGAAGGCTTCAGGTATGCTCTAATTGGAAGTCGTCATGGAGAAGCTGCTAGTGGGTTAACATCTTGGGTTTGAGAAGCATCTTTGGCTTTCTTCAATCTGATCCAGAGTTGTGGGGAATAGGGTAAAATTAGAGGAGCTGTCAGTCATTGACTAGTCCTGGCCAGTTTGGGCCAACTGCTGCAGAAGTTGTGGTTTGGTTTCCTGGGCCGGTTGCTGCAGAGGTTGTGGGTCAGGTTTCTATTGTTATATGTGGTCTGGCCATTGTCCATTTGTATGACTTCACATGTCTACTAAGATTCTGTCCAGAAGGTGTTGTATATATTGCTGTAGAGCTAATGAGTTTAGCTTTGCTTGATAAACAGGTTTTTCTGGTGGTCTTTTGAAGAGTCAACTGAGAATAGTCCATACCTAGTACTACATGCTGGATGTTGGCATAACTATCTGTCTTCCTTTTTTCCAATGAGAAATCACTTTCAACAAGAAAACAGGATTCTCCAATAAGGTTGTACAGTTCTTCAGCAATACATCTTTGCTCAGTGCCCTCTGTGCAGGACCCGGCTGTCCCATCTTGGGAGATTCTTGACTGTCACAGGCTCCTGGAGCCTGGCTGCCAGGGTCCCAGCAGCCAGTCCGTCCTCCTCAGGGGAAGGGAAAAGCCACAGTCTTGCAATTCTAGCACAAAAGCGCCCCTTTGCCAACATTGTCCATGTCTGACAGATAGGGCAAATGTAGAGAGAGGTGTTATAAGACTAACCCAGTAAAGGTACATAGAATAATCGAGCATGGAAATGTGAAAGTTCCCTGAAATTCTGTCTTAAAAGAATAGCAATGAATTTTGCTGACAGAGCAAACTCATTCATTTACTCAGCACCTGTTGAACAAGAGGCAGTACCAGAGGCTGGAAAGACGCTGATGTGCAAAACAGAACCAGAGCCCATGCCATGTCTCGTTAAGCTTTCAGGGTAGTGGGAGACAAAGTCACTGGTTTAACAAGCAAGTATGGAATATGGGAGTGTTCACAGGAGAATCTAGGAGGTGTCAGAAGGTATGCTCGAGGAATTAAACACCAAACTCTCTTTATGATATTGTATGCCCATGCAGAAGGTATTCATAACACAACATTAAAAATTTCATCAAAAGTATTAGTAGACCTCTGCTTCTGGCTAAGATGGAACAAAGGGAATGAATTTACCCTCCCACTGAAAACAACCAAAAAATGGACAATCACTTTATGAAATAATGATTTTTGAGATACTGCACATCAGACAACTAAGGGCAGTGATCCTTGAGGGGCAGGAAATATTAACCACAACATATGGACTATTTGCCAGGTTCCCCACTGTCGGGGATGGGAGCTAAAAGAACAAAAAGAAAGAAGAGTAGAGTGGACTCTGAGGTAATTAATTAGCATTTGCAGTATCAATCTGAAGTTGTTTTTAAATGTATATATATAAAGCATATGTATATGGTTGTATGTTTGTTTCTATATATAGATACTGATACAGGTATGAATACCAATATTAGAGACTTCCCTTTAGTTCTATTCACTGAGGGGGTCTGGAAACAATCACTTCCAAGTACAGTGAGCACACCTAGCACTAGATCTTGGTTTCTAAATTCCATCCTGCACGAAAATACCCAGAGTTCCTTAGAAAACTGGCTGATTCTTGGGCTGGAGCTTGATGGAAAGGACAAGATGAGCCTGGAACATTGTGTTGTGACAGAAAGTACAGAAAGGCTGAAAGAATAAGAGGGACATGTCAAAAGGACACAGGAGCAGCTTAAAGAGGCTGCCACTGGCCAAATTTGGGACAATTTGAACATTAAAATAAATAATAGCAAAAGATGATAAGTTGAATAAAATAAGAATAAATAATAATAATATGTAATATATATAATTATACATAAATTATAAATAAAAATAGGTAAGGAAGTCTTAGTTCAAGCCCCAACTCTCCCACCCTGAATTTGGGGAAGTAACTTAACTTCTGTGAGCTTTAATTTATTCCTCTATAAAATAGTGGTAAAAAAAGTGCCTTCACCAAAGGGTGGTTTTAAGAATTAAATGAGATAATAGATGTGAGAAGCACTTTGGAAGCGAAGCACCTAAGTAGACATTTACACGTTATTCCCAGGACCTGTGTGCAAGAACAGTTTAAAGCAGGGTTCTCTGAACACCGAGCTGAGAGTTGTGCTAGAATAGCTCACCACGGCCCTGGGGAGAGGAGCCCTGCCGTGTGTGTGCATGTGTGTGTGGCATTGGGAACGACGTGCTCCAAAAGCAGCAATCATAATGGAGAAGTGAAGGTGGTGGCTCTGAAAGCTAAGAGTTAAAGCAAATTAAGAACATGCTCATTTAGTAATTAGCATGCAAGGGTTGTTAACTGTGGCTAATATCAACCTATAGACCACATTTCCAACCTACCTAATGGTACTTGAGGAGAGTAAGCTAAATCATCCTGAAGAGAGAGCAGCATGGACCCTTTCCCTGAAAAGGCCAAACAAGGTAAATAGATGTGAAATGTGTCATCTTCAAAGTAACAGCTTTTGTCACTTTTCTCTGTGACCAATCAGTTTAAAAGGATGAACTCTGTCTTGCAGCTAACATCATTTCCTTTTGATATCAAGAAACATAAAGGAAATGTACAAGCAAGATCTTTTTACTTATAACCCCTATACTAACATTTATTTTAAAGTTTAAAAAGAAGAAAGTAGAGGAGGAAAACCTAGATAGAATCCTCACATAAAGATTCCCCAGTGGAAAAATACTATTGATGTTTCTGTTCCCTGGAGGAATAACAATAAGAGCTCCCTAGACTGTATGTAGGGAGGGCTGGGCCACTCCTCAGGCTTGGTGCTTGATGTACCTCTCAAATCTACACGGGTGGCCCCAGGGACTGGAAAATGCTCACCAAATGCCCAGCGCTCCTAACTGGCAGGCAGGGTACCTTCTCCCTCCCAGGTCCTCTGATTCCTATATCCCAACAATCCTCTTCTCAGTTTCACTGGCTAAGCTCACTCCTTCCCCATCCTGCTTCTTACTCCTCTATTCAAATGCATTTTTCTATCTCTACAATAAGTCTTCTAACTAGACTCCATGCAGCTTCATAAGGTTTGATGAAATGAGGAAAAAGTTAATTCGCCAGATTTTTGTGGGGACCTGTTGGGTGCTGTTGGTACTCTGAGGAACAGTCTGTGGAACTTAGGGACCAGACGGTCTTTTCCAGGAAGTATGCACCGGGAAGGGTTATGTGTGAGGCTTTTGTAAGTGGGAGAGGGTGAAGAGCAGGGTCTATGAGATAGATGGTAAAAGACTGGCCTCTCTGTGATGTCAGCTCCCCATTTCCAAATCTCTAAGGATCCCAGGTATGACAGGTTGTCTCATCCTTGTGAACTTTGATACACCAGGAAACTTAGCTCAAAGGTCTAGTTTGTGGGTTTATATATTGCTTAATGATAGCCAGATGCATCAATATAGGGTGGTTGTGGGTTGTCCCACTAGCCTCGTCTCAGAGCCTCCACAATGTGTGTGTTTGTTGAGGGGAGAGGATATGGATAGGGCCACTATATAACCAGTAACTCCCAGAAAACACCCACAGGGTTTTTCCCTGGCTGCTATCACTCGGTGGATTGAGCACTGACCTGCAAAACAACAGGTTACTGGTTAGATTCCTAATCAAGCCCATCCCTGGATTGTAGACTGGCAACTGGTCGATGTTTTTTCTCCCTCTCTTCCCCTCTCTCTAAAAATAAATAAAATATTTTTTAAAAATCATAGGGCTTTCATAATTGTGTGTAAATTTCCCTACTAAAGAATCAGGTAGCTCACAGGTGAATTCGTATGAGCAGTTGGAAATCTCACTTAATCAGTCCCTGGTTCCTACCTATGGAAGTATTATAAAACTTGGCCTTTTAAATAACAGTGGCCTTATGGATGTCTTCTTTATCTTTCTCTTTAATACCACTCTGTCCCTAAAGCCCTTTAGGAGGAGGAAGTTCAGGTCATAAAATTCTTGTTGTCCCCCCCAAACCTGGAGGTCTTGACCTTCTGAAGGTAGCTCATTGAGGCTTTCTGTGGTCAGGCATTGAAGATACCTGCTAAAGCATAATTCTCAAAACGTTAAAAAATGACTTTGTATTCAAATATAAAATGAATATGTCAAATATCTTATTCAACTTACTAGTTAATAAGTAAGAAATAAGACAGTAAAAGTAACCCAGAGAGCATTTGTGAAGGGGAAGTGGGAGTGTGTGTGTTTATTTTATGTGCACAACTTGGTAAAGAAATGTTACGATGAGATAGCTGGATACAAAACTGGTTTGTTCATAAACCATAAACCACAAATTAAGGGTTATCTTTTTAAAATTTTTATTTATTGATTTGAGAGAGAGAAAAAAGAACATTGATTTGTTCTTTCACTTATTTGTGCATTTATAGGTTGATTCTTTTATGTGCCCTGGCCAGGGATCAAACCCACAACTTTGACACTCTAACCAACTGAGTCACCTGTCCAGGGCTAAGAGTTATCTTTTTCACTGGACAGAATTATGCATATTTCTACCAGACAAAAATCCACAAGTTAACGTGGGACCTTTAATCAATAATAAACAATACGTGCGACTAAGAACATTTCCTCAGATAATCTTTGGGTGGCTTCACCAATGTGTGGCCCTGAAAGGATATACTGCCAACCTTTCCCCTTATTCCCAGTTTTAGGTAATTTTGTTTGATATTTCTTAGTGGAAGGAGGCGTGCAGCAGTCCTGTGAGTAGTGGGGGAGTGGGTGTTTGATGCAGTCCCGTCTTCCTACCAGAGAAAGTAGCGGCTGGTTTCACCCAGGTAGTAGTACAACTTACCAAGGTGCAATTACCTTTTCTCAGCAATAGTACACCTTTAGAATCAGAGTTTAGACCAAGTTTTACCTAAATCTGAGGGGAAGGTAGAAGCCAGGAAACTTGTGGTTGACATGTTTTAAAAATTGTAATTTTGGTGGAATATTCACAAAAACAAATTGAAACATCAATTTACCTAAGTCACCCAAAGGATTAAACAAATTATTTTTACAAAGCCAAATGAAAACCTGTAATGTCCTTAAAATGAAGCAACTTAAAGGAAAGTAAGAAAATAATTCACATTCCAAGGAGATATTTAAAGAATATTAAAGTGGCAAATGGATGAAGAGAACCATGACAAGGCCTAGGAGAGCTCACAAACTAAGCATAAATTCCAGGAAAATATCAAGGTAACCATACTATCATAGAAGCTCTGCAAATAAATCACCACACAGGGACCCAAGACTAGGTCCAGAGGCCAACGGAGGAAAGCAGCAGATATTAGATATCCCAGGTTTGTCTATGAGATTGTTCATTCTGTTTTTCTGAACAGATGAAATCCCTTTCATGGGGCCTCCTATTCTCCTAACTTTTTTCCTCACAATATATGCAAAAATGTATTGGAAACAGATCAGGCCAAAGCAGTGACAGCTTGTGCCTGCTCCTCTCGGCATCAGCAGGGGCAGCTGGAAGGAGAGCTGGGCCCTGGAACCATCTGAAGGTCTGCTCACTCACATGTCCACTCACTGGCTGCCCTCCGCGACCTCAGCTGGGCCCTAACTCCTGCATCTGAGCAGCTGCTTGTCCTCCTCGCAGCATGGTGACTGGCTATCAAGGTGAGTGTCCCAAGACACAGCCAGGTGGAAGCCCTTTGTGACGTGTCGCCTTTTGTGACTTAGCTTCAGGAGTCATTGCAGCATCACTTTTGCCAAAATTTACTGCTTCAAGGCATATCACTAGATTCCATTGTTTGGTGAGAGAAGTGTCAGAGACTCTGAGAACATATGTTAAAATGACAACAATGATGCCTTATTATTTTGTTTTCATTCACCATACTATTATGTTTCCTAACAATGACGGTAGTGGTGAAGCCCTCAATCTAGGAACTCACGATTTCAGTTTGGGGAAATTTGATTGATTTGAAATTTTCCCATACTCTGCTTTTTATGTTGTTTCTTTATGGTATGCCCACTAGATTTTGGACCTCGTAAGACTATCCCCTAATTTTCATATCTCCTCTCTCCTATTTTCAGTCTCTCTTTGTTCTCATTTCAGAGAAAGTCTTCAACTTTATCTTCCAACCCTTTTATCATATTTTAAAATTTCTGCTAATCTATTTTTCATTTCTGAGAGCTCTTTTTAGTCCTCTCTTCTGGTTTTATGGTAGCCTGTTTTCATCATACAAATGCAGTATTTCTCATTTCTCTAAGGACATCAATTTGTTTTGTTATAAAAAACTCATTCATATACAAACTTAAAATAATGTGATAAATATCCCTCTTGCCATGTACTCATCAGCTTACTTCTTCGAAGTACTCGAAGGCACGCAAAAGCAAAAACTGGCATGCTGGAAGCAAGGGGTTTGGTGAAAAAAAATCTGTATTCTGAAGCTCAGATCTCAACCCTTTCCCCATTCACATATCAGAAGCTTAGTAGACACGCTACTTCATATTGATTTCCTCGGGCTTCCATAACAAAGCACCCCAAACTGATGGGCTTAAAACGGGCAGAAATCCGAAACCGAGCTACCCTTCTGCATCACTCTGAAGGAGAGTCTGCTCCATGTCTCCCTCCAGGTCCCGCTGGTGGCCAGCAGTCCTCGCCAGTCCTTGGCTTCTCAGTGTATCAGTCCGCTCTGCCTCCATTGCACCACGGCTTTCTCCTTGTCCGTCTTCTGACTCCTCTGCTTTCTCTTCTTAGACAGGACACCTGTCACCGAATTAGGGCCCATCCTAACCCAGTATGGCCTCATCGTAACTAATCACAAAGACCTTATTTCACTGTCATCAGAGACTGGGTCACTGAATTCTCCCAAGCCCCTTCCAAGTCCAGCAGTCCTGGACCCATGCCTTTCAAGTTTTCCATTTTTAGAATCTAAATCTTTTGGCAAACTCATTCAATAGTACTTTCTTCTCCATGACTACTCTTGCACACATGAATATATTTCACCTTTGAGCATATACCTGAAAAACAAATATTAAACCATTTCCTACTGGTCCACCCCCAACTCATACAAATCTTTCAAATCTGCCAATCAGCTTTTAAGTCCATTTTATGGGGATTTAGGACTGTAGTAACTTTCTAGTTTGTATTTATAAGCCTAAGCTGAAACTTGAAAGGAAACACAGAGTATAAAGATAACATTTCAATTACTTAGAAAATTACCTTTTTTGTTAAGTATCCTTCATTTTCTCACACAAATATGTGGACACACATGTCGTGTCATGGGTTTCTTCGATGATGGGCTTTGCCGCTCTAGGCTAGGAATTTCGTGTGTCCAAGAGTACATGGTGGGAGCGGTGGCCTCACACAGACTTCACATCTCTCGCTCCATTTTATAATTAGTACCATGGCCGGTGGGGGTGGGGGATGCTGCTTTGTGAGTGAATCCTGTGTCTATTGGGAAGCACTGGGCGGCAAAGGTGCTTGACTATATTTCTTCTGCAGATGTCACATCTTGTCACCAGCCCCCTCCACCTGGTGAGAATATCCTGCAGGCATTTGTTCCCTTTGAGCAAATGCCACTCGCCAAAGAGCCTTTCTGCAGGATAAAACATGCTTCGCACAAAGTTCATGGCTGATTCAGTGAAGGGGCATAAAAGACATTCTTCTCAAGGGTATAACATGATCTAAAGTATAAAGGATATAAAGTTTTGCATTTTTCCCACTGGCTGGCTCTTATCAAAGCACAGATTCTTATTGCTGAATCATTAACAACCAATGGTGTGCATTAGTTAATTTACTGAAGTGAAAAGAAAAAAAGGGAGAAATAATAAGTGTTTTGGTGACAGACACAGGAACCTTTCCATGTGACAAAGTAAAAAAGTCTGGAGAAAGATGTAATTTTCTGTATTTCTGCACTCTCTGCCTGGGGCAGTGCAACCCCTGTCTTTGAACAAGGTCAGGTGCATTGTTCCTGCCCACTGTTTGAAGAGCATTGAAAGATTCCTGAAGGGCGTGTATCCCCAGTAACAAATGAGTTTGTGGGGAAGGAGAAGGGACCCCACACAGGCTGCCGCTTTAACTCCCAAAGGCAGAGACCCTACAGGCTCTTAACTAGCTGGGCTGGGTTAACACCTGTTAGGAGAAAGAATGTGATAGCTCTCTGGTCACAGATAGCTGACTTCCTGATGGGCAGGACTGGAGGCCCTTTCTGGGCAATTTCTCTCTCTCCATATCACTGAGAAATGCATAGTAGACAACTGTGCAATATTTTTCAAGTTGAAAGGTCAGTAAGCACTAACACTCAAAGCACATAGCAGGAAAAGAACAAAGCCTGAAAATGTCAAATATGTACATATTTATAAATTGTATATAGCTGTCCATTTTTATAATTCATTACATTTGGATATATAAATATTTTACATATTTATATATAATTTTACGTACATATAATATGTAAAATATTTATATATAATTCCACTTGATGGTGGAATTAAGGAAATTTGAGATGAGTAGGGTAAATGAATCTAATAACTTATATTTTTTGAGGCTTTCAGTATTTGGTTACCAGAGAATGTGTCACTTGGGGAATACTTTATTTATATGTCATGGTCCCTACTTTTAAGTAGTTAGCAGGTTATCTTGGAGAACAGGACATATACGCATAACATTTTCAGCAATTCAATAAGTACCAACTTGTATAAAACCACAGTCTTGATAGAAGACAGAAGTTCTCAGGCTCTGTCAAGTGGAGGAATAATAGGAGTCAATCATGGAAGAGGATGTAGATCATACTCCGGAGACCTGGGGTTGAAAGAAATGTCATTTATTTACCATTTCAAATAAATTAATTCAGACATTTATAATGATCAAAAGGCAGTGAGTTCACCTTTCAGCTCTGAGTACATAGCACTGACAGATGAAATATTTAAAAGGCAGGAAGGGAGACAAAGCGAGAAGGAGGGTGGGATGGAGGGAGGGAGGCATGAAGGAAGGAAGGAACAAAAGAAAGAAAGAAAACCAGGAAGATGCAACCAGGCTCTAGTACAAGATAAATATCTCCACGGACCAGACACAGAAGGAAGACATATATTGTGGGCCTGGCCTCTGGAAGTAGGCAGAGGTGCCTGGGAGCTTGGTCCCTGCTGGACAAGGAGTTCGAAATGCAAATGAGCTCGGAGCAGAGACAGGCTTCCTGTTTGACAGACAGGCTGCCAGAGGCAGACGGGGCTCTCCACTCCACCGGGACTATGGCTTCAGATGGAGCTGTGAGCCTGCAGAGACAGGAACTGAGCCACCTGCCTACACTCTGTAGCCAGACCTGCCGTATCCCTCAATAGCCCCTAAGGGCACTACATCCACAGCTGAGCTGTAAAACCTGGTTCTGGTTTAAGAGTAGAAGGGCTGGGCTAAGTAGAGAGAGCCCCCAAAACTGTGAGGGAGGGAAATGTTGGGAAGGGGTACTTGAAAAAAGCCAGTAAACCAAATTCCAAGGAATAGGAAGGACTAATTTCAGGTAGGACAGCCAAGAAACAAAAAACTCGGAAGAATAATTCACTCCAAATGAAATTCATTTTAGAGAACAGTCTGAAAAGATGCCAGCATAAATTTGTTGAGGTTGTTCAAAGAGATACGTGAAGACATTTATGATTAAAGAAGTAAGTTATGGAGCAGAAATGAAATGAAAACGAAACAAATTAAATCACTTCCAGAGTTTCCACATTGTTAGAAGGGCTGGGAATCCACCCTCAGTCACAGTCAACTCCTTCACCTACTGAGGAAGCAATCAAAAACCTCTGAGGCTTCTAGAACATTGTAAGATGATATCTCTCATTAGTCCGTCCTGCTCATTGCTAGTACCCTCGGTTTCCAGGTCCTACAGTCTTCCATGATGATGCGGCTTCTTGAGTTACAGGGGGAGGGGCTCACACTGAAGCTGGGAGCCTTCCTGTTTAAGGCTGCACCTTCCTAGCTTGCAGCCCCTCAGAAGTCCTGTCACTGAACAGTGTGACAGCACAGAGGAAGACACAGGTCCTACCACTCCCAGAGCAGTCCTATCACTTCTGTGTTTAAAATGCACAGGTTCTCAAAATCTACCCAGAGATTCAGATTCCCTAGATCTGGGTTAGGGCTCAGAAATTAGTGTTTCTAACAAGCTCCCTTGTGATTCTTCTGCTGCAGACTCAGCATTTGGTAAACCCTGATATCATTTCCATAGAGGATGATGCTTCCCGAGGTCACACAGCTAACTGTTGCCAGAATAAAACCCAATCCTTCCTTTTGCTTATTTAGTGTTTAATTCCTTCTTCATGTTTTAGTTTCTCAGGTAAATGCTGATGTCATTGATTTGAGATCTTTATTCTATTCTAACATAGGGGTTAAGTGTTACAAATGTCCTCCCAAGTACTGTTTTAATGGAATTCCAAAAATTCTAATGTTGTGTTTTCATTTTAATTTGGGTCAAAACACTTTGTAATTTCTCTTTGTAATTTTTCTTTGGCCCATTAGTAATGTCAAAGTATGTTATTTGTTTTCCAAATATTTGGAGATTGTCCAAATATCACCCTGTTATTGATTTTTTATTTTAATTCTTTTGTGGTCACAGAACACACTGTATGACTTGAATCCTTTTTAATTTATGGAGACTTGTTTTACAGCCCAGAATGTGGTCTCTCTTGGCACATGTTCTGGGAGCCCTTGAGAAGAACGTCTGTTCTGCGGCTGATGGATGAAGTGGTCTGTAAGTGCCGGTTTGGGCAAGTGGGTGTGCAGTGGTGGTAAAGTGCTCTTGCTGATTTTCTGCCCACTTGATCCATCAATTATTAAGAGAAGGGTGCTGAAATCTACAACCCTCACTGTGGGTTTGTCTGTTTCTTCTTGTAGTTCTATCAGTTTTGGTTTCACATATTTTGAAGGGAGCTCTGTGACTAGGTGAATGTTTAGGATTGATACAGTCTCTTGTTGAAGCGGCCCATTTATCATTATGAAGTGGATTTTCCTCTTTTCCTGCCTTCTCTTGAATTATGTTTTATGGTCCCCCTTTACTCCTTCTGTTCGCTTATTTAGATGTATCTCTTTGTTTCATTTTAAAAGAAATCCCTTTAGGTCTTATAGTATACATCTGAATCTTCTCTAAGTCTGTCCTGAATTGATATAATACCATTTCATGTCTTATTTTTCCCCTTCCAGGCTCTGTGCTCTTGTTCTTGCACTTTGTGCCTCTGTCTGCATTTGAAACTGCACATTACATTACTATTTTTTGTCTAAGTAGTCAATTATTTATTGAAGATATATAAATAATAAGAAAAAAGTTGTATTTACCCACGGAGTTACCTGTTCTGGGGCTCATTATTCCTTTGTGTAGATGCATATTTATACTTAGTATCATTTTCCTTCTATCAAAAAGACTTCCTTTAAAATTTTTTGTACTGTGGTTCTACTGGTAGTCTACAACTAAATTCTTTCCACCTTTCTAGGTCTGGGGAAAAAAGCCTTTAATTTTAAAAAACATTTTTATCATGTATAGAATTCTATGTGGACAATTTTTCTTTTAGTACGTTAAGGATATATCTCCACTGTCTTCTCATTTGCACCATTTCCCACGGGAAATCTGCAGTCCTCCTTCTCCTTGTTCCTCTGTGTGTATGTGTCTTTATTCCTGAAGATTTTGTCTTATCGCTGGTTTTCTAGCAGTTTGATTATGTGCCTTAGTATAGTTCTATTTCTGTTTCTTGTGATTTGATTTTTTGAGTTCTTTGTATCTGTGGCTTTATAGTTTTCTCAGAATTTGAACATTTTGCAGCTATTATTGTTTCTATGTATTTTTTTCTATCTCCTCCCCTGCTCCTTCAGGGACTACAATTTCACATTTATTAAACTGTTTGTAGTTTTTCCATCACCCACTGAAACTCTCTTCATTACTTTTTAAAAGAGATTTATTTATTTATTTATTTATTCACTTATTTATTTAGAGGGGAAGAGAGAGAGAAAGAAATGGAGAGAAATGTCAGTGTGTGGCTGCCTCCCAAACTTCCCCCACTGGGGACCTGGCCCACAACCCAGGCATGTGCCCTGACTGGGAATAGAACCAGCAACCCTTTGGTTCACAGGCCGGTACCCAATCCACTGAGCCACACCAGCCAGGGCTATTACTTTTTTTCCCTCCTGTATGTTTCATTTAGAATCATATCTATTCCTGTGTCTTCAGGTTCATTAGTCTTTTCTTTAGTAAAGTCCAATCTGCCATTAGTTCCACCCAGTATATTTTTCACCTCAGACGTTCTAGTTTTCATCTCTAGTAGTTCAATTTGCATAATTTTCATATCTTTCATTGCTCTACTAACAATTTTTAGTCTTTCCCCTAGCATTATGAACATGTGTATAATAGTTATAATAATTGATTTAATGCCCTTGTCTGTAAATTCTAAGATCTGTGTCAGACTGTTTTAATTTTTTTCTTCCTCACTATCCCTCTTTGCATGCCTGGTAATTTTTGAATGGGTACCAAAAATTGGAATTTTATTTTGTTAGGTGCTGGATGTTTTGCGTTTTTTTTAAAGATGTTTATAAACTTTGCTCTGAAACACAGTTAAGTTACCTGGAAAGCATTTGATCCTATCAGGTTTTGCTTTTAAGCCTTTTTAAGGTGAGACCAGAGTAAAGTTTAATCTAGGACTGCCTTTTCCTGTGACTAAGGCAACACCCTTCTAAGTACCTGATTCTCCATGAATTACAAGGTCTGACTGTGTGAATAATTACTATTCCCAGCTTTTATGATCCTTGATGATTATTCCCTTTAATACTTTCAGATGGTTCTTTCCTCAGCCTCAAGTAGTTTTTCCCTCATGCGGGCACTGATCAGTACTAAGCTGAATGCTGAAGAGAAAGTTCTTCAGGTCTTGTTTACTCTCTGTGTGGCTATTTCCTCTGCAGTACAGTGGCCTCCCCTGAGTCACCTCAGGGAGACTGCCAGGCTCCACCAAGGTTCTCCCCCCTTGCACCACATCTGGAAACACTTCCACGGAACTAAGCTGGGGCAATGGTGGGGTTGACCTCATTCGTATCCTCTCTCTCAGGTAACACTGGCCCTCATTGTCTGATGTTCCATGTCTGAAAACTGCCTGTTTCCTGTCATCTGTTTATGCCTTCCCTTGCTTCAGGTGGGAGTTAAATCTGCTCCCCATCATTCCATCTTGACCAGAAGCAGCAGTTTCTTCAAAATATATTTTTAAAGTACAGAATGGAATTTATATAAAGAAAAGTATCACCAAATTATTGGCTTAATATCATGCAGATATGGCAAAAATAATGAAGGTACTTTGGAAATGACCAAAGTTTAGAAAATACCTGCTCACCACAAATCCTTCACTACACAGCAAAAGTAACGGAGGCCTGCCTGGCAGGACATGCAGTGGGGCCCCCACGACTCCTCTGTGTGAGGAACAAAACTCATTTCCCAGTTGTGATGTCTGGTATTCTTGCCAATATTTCACTCTTTCAAGCTACCTCAAACCTGCCAATTAAAAAGGAGAAATTTCATATTCTTATAAAATATACCTTATCAAATAATAATGACTTTGTATTTGAAGACATAAAAAATAGTCACGGGTTTGATTTATTTGTACCAGTATTAAAAGGATTTTTTAAAGCTTTTATAGACACTTGAGGGACAAGATTGTGTACATTGCTTCCACTGAAATTAAATGTGTTTGTAGTTCTTCTGGAAAGGAAAGGGTTGTGTTACACATTAAGTGATAGAATCTGACACTGGCTTAAGGCCACCTCCCTGCTGCTTTTAGGAGGAGCAGGCGGACAAGTCAGTTGCCATGGGAAGCACACATGTGGTCATTCATTCTTCATCTGGGCCTGGCCTCAAGTCCACTAGTCACCATGGGTACTGTCACCTGGTGCCTTCAAGATTTTCAAGGGCCTGTAGAAATATTGGAGATGTGGAAACATAAATTGATTGGTTCCAGATATAAAAATGATATTCACAAAATTAAAACTAATATTTTCTAATCCTGGCCAGGTAACTAAGTTGGTTGGCGCATCATCTTGTACAACAAAAAGGTTATGGGTTCCATCCCCAGTCAGGGCATTTACCTAGGATGTGGGTGTGACCCCTAGTTGGGGCATGTACCAGAGGCAACCTATCAATGTTTCTCTCTCTCCCCACCCCCTTTCTCTCTCTCTAGAACCAATAAAAATATCCTTGGGCAATGATGATGATGATAATAATAATAATAATATTTGTCTAATGCAACATGGGAACCTATGACTACAACTGAACTCTTACATTTCTGTATGCATTTAATTACATGTGGGTTGTCAGTTCATTGTAACATGCTGGATACAATGTAAGTTGAAAGCACACAGGAGTGCCCAGGTGCAGTAAGGGTCTTTGAAGGGCCCCATATTCAGTTATTGAAAATCCAAAGTATTCCGTGTTGCTAGTCACCTCTGCTTAGAAATAGTGATGAAATCCACTAAATACACATTTAGTTAGGATTTTGTTTTTCCATTTTACCAAATGGGACGATGGTTTAGGTAATTCTTATTTGGCTTGCATTTTTGTTTCTTAAATTTGCTTTGCCTGTTAAACGAGTTCTCAAAAAAATGAGAGAAATCTACATCCTAACAGAAGTAGATCTTTTTGCAGTGATCTTCTGTTGAAGACTTGTTAAGAGATCTGAATTGCCCATGACTTCTGGAATGCAATAGCATTTATATTTCCTAATTTTTCTAAATAAAATTCAACTTTCTGATTTCCGGCCAAGATGGAGGCATAGGTAGACACACTGTGCCTCTTCGCACAACCAAGATAGGGACAACAACAATTTAGAAACAGAGTAACAATCAGAACTGACAGAAAATTGAACTGTATGGAAGTTGGACAACCAAGGAGTTAAAATAGACATGTTCATCCAGACTGGTAGGACGGGCTGAGTCAGGAAGCTGGGCAGAGAGGGGTCATGGGGCACAAAGAGCATTGGGACTGGGCATGTAAGACCACAATGGGCAGACCCTGGGTGTGAAAGCAGTGGCTGGCAAACCCCGGCTAAGGGGTGGCAACTGGCAGACCCAGCGAGGCAGTGATTGTGAATCAAGGCACTGCACACAACCCAGGATCACAGCACTGGGAAATAGAGCCTTGGGGCACTGACTGAAAACACCTGTGGGGGTTGAGGTGCAGGGAGAGACTCCCAGCCTCACAGGAGAGGTCATTGGAAAGTCCCACGGGTACACAAGCCCACCCACACAGGAATCAGCACCAGAAAGGCCCAGTTTGCTTGGGGGAAATGGCAGAAGGGACTGAAATTGGCAGAGAGCAGAGCAAGCGCCATTGTTCCCTCTCAGACCCCGTCCCCACATACAGCGTCATAACCCAGGGACTGGGGTGCCCCACCCTGGTGAACACCTAAGGCTCCACCCCTCATACATAACAGGTGCAACAAGACCAAAAAAAAGAGAGAGAGAGAGAGATGGCTCAAACAGAAGGACAAATGAAAGCCCCAGAATCCATCCTTTTAAGCGACCCAGAGATAGCCAACCTATCAGATGCACAATTCAAAACACTGATGATCAGGATGCTCACAGAATTGGTTGAATTTGATCACAAATTACATGAAAAAATGAAGGCTACACTAAGTGAAATGAAGGAAAATGCACAGGGAACCAATAGTGATAGGAAGAAAACTGGGACTCAAATCAATGGAGTGAACCAGAAGGAAGAAAGAAAACATGAAACAGAAAAGAATGAAGAAACAAGAATTCAAAAAAATGAGGAGAGGCTTAGGAACCTCCAGGACATCTTTAAACATTCCAACATCCAAATTATAGGGGTACCAGAAGGGGAAGAGGAAGAGCAACAAGTGGAAAACTTAACAAATAATAAAGGAGAACTTTCCCAATCTGGCAAAGGAAATAGACTTCCAGGAAGTCCAGGAAGCTCAGAGAGTCCCAAAGAAGTTGGACCCAAGGGGGAACACACCAAGGCACATCATAATTACATTAGCCAAGGTAAAAATGAAGGAGAGAATCCTAGAAGCAGCAAGAGATAAGGAGACAGTAACCTACAAAGGAGTTCCCATCAGACTGTCAGCTGATTTCTCAAAAGAGACCTTGCAGGCAAGAGGGGGCTGGAAAGAAGTATTCCAAGTCATGAAAGGCAAGGACCTCCATCCAAAATTGCTCTATCCAACAAAGCTTTCATTTAGAATGGAAGGGCGGATAAAGTGCTTCTCAGATAATGTCAAATTAAAGGAGTTCATCATCACCAAGGCCTTATTATATGAAATGTTAAAGGGACTTATCTAAGAAAAGAAGATTAAAAAAAAACATGTATAATAAAATGACAGCAAACTCACAGTTATTAACAACCACACCTAAAACAAAACCAAAAGAAACTAAGCAAACAACTAGAACAGGAACAGAACCACAGAAATGGAGATCACATGGAGGGTTAGCAACAGGGAAGTGGGAGGAGGAGAGAGGGGGAAAAGGTACAGAGAATAAGTAGCATAGATGGTAGGTAGAAATAGACAGGGGAGGGCAAGGATAGTATGGGAAATGTAGAAGCTAAAGAACTCATGACACATGGACATGAACTAAAGGGGGGAATGTGGGTGGGGGAGGGTGCAGGGGGATGGAGGGGGTAATAGGACAGCTGTAATAGCATAATCAATAAAATATTTTAAAAAGCAAATAGAACAGAGAAAAAAATCAACTTTCTCCTCACACTCCTTCCACAAGGTTAATGAGCTCGATTATCAGAGCTGCATCTCCGCTCTTGGATCTTACCAGAACCCAGCCTTACATCATCCAGGAAAGTGGAGGAGTTTTTCCCCTGTTTCATAGGCCTTTAAGGATTAAAGTGCCTTTTACAGTCCCGTGAACAGTCCTTCACTTCCTCACTGAGCTCAGTACGGGAAATTTACTGGGGCCCCCAGGTCTGTGCTGCTTGGACCCTCGTTCCACAGCACAGTCATTCCCATCTGAGCTTCTGCCACCTCATTCCTTTTCCCAGTTTCAATACAACTAAACACACGCCCTGGCCAGGCTTCCTTCTTCTACCTAGAGATTCAGTCTCCCATCTTGTTCTCTTTCCGACAAGGCAGCCCATTCCTTTGACAGACCCTACGACAGTGTTTCATGTAGTGAGATCCAAAGAACACTGGTGGTCCCTGGTAGCCCATCACATTCTCTGCATGTGCTTTAATAGTTTTAGATGACAAAAAGCACCCAAGAAGCCTTTTCCCCACCCAGTTCACAAACTGGAAATGTAAGATTAATTAAAACTTTTACGGAAATCTCATAGATCCATTATAACAAACCCAAGTTTACTAAGAAGCCCCTGACCAGATAGATGACAAAGGGAATGAGTTGAGACATAGTCTAAGGAACGACTCCTGTAAGAGATAGTCCTCGGTGGTCTTGTTGGTAGCCTGGAGCATTAACTAGTGAGAACTCTTTCCAAAGGTCTGGCAGATCTCCTGGAGCAATAGTACTCAGATTGCTATCTTTGTTTACCTCAGCTTCCTCAATAACAGAGTGAAAATCACTCTAGAGTGAAGAAGAATCCTTGTTACTCAAAAGGAAATGTTAACACACCTCGGGGCTTTGAGTGCGTGAGAGGAAGGGCCCAAGCTTTACGCCACTTAAAGTAGAAATGCTGTTGATGGTAAAGGAAACCATGTACTGAAGACTACACTTTTTAAGAGTTCCCTGTCACTAGTCCTCGTGAAGATTGTTAGACATTTTAGGAAAAGCCAGTAACATTTTTTAAAAGAAAAGAATGAGTTTAGTTAGTGGGATGAAAGCTATCCAGTAAAAGCTTAAATTAGTACCTCTTTTCCCATGGTAAATCTACCAGTAACACTCAAATTCAGCCTAACACATAGAAATATTAGTATACTCCTTTTCTTCCAGACATCAAAGTAACTAATAGGAACTGATATGAAGACTCATAAACTACTCTCAATGCTATGCAATACAACCAAGAAAAAGATGTTTTAAACACTGCGTGAGCTGCCTCCTCAGTAGTTTCCTAACGAAGCTGCACCGTAGTCAACTCTGGAACTGCTTTTGCTTTTTAATCTACACTATGCAATTAACACCTTACTCCATGCAACTCTGTTCTCAGTAGTACTTGACTCTTCAGCACTTTATTTTGACAGTATAAAATATAGTTAATTATCACATTGTCTTCTCACTAATTGCTATTGGAGATTATTTTGTTTCCCTCAAATTTTAGACTACTTGTGAACAAAAAGTATTGAAACTCTTTGCATGCCATAAAAAACTAAACTAGACCTAAGTACCTTATAGTTACACAACTATATAATCAATAATTAATTGACTCTTAGGTTTAAACCACACATTAAAAAAATAAACAAAACTGGGCTATTTCTTTGTCTCCCCCATCCCCACAATTAGATATAGCCTTGGAGGTACTGTACAATAGATTACGTATTTGTAATGAAGACTTTGGTTTTTTCTTTTAAAAGTCTTTTGTAGAAAACATTGCTCAGGAAGGTACAATACCCCAGAAAGACGGTAACATCATAGAAGAGCAATGCTAAACTGGACTTTCTCATAGAAATGGAATGTTTTAGCTCTCATTTCAGTCCTTAAATCAGACTGATTAGATTAAGAAGAATGGACTCATTTCTCTGGCCTGCCAGAAAGAGTTAATTTTGGAGCTGGTGGGAGACTAAAGATACAAAGACCGTGACCCAGGTCAAAGGTCTTCCCAAGAAAGAGGCATCATCACCCTGCCTGATGAAACCTTTAGTATCTGTGGCTACCTTTAAAGCACAGAGTACACTGTCCCATCCAGGCCTCTGGTTCTATCTGCTCTGTGATTAGAGACAAGATCTACCAAATGGCAGGCAGATGACCTCAGCTGCTGACTGAATCTGTCGGGCTCACTTTTCACTGTCTTAGAATCCTTTTGTGAATAACCATAGGTCCCTTCCTTCCCTTCCTGTCTGGTTTGCATCACTGACAAATTCTACTTTTCTTCTCTTGAGATAGACATTCTTCCTGGGCCCTGCCCATGTGGAAAAGCACATTCCACTTCGAGATGAGCTGGAATGCAGCTTTCATCATAAAACAATTGTAAGTGGTTCAGATAAAGCACCCAGCAAAGCAGCCAGAACTAGAAAAAGGCAGGAAAAAAAACCTGTGCCTTCTTATGGACCAATAGTCCTCATCCATCACCTGAGAAGGAAATCTGGGACACGATTTAAAGTCTTCATTAAAATGCAATAGGGCATCAGAAAATCAGATTTGGATCAACAATGAGATATTTTTCTTACATATATCTTAACAGCCTTGCTGTGAGCTTCAAAGTTTCTCTCTGACCAAATTCAGTTAAGTTGCTTTGTCCTCTCTTCTTTGATTGAACCCAGAGCTTTGGAAAGGACAGCAAAGTTAAGCTGAAATGAAATTGCCAAACTTATGGTTTTCAAGTAAATGAGATTTTCTCTAATGCTTACCAACTGTCACCAGGTCAGATGGATTTTTCTGCTTGAGGTCCTTTGATGCATTAATTTCTTCGCTCTTACGTTATTCCTCTGAAAGGAACCCCAGCGGCCATAAAAACACAAAAAGAAAATGCATAGTGTAACTGTTGCACAAAGGACAGTAAGAAATAACAAGTGAGAAGAGGGCAGGAAGGAAGGTCTTTACACAAGCATGTTGTTTGCTTGGTTTTTAACTCACAGCTCAGTTCTACCAAGAAATGGTATGATATGTCAGGCCTGGGTGGGCTGAACTAGAAATCCTGAGATATAGGTGCACATTTTCTTTTCTTGACTCATCTAGCGCAGTGATTTAAAAAAAAAAAAAACCTTTTAAAGCAGTGAAACCACAATGTATAAAGCACCTGGCAGTGCAGCTGCCCTTGCTGAGGTCAGCCCCATGGGCAGGGCTTCCTCTCCCAAGGCCACAGCCCACAGCCTTCAAGCAGGGCCAGGGTTAGAGGCACAGGAGTCACCACTCTAGAGGGGGTTAGTGACCCAGCAAGTGATAACAGGAGGATTTAATTTTTCTGGATACAGAAACCTGTTACCTAAGCAAAGGGCAAACAGACATTCTCTCTAATGTAATTATGTGCAGTTTCTTCCTCAATCTTTTTTCTTGGGCTAAAACTCACTATCATTTTTAATGGACACCCCAAGCCTTGTCACTTACCATCTAACTGTCTCATTTTTTCCTTCAGAAACTATTTTAGCAGATGTTTACTGAATGCTTTTCATGTCCAACACACTATCTAGTTATTTAGAAGGTATAAATAAGGGTATGAGTGATAGTAATAGTAATAATAATAATAATAGCCAACACATATAGCATTTACTAAAGGCTACACACTGCCCTAATCTGTTTATGTATGTTAATATGTATGAAGTCATTTAATTATCTAAACAACACCTTGAGAAAGATATGATTATTATCTTAAACTTAGAGTTGTGGGAACTGAGGCACATAGAGGTTAAGCAATTTGACCACAGTTGCAGATCTAGCAAGTGGCAGAGCTGAGATTTGAACTCAGACAGCCTGGCTCCTGAATCTAAGCTTTTAGCGTGTTTGCTTTATATGTGCTGCCTTTGGGATTTATCAGTATCCTTATATTCATTCTATTATCTACACTGCAAAAGAGAATTTTCCGCTTCTACAGCTTTCAAAGTCCTTCACCCTTTTGGAACTTAATAAAAAACTGTGAACAAGTGTGCATGAGAAACGCAAGTAACTGCATCCTTTCCTCCCAAATCATTCATTGAATACCAATTATTTATTAGATACTTTATGTCACCAATATCATTAATTAAAATGAATCTTTCTATGTAGATTTTTAAAAATTAAGGCTTGATTTTTTAGAGTCACTTTTTAAAAAATTGGTTTTTTTTAATTACTGATTTTTTTTTTAATCACTGAACTGGAGCAGTTTTAGGTGCTTGGCAAAAGTGAGGGTTCACACACAAGGATTTCATATATACCCCATCCCCATACATGTATGGCCTCCTGAGGAATATTTTTAATCAGCAAAAAAACTGAGGGTTAGAGGAATTAATCTGTTCACAGACATATAACTAATAAGGATCAGTTATGACACACACCGATGTCATTTAAGGAGTGAAGTCTATGTTTCTAACACTTCTCCTATGTTGTCAATCTTGGTTAAGATTGGGAAATGGTAGAAGTTGCTCATCACTGCCTCTAATTAGTATTATTAGTGCCATGAATGCTTTTCTGCAACTTCCTTCTGCTATACTCTTAACGTTCCCAAATGATCTTTATGCCTGTGTATATATTTTGCAAAGCATATCTATAGCCTTTCGCTTTTTGACCATCAGTCATCTAAAGCCTGAGAGGTACATGCAAGACCAATGCTGCACTCGCTATTTCCTAGGTCATTAAACGATACATGGTAGGCTGGGGACTTGTGCACTCTAAGCCCTGTGGTTGTCCTCTGCTTCATCCTGAACCCTGAGCTCTGGCCCGCTTGGAAGAACCCAAGTGTCTGAATATTTTTTATCTCTTCCACTCATCAATATGCACCACAGAGCTTTGATGACTTGACTGAAACCAACAGAAAACGGCAAAGACAGGTCACCCCAGAAGGCTTGAGCTGGTTATGAAACTGGGCAAGAATAACGATTCTTCCTCAGTTTAAGTTAGTTTTCACTTATCTTTCCTATGAAATCGGCAAACAAGAAAATTGCAAATAACATACACAAGTATAAAAGCAGAGTGAGTGGTTTCTTCCATGAAAATCAGTGGTCCGACTGGCGTTAGGACTCTGTGGTGTTGGCAGCCCAGGACCCACCGGCTTGCAGACTTATTATGAAGCAGTGCCCTGGGACAAGCCAGGTATGCACCCAAGGGCCACCCTATCACCATGTAACTCCAGTCTTGCAGCACCAGTCTTACTTCTGAGTTCTATCACTGGGCCTGCAGCAGGCCTGGCCACATCTAATAAAATCATGTCATATGTGTAGGATAAAAACTGTTATCCCTTCCAGATGCCACTGAGTGTCTTATTTGGGCTGGGTGTAAAACTCTTTGGGTAGACTGTGGGGTGAAACACCACCACTCCCTAAAAAATTCCGTTGGATCTTCTGGACAGAAAGCCTCCTACCATAGATGTTCAGTGACTTTCTTAATTATTATAGAGTACTTGAAGATATTTAAAACAAATACCCACTAATTTTCCATGACTTTGACGGAACCCTGTAGATCCACATCAAAGAACTTGAATCCTATGTACAATTAGGGCTCAGACATTACAGTCTCACTGGGTAGGCTAGACATCCTCAAAAAAGAAGCAAGTTACAGGAAATGAAAATTAAACCTTTGGAGAAAAATCACCTTGAGGGAAGAAGTTTTTCAACTGTGGCCAACTGAGCAAGAGGGGTTGATACTTTGGTTCTGGGTGGGGGTTGAGGTGCCCTCACATGCCCACCCAGATACAATCATCTTCACTCCAGAGTACCTAGGAGCTCTGTGAAGGAGACAGATGGGGAATAGAGAGCTTTGTTCTTAGAGGCCCCACAGCTCTGGGATAGGAAGCCCTTCTGAAAGATCTGGTCAGGCAAAGCAGAAAGTACTTCCCCAGTGAATGGCAGGAAAGAGAAGCAATGGTGATTGGTGAGTTAGAGGAAGTCGCAGCTGTGAACAGGAACCTGTGGCCAGTGTGGAGGTCCATGGTCTCTGCAGCAGGTGGGGCACCGTCAATAGTATAGTCCCAGTTCCTGGGGGTGGTGTAGATATAGTCAGTCAAAGAAGAACTGGCAGAATATGGGCAGCAGCTAAGGCCATGCCCAGGGGGTGGTCAGGTGACAGCAGAAAGATGAAAGTGGTCAAAGCAGCAGTAGCAGGACTGCAAAGCGGCAGCAGTGACCCTGGTCATCTGTGAGACAAATCCCAACCTGGAACTTCTGGGGGAGGGACTCTATTTTGGATCCTTAAGTCCCAGAGAAGGAGTAAGGAGGGAACTAGGGACATTCATGTGGCACCTGTAAGCACACTTGGAGATTCCTTACTACTAAAGGAGAAAGGGTCATTGGAGGGAATCACATTTTTAGTCAGGTAAGCAGGCTTCGGAGCGTGCAGATGTGAACTATTGCTGCAAATGGGCACATACAGTCATCGCCGTGTGATGCCTGGGATTCACAATTACACATGTAACACATGAATCTGGGCACATACAGTCATCACCGTGTGATGCCTGGGACTCACAATTACACATGTAACATGTGAATCTTAGCCAAATGAATGTGCAGTCTCCATTAGTTGGAAGGGACGGAGTTTTGTTTCAGCAGACAGAGCTTCGGGGGATCACTTTAATTCATCTCCTTCAATCTTTCTAAATTTGTCAAACATTTTTTGACCATCAGTTGTATGAAAGACAAGACAGTAGGACAGGCGTTGAGAAAACAAAAAACTATATACAAATGTGTGTGTGTGTGTGTGTGTGTGTGTGTGTGTGTGTGTGTATTTGGCATAGTCTCTGACCTCAATAATCTTACAGTTCAGTGGGGAGATGACCTATTAAATAACGAATGTGATGATCAGTGATGTCTCAGGGGCTATGTGTAGGTAGATGCAAAGGAAGGGCCGGGGGGAAGTTAAAGAAGGCAGCACAGTGGACATGCCATACAGGTCGAAATAGGGGACAATGAGTTCATTCAAACAACAAATAGGAGGAAGGCCATTGGATCTGCAGGGGCAAATGGAGAATGCCCAGCCCGATCTCTAAGGTCTTTCTGTCTGCTTTGTAGCCTGGAAGTTTGACTTCTATGGACTGTATCCCACCCTGTTCTCTATCTTTCAGTTTTAAATTGCTAAGAGGAGGTGCCCACAGGACAGGGGAGAGAGAAGCATTTGTCTCTCCAGCTCCCTGTCTCTGCCGAGCTAGGGTGCAGCAGCAGTTCTGTTCCTCCATGCAAGCCTACAAAGCCCCCTTGAATTCCAGTGAGAGGAGAGAACAGTTACCAGAAGGGGCAAGTTTTTCAGCTTCCTGCTGATTCTGGCCCCAGGGTAGTTACCTTCCTTTACTGCCCGCACCTCTATAAAAGAGTCCCTTGAACAGTCTTTTATCATCTTTTCAAGAGCACCATCTCTTCCCCACTGGGACACTACGTGGTGTATTCTAGGCATAGGGGATAGTGCATGCAAAGGAGAAGTGAAGAGACAGCTCACCTCAGGGAAGGCCACTAGTTCAAGTGGCTAGAGGAGGAGCCCAGGAGGCAGAGCCAGGAGCAGGTGAAAAGACAGCTCACCTCAGGGAAGGCCACTAGTTCAAGTGGCTAGAGGAGGAGCCCAGGAAGCAGAGCCAGGAGCAGCATCTAGGAGGCTGTCGGGGGAACCTTGCATCCTGGGGGTCAGAGACCTATCCCAAAGACTCTGGTGATTCCATGGGCTGTGCGTATGCGGCTTTCTTGCTGATTTCCTCAGAATTCCTCAGGATCTCATATTATTATGGCCTTAGATTAACAGCATTGCCCTCTCACTGAATTACAACATAAAGCTTTCAAATAACCTGGTTAAGAGGTAGCTGAGCTCCCTCTATGCTCTGCTGAAAAACCTCATGAATTCCTCTTTGGATTGGAAACACAAGACTTGATTGAAGGATGTAATTTTTCCCTCTCAATGTGGAAAAAATCCTTAAACAAATCATCTACTGTTAGATGATCCCTAGAATTAAACATAGTTGATGTTCTTCATCTTTTCTTTAAACCACCACTGAGTTAGCTGGGAAACACAAGCCAGGTAAGAGTGGTTGCAAGCCCAGAGAATCACAGGTTTCAGTATGTTCCATATTCCATCTCATTCTGAAGCCTGTATGCTAGCTGTGACTAGCAGGAGAGAACCAAATGAAAGAGCAGACCGTTGTTATTGAACACAATGCATTTGACATGATAGGATATTGTTGGTGGACTGATTACTCCAAAACAGAGGTACTTAAACTCTACAGCTAGCCCTAAATGAGACAGATATTGTAAATTCACCAAGGCAACACTCATTCCTAATCCCTGTACACCTTCTCAAACTCTCTCATGGAGAATAGGAAAGTTAAATTCACTTTACTCACTTCCCTTGCCAAATGGGTATGTGATGAGATTCTGGCCAACATAATGTAAATGAAAATCTGCTAAGGGGATTCTAAGAAAGTGTTTGCATTTCTGATTAAAAAGGGACAACTGCAGTGAGCATCAACCCATCTGTCTTTCTTCTTGACTGGAATATGGGAGGGCTATCTGGAGCAGCAGCAGCCATCTTGTAGGCAGGAAGCAATAACTTTGAGGACGAAAAGGAGACATAGAGTTTGGGTCCCAGATGGCATTGTTGAGCAATTAAAAGAACATCTCTAAATTTCCTGTTACATTAAATGCCATTTAGGCTACTAGTAATTGAGTAATCTGTTCTTACAGCTAAATGCATTCTTAAATAATACACAGGAATCACAGAAAACCCACAGCTATTCCATACCTCTCATTTCTCTATTATAATCATGCTTTTTACAGATAACAGTATGTGCTTGAATAATGAGTTAGTATTTTTTCCCAGAATGATCTTGATACATCTCTTTACAGAAATGAATGTTGCTATCTCAACTGACACACATTTGGCAGGAACAGTAAGTCCACCATTCTTGTCCCGCTTAGATTTCCTGGTCATCACTGCAATCAGTTTTAAAAGACCTTTCCCTCTCTAACCCCTAGTCCCTCTGTCATATTCAATTAGTCTTCGGATTGAAAACACAGGACTCAATTGAAAGAAGTAATTTTTCTCTCTCAATGTGAAAAATCCTAAAACAAATCATCTACTGCTAGATGACAAACAGGGAAATCCAAATATCCTCTCTTCTCTGTGTGGGCACTGAAGCTGCTAAATACTGTAGACTAGTTTCACATTAATTTTAAACTTGCAAATCTCAAATGCACCCTCAATCTTGCCCTCCAAAATCTAACTACATCTCTTTAGGGCTTACTTTTCCACTCTCAGGGATGACTTTTCTGCTCTATTTTCTCTTCTGAAATTTCCCATTCAAACTTCTCCTTCTTCCTTCTTATAATTTACTAAGAAACTAGAAATTATCAGATAGTAATACCTTCCTGTCCCTGTAGCTGCTCACTTCTGGGCTTAAATTGAGAAAAAAAAAGTTAGAACTGAAAAAAAAGTTATTGCTTTAATTAAAAGCACAGCCCTTTTTGCTCTGCCCTTGCTGCCCGAAGTGGTCTGTGGACCAGCAGCCCCAACATCCCCTGGGCAATGGTTAGAAATGCAGACTCTCAAGCCCCACCCCCAACGTGCTGACTCAGAGTCTGCCGTTTAACAAGCTGCCCAAGGTTTTTACATGCACTTGTACACTAATGTTTGAAAAGCAGTCCTCTTTATCCCTTCCTAGGAACTCTGTTCCCTGTGTCATTCTCATTCTCCTGAGTCATCATTTGCTTTTTCCCTACTGATGACACAACAGGGAAGAGAGGGGGCCTTCTTTATTCCTGAGCATAAATCCGGCACCACACACTGTGCCGGGCAGAGTAGACATGTAATAAACAAGCTCACCCATCAAACTATCTCCATTCTCCCAACAAAAATAGAACTGTTTATCACTGTGTTTCACACCAATAACAACACTAGAAAAGGCTTTTAAAACTGGAGCAAGAAGTTGGAGAAAATGTCTTAAAAGCTGTAAGACATTTTGTTTCTCAAGAGGTAGAAGAGTGCTTTCAATCTCTGGGGAAGGTGGTTTCCCTGGTTTGGGAGAGCAATCAGAAGGGGCCTTTACTTTGACATTGCACAAAGCAATTTCCATCCAAGGTTTCTTTGGGTAAACTCTGAAGTCATCACTGACCAACAGACAGGTGTTTTAGTCTGGATACTAAGTGCTCCATGGGCTCTGAACCACTGAGTATAATCACAGCACAGTGATGTCTGTGCCAACATTATTGCTCTCCCTTTTTGTGGGTTACGAAACACTGTTTCATCATGCAGACTTCGCATTGCACTTAGCCCGCCATTGTCTCTTACTCTTTCAAAGGTGTGGTACATTCTTTTACATGTAAAAGCTAACTGAAGGAAGGAAAGCAGAGGCTGCCACTATCAAGAACTTACTACTAGTCAGGCACTTGCCTAAGAACTGATCTACTAATATGTACCAGTTAACTTTTCCACCTGTAAGGTAAATACTTCTATCTTTGTTTCCATTGTACATTTGAAGAAAATGGAGGCTCATTGTGATACAGCTACTTAGCAGCAGGATCAGAATCCAAACTTAATTGTAGGCAGTGTTAAGGGCTGTGCCTGAACTAGGCAGCATTAAACAGAGTGGCATAATTTAAGGAGTGCCCTTCACCTCTTGCTGGGAGAAAGGCACTAGAGGAAGCAATTCAACAGGACTGGCCTGGATTGGCACTTTCCCATGCAAGGTGTCACTGAAGGCTGCAAGGGCTGATGTTGAGCAATACGTGCGACTCATTGTGCCACTGGGACCAGTGAGCGAGACCATACCCTTGTGGGTAGGGCAGGCTTCTCCTGTATAGAGAAGGAATTTCCCTTGTCAAGTGTCTGAGAAATGAGTTGCTTTTGGAATAAGAACTAAGGTTTGGAGAGGAGGGCCTTAGGCTGGACGAACTAAAAATGTTGTCCCTCCCCTGGGCCTTGGCTCTGAGGGCTGGACACACCTGGAGAACATGGATTGGCCTGGCTCCTGTCTCTGTGGTCAGGCTGAGAGCTAAGCAGGGAGCATCCAGGCCTGTGGACTATGCATACAGCTGACCCAAACATGGCTGTTAGGTTGTGCTCTGCTCACAGCGGCAGTGTCCAGGTCAGGAGAATGCTCTTCTCTCGGGCTTGAGGAAGCATGATAAAGGAAAGAGCAGCCCAGGCCTCACAAGGCCAGGTTGGTTTTTGATGCTGGCCTGTGGGAGTCAGGGTCCTGGACTTTAAAGCAGTGTCAGAAGCAGTGGTGATGCAGCATGACAAGGAACAAAGACTGCTGGGACCTCTCTGAGGGACCCATATCTGAGCACTGGTTGGACAGCACGCTGAAGGGTTTGATATAACCAGGGACACTTTAGGTTCTTGTCCTCACCTTCTGTATGACAAGAATGTGGCCTCTCTCATTCATAATACATTACTTAATACATGTGAAATTATATTTCTAGTCATAGGCTAGTGAGATCTTTTCTTGTTTAAGGTGATATTTCTTGACTTAAAACTGGCATTTTGTACTTGCATTTTACTCAGAAATCATTCAGATGCTGTGATAGAAATCCAACTCAAATTAGCTTATGCAGAAAAAAGGAACTTACTGGCCTGCATACTGAAAAGCACTGGCTAGAAGCCTAGGGTTCAGCCATATTTTGAGGACTCAGTGCAGCCCCCTCTATCTCCTGGCTTTGCTTTTCTCTGTCCTGACTTCATTCTTCAATAGACTCCCCCGTGTTGTGGCAAAGATACCCCTTACCAGTCCTAAGTTGTACTCTCCTTTTAGCTAGTAATCACAGAGAAAACATAAGAAAGAGTCACTCACTTTCCTGAAAGCAGTCACAAAAATTCTAGAGAAAACTATGATTGTCTTGTTGTAGGTCACATGGTCATACGTGAAATAATCAGGGTTCAGGCTAAAGGGATGGGGTATTTTGGCCAGAGCTGGGTACCAGAGGGAGTGAGATCATATGATCAGACAGCCCCACCAAATTGGGAAACGCAGCTAGTTCCTGACAGGAAAAGAAGCCAATTGCAAAGACAGAACAGAAAAAAATACTGCATGTTAGTGATGATCCTGACATATAGTCTGGTGAAATATCACCAAAAGTTTTCCATCAGGTACGAAACTGCTATGTCACCAGTCAGTCTCTGGAACAACAGCTTGGCTGTGGGATCCTTTCCCAGGTAAATGTCTAGAATTAAGGCAGACTTCATAGACCAGAAACCGTCCAGTAGAAGTGTCTCCACTTTGGAATACCTTAAAAAATAAGAAAGGGCATACAAATAAGGAAGGGCACACGGAGAATAAAAAAAGGATTTTAGAATATATTGCAACAAACACCTTACTTTTGCAAAGAAAGAACATAACGTGTGTTGAACTCTAAGGCACATGGTTGCTGTGGGACTGACAGAAGGGTGCTCACCATGGCTTTAGCTGAAGGTGTATATTATCTCCAACACTTCCATTCATCTTCTTTCCTCCACAGTCCCCTAGTCCCGTATCTACAGCCATCTTGTCTATAGCACCTACAGTGCTGGCTTCTCCCTCGTCAGCAACTCTTAGCCAACACAACAGCTAGCCACGTGAAAAAGAGCAAAGAGTCCAATAGGTAAGGAGCACCCATGAGGCTGTTTGAGCAATGGAGAGTATGGTTCTCTCCCTCTCTCTCTCTCTCTCTCTCTCTGGCTCTCTCTCCCTCTCTCTCTTTGCCAACCCCTCAGGGGACTAATCAGTTCCATAAGAAACCATCAAAACAACTATTTCATTGGAACTTAAACACCAGCTGTCATCGCTGTTATATCATTTTCTAGGCGCCACTCATCTTTCAACTTCAAGAGCTAGGACACTATATCACTTGGTCGTGAAAACAAAATACTAATAAATACCCCACCTTGCAGATTCATTTTAATCAACCCTGTCTTGAAATAGCTGTTTACTCACTTCGCATAATATAATTAAATGTCCAAACACTGTATTTAAGAAACATTAAAATATCACTTATCCTGATGGGAGCTGGGAAATTCCAAATTTAGAAAGTCTCCAACCCCTGGTGTTGTGAAAATAAGATTCTCCATAAGGGTGGCAAATTGGAATGGGAATTAGAAAGTACAATTCCCCTTCTATTAAATATTATGATACATGAAGAATACAAAAGGAAGGAGCTCAGGGAGGCTTAGAATTAGATTCAACGCTTCCTCCCTTGGTGACTCCAGCCCACTGAAGCTGAATTTGGTATTAGGTTTCAGAAGCTTCCAGTGGCAAGGCTTTGCAGAAAAAGAAAGAGGAGTGTGGTAAAGAAAGTTAATCAGTTCTTTCGCTTTCCAGACTACCCGTTCCTTCTCTGTTCTTTGCTGTCTCCCCCACCACCACCATCAGGCAGGAACCGTGGGGCCATCCTTGGTCTCTCCCTCTTCCCTCGAGCATTCCTGTGGCAGTCTCGTGTCGGAAGATTCCTATCCATTCCCCGTGGCCTTTGTCCTAGTGAGGCTTGCGTCATGTCATAACTTATCTGGCCTATTGCAAGGGACTCTCAGTGGTCTTCTTTTCTCCAATATAATTGGAATCTAGTCTTTGCTATTTATACCACCCAATTATCTTCTAAAATGTTATGTGTTTCATTCTCAAGTCCCACCAATACAACTTAAACTCTTGTTGCTGGAATCCAAATTTTCAGGCCTGCTCTTAACACATCTTGAATGTTTCTCTACTCTGTCTCAATCAAATCGCTCTATTTCTACCCTAATACAGTAGGTAATTAACCTAGTATAGTGTGTGGAACATGTAAGGATAAAAAATATTAGCTTAACATACTTGGAATAAAATAAAGCTATTACACTCCTTGACCTAAGACCTTCCATCCACTTTGCCACTTGTCAAGATTTGATCTCTCTTTAGGAGGTCAAGTTCCACCTCCTTCATGAAGCCTTTTATATCCAGCCCACTGTGGTAATTTTTTCTCTAAATGTATATAGCAATTGCCTGTCAAAAGCAATATTTAGTTCCCTCTCAAGGAAGAAGAAACTGGTGTATTTATCCACCAATGATGCTCTGGCATTTTCTCCTGCCCCATGCATGGTCCAATAATGTTTTCAGCCAGGGAAAACCCTCAGGCAGAAAGCAGCTGGTATTATTTAGCAAAGATACTGCATCCAGCATAATTGCCGCAACTGAACCTACTACATGATTAAGTTTATGGTGGTCCTCCATAATTTACCATGATCTACCTGGATTTCTCAAGGACTACATTGGTATATTAAAGGCAGAAACTAGTGTGCAAAACACATGCACTACACTGGGTTTATGTGCTGTCTGAAGCTTACTACATACTCTTTGAAATCTTAGTGGGGATAGTAGGGATGAAAAACAGAGTTTCTTTCAACTGGCAAGAACTGGAGACTTGGATCCACTCAGCAGCATTCTATTGTTTTGCTTAGGGAAAACCACCAGAATTGACTACTGATTCATGCAAATGATAAGTACCACTATTAGAAATAAGGGTTTTGAGAGTCTCTGGCCATATGTTGCTAAACTGTTAAACAGTTAACTATGTCAGAGGCAGAGAACACTGAAGATCTATGGGGCTGGGACCTCAAAGTGTGAAGCAAGAATGGGACAAGCCTAGATGCTAATCGAACTCAGGAGGGTTAATGGCAGTTGCCTCCAGAGCGGGTTAGATAAAGCTTAATCTCAGCTGTTGATGTCCTACACTTGCTACTAAGACTGAATAGCTCAGAGTTTGGGGGGTATACTTGTGGGTTCTGTTATCATTTTTCTGGTGAAGATAAAAAACCAGGGTCAGAGTTCTCCCCTGGTGGGGGACGTGTCATTTCTACTTTCAGTAATCCTGAGAAGAGTTAACTACCAGGACAAGATAAAGACTAAAGACATAGGCTTTCAAGGAACTAATACTTTGAGGAGATAAGCATGTGCACAAATGGTTATTAAAATAAATAATTATAAGCCAGAACAGGAGAACTGGGTTGTCATTATTTTCATCACAAGTTTAACTGCCCAAACAGCTTCACCCTGAAATCCTATGAACCAGTTTTATGAAAGGTAAACACACAATCCATATCAAAGACTCACACAACTAGAAAGAAATTATTTTATCCTGCAAAATTATCTCCAAGGTAATGAAAACTATGCCAAAAGAAATGAGCTACAGTCTAAGATAAAGAATGGGTAAAAGAGATCAAAACAGAAGCAGTGGTTATGTTGGGCTTACTCCTCCAAAAATCTTTGATGGAAAAGACCACCTCTAATTAATGCTCACATACTTATATTAATACTGTAAGAGGCTTCTTGAGGTGCTAAATAAGTACCTAGGGTATTCCCTGTGTTTCCTACACTGGTTTCTGCATTTAGTATGTCAGGGTAGTCCTTGAAAAATCCAGGGAGATCATGGCAAATTATGGGGGACCACCATAAATGTAATCAAACAGTAGCCTCAGTCACAGCAATTATACTGCATGCAGTATCTTTACTAAATAATACCAGCCCCAGACACTTGTTTGGAGAGACAAGTCTATGAGATCCAGTGGGGGCCTTCTCATAGTACTAGATTTCTGTAGCTCCATCATCAGAATGAGGAGTTTTCTCTCCACACATTTTAGGGAACTTTATTTTGCAACATTATTTGATTTGCTGTTTCCTATATCCATTGATTTCCAAGGCAAATACACCTACTAAAGCTTAGTTAGAAAACCAACAGTTCATGCAGTGACATAATCACCCGCTCCTACAGAGCATATGTTCTTAGGCCCAAAGAACACTCATTATTCTACCGTCACTGGGCAGATTCTAACTATTGTCAAGTCTGTTATAATAAAAAGTAAATATATGAGTCTTATGTTTATATCACATAAAAAGATGCCAAACATTACACCTGGGGATTTGGTACTTTCTTTTCACAAATGGGTCCCTCTTTCCCTTTGCTCACAGCACTGCCAAATGTTATCCTTTAGTCTGAAGCCAATGGTTAATGCCTCCACTTCATCTACTCTGAGCAGCTGTGGCCATCATCTAAATGAATCTATGAATTAAATTAATGTGCAATGAGTGTCTACAGTGCCCTGAACTACATTAAAAATGAGGAGTGATGGCCCCAAGGTATAAGTTCCTATTTTCTTTGAAGTTCAGAATCTGTGTAAGGAATAGATTAAAACCATCTAGTACATAGTTCACCTCCCAAGTGTGAACTGGAAAAATGGACAACTCATAAGAGTACTTAACTTTGGTCCTGGGATTTATTTTTGTACGACCCTCTATAGGTGTGAATGAAATTCTGGGAATTCATAAAACTTTAGTCAAAGTAACAAAACCACAATGTGAAGCTCTGACTCTGCCAGGAAGGTGTTCAATTCCCTCTTGGCAGTTCATGCCAGGCTGAAGATGCCATCACAGTAGTAGTCAGGGGCCCATAGAAAACAGAAGGCATGTTCTGTAGAAATCCTAGAGAGACTGTAATGAAAGGACTCTTTACAGAGGCTCAAGGATGGTTAAGGAAACCTCTTGGCAAAGTCGAGGATCCCAAGGATGGCACCAGGGAAAGTCATTACCGCCCTGAGAACTAACAGGAGGCAGGAGGGAACAGGTAATTGAAGGCTGGAGCAGCTGAAAAAATCAATGGGATTCCACTGCAGAGAAGTGATTGTCCTGAAGGGATGCAGCCGGAAACAGAACAGATCAACAGTGCTGATGCAGAGCATGTGGGGGGGCAGGGGGGAAAGTACCCTAAATCACTCTTTCCTCCTGCCCTTTGACCTCTTGAATTGCCTTACATGGCCCAATCGAACCAGAAACCAGAGATCAATGGAGACCAGGTGATATAGCCTGCAGGGTCAGGAGAGAGGGAGGTGGAGAATGGACTTGGGCAGGGTAAAAGGTGAGTGGTCAACAGACACCATCTAGACCAAGACCAAATGCCAACCTCCATTGAATTGTCTTTTCTTGCTTTGAGACAGCATTTTCCAAAATCTTTTCCAGGTGAGGGCTCTGTGTGTGTCTGTGAGGGGGAGCTCTGTGCACAAATTCACTTGGGAAAAGCCGGAGTAACACATTTAATAGGCTTCGCTACTCCAGGAATTTTCAAAGCTGCAATATGTTAATGTTCATAATTTTTTTCATAATTGTTTTCGTAATTGTTTAGAACTCTGATGAGCCAGGCACTGGGCTGGCTGCTGGGGGTGCGATGGTGAACCTCACAGACAGCTATGCTTGTACTTAGAATCAGTGGGGAGCAGCAATAAGGAGTACACCAGTAAAACTGACTCTGTACAAAGTTTTATGACAAAGTTCTCAGACGAGGATAAAACATGCAGCATGTCCCAAACAAAGATTATTTAGCTTAGGAAATCTTAGTTTCTGGAAATTTTTTAGGGAGTAAAGGGATCTTTTGGAGAGACTACTCTAAGGGGTTTTTTGTTGTTGTTGTTCGTTTGCTTGTGTTTTAACTATTGGTTACATACTTTTGGTCTGAAATTGATATAATGAAATACCTAGTTTTTGATGGCAGCCCTTGTCCCTGTTGGCCACCCACAGTCACTCAAAAAGTAAATCACCAGATTTGTGGAAAATGGATAATTGGAAGAAAACACGAAAAAAGGAGAAGCAGTATCTTAGTTGTCAAAGCCACTTAACTCAACTTAGCATTTTTCTTGCAGTGTAGACTTTGTCTTGGAATCTACTCTGTAATGTGAGATAACATCATTACTGAAATGGCCATGTGGCGGATGCATATGAGGAAGATACCAAGTTTGAAAGGCAGAGGCTGCAGCGGTCTGACAAAGATGAGACAAAAAGAAGCAAGTACCTTCCAGGGAGAATTTGTTCATAATGCACACTTACCTGGCTGTTACATAAAAAGCTTTGGTAAGAGTATGTGGCTGGTTGTCATAGATGCCGGGCAGTGCCCCACTTTGATGCCCTTTGCTGGGCTGGTGCATGTCACCCAGGCGCTGTGCATGTGGCGTGCTGAAAGCTCACAGCTGCCTGTGTTATACCTCCCTAATCCCCTCCACCAAGGGGCAGTGGTTTGTGCCACAGCATAAGCCTTGAGGCTCAGCTTTACCAGAGGCCACGTCTGGCTGACGTTGTCACCTTCACTGCCCCCCTAGTAAGTTTTGCCTAAAGGGCCCTTCCATAGCTGTGATCCTGTCTTTATCGAGATTCCCCGGAAACTGGGCATCAGAAGGGATTTAGAAGAAACACACAGCAAGTTAATGACAGAGCAGCAAAGACATCCGTAGCCTCTTCACTACTCTGTGCACTGGTCTTCATGCCTTGTGGAGATCCAGCTGCATTAGCTAATTTAATAGATTTTAATTTTGATTTATTTTCAAAAAGAATATATGGAATATATGTATAGAAAATCTTATTGATTTAACTCCTTCTACTATCCACATCTATAAGAAACTAAGCTATTTAGATGATTAATCACCATTATCTTACTAAAACAATTGATCCAAATTATAGACATAAATACCTGTGAAGACAATTAAAAATGTAAGCTTACAAGACCAGCACTCTAGTGAGCTCTTTAAAGAAATACCAAAGGTTACAATCCTTAAAGAGTTTTTGCCACATGATATTAACTATTATTAGAATAATATTTGCATTGCACATTATGGCTTATAATTCACTGCCATAAATATTTCATTTATCTTCACAGTAACCTTGTGACCTGAGTAAAATAATGGGATCCTTGTCGTAAAAGTGAAGAAACTGAAGCTAAGAGATATTAAGGGACTTCCTCAGTGTCTAATGAGTCGCACAGCGAAGGTTTTAAGTAGCATAGTAAAGATTCGACAGAGTTGTGGATTTTTTCATTAGCAAATTTGGAACCATTCTAACTTTATTGTCTATTTTATCTGCTTTCTCATGTTTTTTCATTTCTTACATTATCAGAGATTATAACATCAGTTTATGGTTTAGCCATTGTAAAACTCCATAGTACTATTTGTATTTCAGAACACAAAACCTTCTAGAAGTTCTACAAGGTAACAAAGTGAGGCTGCATAATTAAACATTTACCCCAGTTTCTATGAAGTGGATGTGTCAAGATTTTTATTTCTCTCCACCATTATAAATTTGACTTGTGGTCCTATAAAATTAATGTCCATTGATTTCTCAGAAAAGTATGCATTCACTACACAGAGGGTTTGGTTTTCAGAAAAGCCAAACAATACATCATTATTGATTATGTATTGCCTTTCCTTAAGAGGTGTTCAGAATGTGAATGCTCTTCTAAATGGGTGCTCAGACATATGCTTTATTTAATTCATTTTCCAAACCCAACCATCTCCTATCCAACTACAACTTAGTTTACTTTCAAATATCAATATATTTTTTCAGCCAAAAAATGTCAAACAAGAAATATTGCCCCAAGCATTAGCTTTTATACTTGGAGCAAATATATGGTTTCAGCTTAGTAGAAGAGAATAGAAATTATCTCTTCTTTGTGGCTTAAAAGAATATACTCTCATTTACCCTATCTCCTTGAGTTTATGCAGTTAAAAAGTGGCAGTGGTATATTGATGAGCCAGAGAGGACACAGAGCTATTGAGGGACTCAGGCATATCTTGGAAATTATCATTCCAAATGCCTTATGCACTTACTTCTAACTCTGGACATGCATGAAGGAGCCACACAAATTTTATGTAATTGTCATAATCTAGGGGTTCACTCTAAGGGTTTCAGAGGGAAATTACTGATCACAATTATTTACTAAACACAAATGGGAAACTCAAGTAAGCTCAAGGTCACACTGAAACAGTTCTGGACTTAGGTTGCAACTTCATTGGGGTACATTGAACAGTCTCCTCATAATTAAAAGACCCACTTGTAGCCAAATGACATCACTCGCCACTCTAGAAAGGAAGCAGCATTCATTCATTCTAGCAAATTTCTAAATATCAGGTTGTTGCAAGTTCTTGCCACACAGCTCTACACCTTTAAGAACACAGGTAGGTCATCCTGATAAGCCAAGGTTGTGTGTTCAATTCCCCGTCAGGGCACCTATAAGAAGCAACCAATGGGTGCATAAATAAGTGGAACAACAAATTGATTTCTCTCTCTCTCAGTCTCTCTCAACCATCCTCTCTCTCTCTCTACTTTTCCCTCTCTAAACTCAATAAATAAACATTTTTGAAAAAAACACAGGCAAGCTTCCTTCAGGGTTGTTGATGAAACTGACTGTTATGGACAGTTATTTAAATTGCTTTTTAATACTCAATAATCATGTTATCAGAGGACTTCAATACCACCCCGTGCCTGGGAGGACTACAGGCCACACACACAGAAGTCATGAGTGTGCACAGAAGTCATCAGTGTACAGTTAGCTCCCATGAGCACAAAGAGCTCAACACTGCAAGCTGGAAACAAATATAACTTGCAAGTCAGTCGAGTCACTCAGAGTTGGATGTGTTTGATTCGTGGAAGGTACAACTCTCTTTGGAATATTATTAAAATAACGAGATGAAGAAAGATTTGAAATAGAACAAGAAACATGTGGAGCCCCAGCCAAGAACAGTAGTAGTAGAACTTACTACTTTACCACCATCGGGCACTTTCCAGGAATGACCCAAGCCTCTGGATGAACTGAGATCATTGTCATCGTCTGACCGACCCTTTCATTACAGCTGGGTTTGGGTCACTGTATCGGCCAAGTCTTTCTCCAGAGATGAGTCTTCACACAAGCAAATAGGCAGCTCTCTCCGAAGCCTCCAGAAAACTCAGCTTTAACTACTAGTCCTTAAACTTGGAGACACCAGAGAGCTTAGCTTCATGGAAAGTGTGAAAGGAAGTAAAGCAGAGAACTGAGGTGTATAGCAATAATGGGGAAAAATTTTTTTAGTATCTTCTTTCAAGATGTCTGATGAAGTTAGCTGGCAAAAATGAGGGGTGTTTTTGTTTGCTCGGTTTTTGGAGGGTTTTTTAAAGATTTATCTGCATAATTGCTTCTGATTGCATCTGCTAGGTCTTAATGGTGACAGACCAGACATTTGGGGCCCTGTTCAGGGTCCACAGGGATCTCATTATAGCCCAAGGTTGATGGAGCTAGCAGCAGTCGTCGGCCATGGCCACACACTCCCTCAGCTACTCTGGCTTGGAAGGAGCAGTGGCAGCACCATAGAGAGCTGTGACAAAAGATTTCATTTTCACTGTGTTTTTCCACATAACACTTGAAAGGCATAAGTGCTCTGAGAAGTTGGAAAATGGGGAAACTGAGGCAGGGTTGAAGAATTATTTGCCTCAAATCAGAAAACTGATAGAGTCAGCTGTCCCAGGGGTAGTGGCACATCCTTGTCAGCGCAAGTGTGTGGGATTAGCACCCACAAAGATGCTCAATGTTCAATTAAAATTATTCTCAGCAAACACATGAAAAAAACAACTAATGTTTGCAAATCTCTCTACAAATTACCAGTTCCTTTCTTTGTCATGGATTTCCACTTCACACTTTTTATTTATACATTATCAAATTGATTACAAATGCTTAGAGAATTAGGACTATCTGAAAGATTGGAATTCTTAAAATTTTCCATTCTCAAGCATCAATAATAGATCTATCTTCCCCATATCAGTTAGACTAATAGATAAGACAAGGATCCAAATTACCCATACTATTGGCAAACCAGAAAAAAAATTTCTGATATAACAAAACACTTTATATTTTGTTCTCCAGTTATCAGGCATTGTATTAATGTTTTGAAAAACTAGAACTATTTAAAATCTAAGTGGATGGTGAAATATGTGATGTGAGCCTTCTTGCTGCTGAGGAGGGAGGCGGTTTTAAGGCACCACCGTGGTCGGTGACGCCATGTACACACAAGACAGCACACAACATTCATTTCTGATACTTTGCCTCAAGCTCAGGGTTGGCAACTACCTCCCTATACAGTAGGATCAGCAGCTTCAAACTCCTTCCAAAATCTTCTGTGTCTCTGTATATCAAAGTTTTAAAGAGTATATGAATTAAGCTCCATACAGAGCAACACATTTAAATAAAAGAAATTGAGGATTTACCCTAATATTAAGCCACCATTCTTATTCTAAAGATGCCCATCACATCCTTTTATAATTAAAAAAAGGACATTACTAGCTTTAGAAAAGTTAAATCATTTGTATTTGTTTTCATGTATTCAATGACTAATAGATTTTTAAAGAATGAATGTCCTTTTTGTTTTCTGAAATGATCTGTTCTAAATATACTGCTTTATTTTCAGTTATTCCAAGACCTGAGAGCATAATTATCTGTGCAGCAGGTCAAACAAAAACGTGGGTTACAGACATTTAAACTTTGACCCTAAGTAGCAGTTGCCCTTCATGATGATTCATTTTATTTTTTTCCCTCTTGAAGTCTAATCTTTCATCCCTTCCCAGACAACCTATAATTCTGCTCCTTTGCCCTCTCTAAAATTACCCAAGTGTCATCTGCCTTCGAGGTCGATTTACTCCTCCAATGGCAGGAGCAGTGAAGGTCAGCCAAACACCTCAGGTCCGTCTGCCCAGGGACAGGGGATTCCTAAGTAATTTCAGCAGTCCCCAAAACTAATGACTGGTTTCAGTAACGCGATGACAGGCAAAACTACTACCTCATTACAGTGAGGAAGTTTGTTTCTTCACTGGGAAGAATTCGTTTGCTGACTTTCTGTATATTATACTAACTAACTGAGGGACAGAGTGAACATGACTGGTTCTGTAGCCCCCTGAACAAGCCAGGGAGACAGCAAAGACGCGGGCTCTGTGGGGTGCGAGCGGTTGTTGCCTTTGAAGTGCACGCAGCCTTCGGTCCTCTCTCCCCATCTCTCACTCGCTCTTCTCAGGGACATACAGGGCAGCACCTGCATTTCATGGTTCATCATGAGACTTCTTCAGACTTCCTAACTTATCTTAAAAGGTTTATGAGATGATTTCAGCTAAGTCCTTTTGAGGATTGGGCCTCTAACTAGGTTAATGTCCACAAACTTTGTGAGCTAGAAATTGACTGTTACTGTTAAAATCAGTTCTTCATCACCTGAGAGGGGTTTACCTGTGGCTACTTACTACTTGCTACCAGCCAGCATGTCAGCCCATCAGACTTCAGCAGGAGGCGAGACTGGGGGTGGGAGGGCAAGAATGTGAGCATCCTAGGAGTTGGTATGTGTGCCTGTGACTCAATGTCCCTTCCTATGGAATTCCTGAGGCAGATATTGATGACCAGTTCTTCAAACTTCACAAAGTCCATTTATAATTAACTCCTTAGTATTTTCCAGATCTTTGCCCCTACTAATTGCATATTTAAATCCTGAAAATAAAACTTGTCACAGATATGACACTATAGTTGTGGACAGATCCACAGGTATTTGATTATATAGTGGACCTCTTAATTTTTCATCTCAAGTGGACAAATATAGAAAGAAAAACATACCAATAGCATGGGGCAATGCTCTGGAATATCAAAAGTTGAGTTCCTAGAACTTGGATTAGTTTGGTAGTTGGCATCATAAAGAGCATTGCTCAAGTAATAGAGAACTGGTATTTCTTTGAGCCAGTACCATCTCCTTTTCAGGTTCAATTTCTGAAATTAGGATCATGCAGAAAACACCAAATGAGCACCCCAAACACATGACTGATGCATACATGCTAAAGAGACATGATCTTCGCTCTCGAGGAACCCACAACTAAGCAATTTTCCATAAAATTGCCTTAAAAAACCAGTCTCTGCCATTCCTCGGCTCTTATTTACCATTCTCAAACAGTGACACTGCCTTTCTCCCTTGATCCATATGAAGTCAGAAATTCTCAGCTTAGTATTGAAATGAACTGGCATTAGGAGCAAAGAACTGTTTCCTTTCAAATCTCCAAGGCCTTCACTTTTATGTGCTTCTTCTGTAGTTTTTCACAGACTTCACATAGTCATTTCATATTTTTCCTTTCCTTGTCTCAAGCTGGATTTATGAAGAAATTAAATGATACAATGTCAAATAGATATTTGGCTATTTTGCTTGCATTTGTCCTCATTTTAATGTAAAACCCATTCCATTTAACAATAATTTTATATCATTGTGTTGGTGGTATGTCTACACCCAGAACACACGCAGAAGAGAAGTTGTTTTCTATATACTGGGCCATCGCTTCACTAATTGCTGTTCTTGTTTGGAGCTACTTATGCAGGGATGGAAGGACATAATTTAGCCTGGTTTCCTTAAATAAATTTCTGGCTCATTTTTCTTCCTTTATTCAAACTTGTTTTGACCCTTTTTCATTCTTCAGTTTGATTATTAATCATTCATTCTTGTTTTCCACCAAACTTAGATTAAATTTCTTAATAAAAATCTCCCAAATACTAAATCAGCATTTCCTGTGCAGCAAAAGACACAATCATTCACACTGTGGCAAGAATTTGCCATCTATCCACAATACATCTGCCTCCAAAAACAAAGTCAGACATTACTTCTGTTGAATTTTATATTTTCGTTTTTGGCTTCCTCAGAAGCACTGGATTTATTGCCCCATTACTATGATTTGGTCCCTTCTTCATCTTTGTGTTATTGACCCTTCCATCCATTCACTGATACAATTACTTTGCTTCAAAAATGGAGATAAATCTGCCCAAACTTGAGATGGAATTATAATTTATTCCTTTGGTTGACTTCCTTGACTAGTTTCTCACTTTTCTTCAAGAGTAGAGGATGACTTTATACACCATCTCTTTTTCCTTGCTTGTCTACCAGAGTCAACACCCTAGAATAATTTCCTAAGAGTCAGGTAGCATTGGTTTCACACACATTTTCCCACCCCCAGTAAATTCTGCACTAGTTCTCTAAAGTGTAATCAAGATAAACTTTCTAGTACTTGGCTAAGCAACGGAACCTTTCCTGAAGTTTTTCAAGGATGGGAATTAACATTTCCAGAGTGCTTTCCCTGCAGCTGTCATTAATACTACATTACCTTATTTAAGTTTTGCAAGCAGCCTCATGAATTACACACTGTTATCCCTACTATACAACAATAAACCTATGACCTCACAGGTGAAGTAGTTTGCCAAAATTATGCAGTTGCTAAATGGCAGAGATGGAATTAGTTAGTGTCCGAGTCTGCTGGACTTTCAAAATAGTTATTTTGTCCAGAATAGACTATATTATTCTGTCTCTAAACAAAGTCTACCCTTTCACAAAACAAAAGAACAAGACCTACCAACCCTTCTCTCTGTAAGCCAGAATAATAAACAAAACTCACATTATTTGTTAATGGCCGGCCATATATTATGCCCAGGTGAACGGGGACAAGCAAGTCGTTCCCTGAATATTCATGATAGAAAGTCTTTATAAAATAATTTTCTACCTTAAACTCAACTTTATTTAGACCTCTATCCAAACTATCCTTACAATTTAGTATCATCACTAACTGGCTCCTGAATGTAGCTAAAACTTATTAGTTTGTTTTTGAACATTGTTGACCCTGAACGTTTGTAGCAGGTTTGAGTCTATAAAATAGCCATCAACTACTATGGCTTCAACTCTGAGAAGACAAAATTTTTTTTAAAATTTGGACATACGGCTCATCTAACATTAAAGAATTGAATATGTATTTGAGAACATCTAGATCTTCAACCCCATGTCTCCATTTTCTCCTCGCTGTTCAGCATTGTGAATATAAATACTGTCTGTCACCATCCTGTGTTTGTTCGTCTGTCAAAGAATTCCTTGGTTTTGCCTCTTTCTCTCCATCCTCATAAATGTGATCCATGGCTTTTCATTCTTTTGTTGCCCTAAAACCTTCCTAAATGCAGTCTCTCTGCCTCCAATTCATGCGACATACCATAATAGCCAGACTAATCTTTTAAAGCTTTGCTTTCATCCTTTTACCCCCTTACACAATCATTGCCAACGGTTCTGCCTATTTCATCAAATAGTAAATTCCTCAGTCTAACTGCAGAGGCATCTAAAGTCAAGCCCTGCCCACATCTATTTGTTCTCACTATTCCCCAACACAAGGCCACCCTCTGATCAGGCCAGTGACTTCCCTGGGCTCTACATGAGCCTGTGCTGTGTAGCCTTAGTCCTATCTCTGTGCCATGGCAGTGTGGCAGCCTTGATCTGGAGCCTTCTCCACATCCTACTCATGTTTCCTACCTGAGTGTATGAGATGGCATGACCTGCTGGTGGGCTGCCAGAACCTGGGAACCAAGCAGACACCAGGTAGCTGAAGAAGGCCCAAGAAAGGTAGTGGAAAGTGTGCTGCTGCAGGAACAGTATCTCAGCAATGAACCTAGGAGAGATGAGGAAAAAAGGGACAAAGTGAATGGAAAATGTGTTACCATTACTGGAATAAGAGTGAGAGAGAAACTGAGTCTTGGGAAAATAAAGCATGAGCCATTTTGGGGACTTTGGGAAGAAATTGGAGATCACAAGAAGTCAATGAAGCCATTAGAGAGCTTTCTATTCTTTTTCTTGTAAAGAATTTACAGATTCTGAAGAAAGGACTTCCATTTACCCGTGGGCAAAGTAACTAAAAGCTACGAAGATCAGAAAATGATAATATCATGGTACCAAATAGGGCATCACAGCACTGAAACCCTCAGGCAGTTCAGCAGTTTACAAGAGGACCAGAACACGAGATTAACTCCTTTCAGAGAGGGCCCATTTACTCAATCTCACAATGCCCAGCTTCTTTCTTGTGATTCCAGGAAACTGTTTCTAGGCTTACATGCAACTTAGCTCTATGCATGTGTGTTGGAGGGAGGTGTGTCTTTATTATAAGTCCTAAAGAAAGCACAGCCAGACTAGAACCATGTCTTTGGAAGTCTTTCCCTCTCTTGAAACTCATTTATCTTTTCCAACTACATGTGAGTCTGGAGATCTATGGGTGAAAATTGATCTTCCTGTGGGCACCAGAGTGCCAAAGGGTTTTCCTTTCGGAATTGCTGGGTGGTAGCAAGGTAGCCCTCAGGTTGCTGTTCATATTATTACACACAATTTTCACGTATGTAATACACGTATTACACACAAAGGGAAATTGGGGTAGTTTAGCAGCAAATGTGAAGTCCTCAACAGTAGCCTTAACCAGTCTGGGTAAGTCCATATTCTAACTTGGGACACGAGCTGGAAGATCCCCTCAACAGTGTGATCAGCACTAGGAATTCAGAGAAAGTTTATTTTTGATGGGATGCTCCTGAGGAAATACATGGACATAGCTGTTGTATTATTTAACCTCTTTAAACTACAAGTTCCTAAATGTATACTCTTATAGTACCATAGTCTGCCTCACATGTAGTACTGTGAAGACTAAATGAATTCATGCATGCAAAGTCTTAAGCATCCAGCAAGTGCTTTAATATTAGTTGCTATATAACCATATCGATAATGTATATAATAACTCCTTGTTTTGCAGTGTTGTTTGGAAATACCATGTATTTTGCAAGTAACTGAAGCCTAATTCTGTATTAAACCCTTAAATGTTTAATTGCTTTAGTTGAAAATAGTTCTAAAATGCATTCCATATGTTTCTGTTCTCATCTTAATTCCATAAAGTGAGATAAATTCTATTCTAGGAACAGAGCACAGGGGCTCTTTGGGAAGGCTGTTGTACTTACACTCTAATCCTTGGGTTTTCTGTTGCTGTTACATGTTTTAAAAGAACTTTAAGGGACTCTGACAAGAACTAAGAGTCTCAAGATTAATACTAAATTTGTTTTAATCTGAGTCTTTATTTCCATACCTCCAAGACACTTTGCAGGCCCCGGAGGGAAGGGATTAATTTGTCCTTTTAACAAGTGCCGCTTGGGTGTCTACTGAGCTCCAGAATTTGCTCTAGATGCTGAATAAATATTAAGACACAAAATGGACAAAAATCTCTATTTTCATGGAGTTTATATTCTGACTGGAGCTACATTCTGACAATAAACAAACAAAAAAGTTTTACATAAGATATTAAAAGGGGGGTTACAATTTCAAATAAATAGTGAGGTGAAATCTCACTGGTAAGATGCCATTTGGTCAAACTCAAGAAGGAAATGAGGGAGGGAACCACACAGAATTGTGGAAAAAGAGCATTCCATGCAGAGGGAACAGCGGTGGTACCGGCCCTGAGGTGGAACCTCACCTGCCATCCAGGAATTGCAGTGGAGCAAGGGAGGCTGTTGATGACTAAGAGGAACAGGAAGGGTTAGGAGATTAAGGCCAGAAAAGGTTTGGAGTATACCAAGATCATTTCAGGACCTTGGTGTTTCTTCTGTGCAAAGGGAAAGTCTTTGGAGTGTTTTGAGCATAGGAATAATTTCACTTAAGTTTTCAAAAGTTCTTGAAACTCCAGCTATTGGAAAGTAGACTCTAGCGAGCCAGGGTGAAAGCAGAGATCAGTACTGTCACGATGACAGCTACAGAAGTGGTCAGATTCTCCATGTGTTTTGAAAATAGACATACATTTTGGAAGTATAAGGTGCAAGAAAGTAAGCAGCCAATGATAAATTCAAGATTTTTGGCCTGAATGACTAGAAGACTGGAATTATGATAAGTGGAGATGGGAAAGGCTACGTGTGGAACAGGTTTGAAAGGGAAGAAGGCAGTTCAGCTGAGCTTGAGAAGTCTGTTAGACATCCGGGTGCTAATGTTAAGAAAGGCATTTGGATATAAGTCTGGAGCTCTGGAGGAAGATGCAGAAACAGTTCTTCACATTAAAGATCAATTTTCACGAAGGCACCAAGATAATTCAATAGGGAGATCAAAAATATTTTCAATAAGTGCTGCTGGGAGTTGGGATGTATGTAGAAGAAAGTAAACCCGGACCCCTATTTCCATACTGATACATTACTCTGAGATGGACCATACATTCGATTGTAAAAGGTAAAACTAAAAACTTTTAGTAGCCATGAGAGAGTATCTGTGCCACCTTGAAGCAGGCAAAGATTTCTTAGACTGGACACACACATACAAAAACATTATCCTTGAAGTTGATCATTTAAGTTTCATCAAAATTTTAAAGTTCTGCTACTAAAATAATCATTAAGAAAATTTGAAATAAGTCTCAGAATAAGAGAAATATTTGCAATATATCTGATAAATGTCATGTGTCCAGAATACATAAAGATCTCTTATAAATCAATAATAAAATGATAACCCAATTTTTTAAATAAATAAAAATCTTGAATAGTCTCTTCATAAGAGAGAACAAAATAATAAACATCTGAAAGTGTTTCATCAAACAAGGGAAATTCTAACACCCATGAATTATTACTTCAAACCCATTAGAATGCCTAAAATGGAATTACATTTGATAATACCAAATATTGGGAAGCATGTGCAATAACATGAACTCTCACACATTGCTTCTCAGACATTAACATGTCACAATAAGTATAGGACATCATGAGGGCAGTTTATTAAGTTAAACACACATCTGCCTTTGGACTGAGAAATTCCACTCTCAGATATTTATGCAAGAGAAGTGAAAATACATGTCCACAAAAAATACATGTATAAAAACATTCATAGCAGCTTCATTAACAACAGTCCAAATCTAGAAACAACCTAAATATGCATCAATATATGAATGGATAAAACAATGGTGGTACAGTCATATAATGAAATACTACTGAGCAATAAACAGGAACGAATTGATCCACACAACCACATGGATGCTTATCGAAAACATTTGCTGATTGAGAAAAGCCAGACTGCCCCACTCAAAGAACATACTATAATATGATTCCATCTATGTGACTTGTAAGGATAGGCAAAACTAATCTATGCTGTAAGAAAATTAGAGGAGGGCTTGCCTCTCCAGTGAGGCCAGTTTCACTGGATACGGGGTGAGGGAATCCCCCGAGGTGACAGAAGCATTCTATATCTTGATTTGGATGTTAGTTACATGCGTGCATGGTTGTACATATTTGTCAAAATTCTTCAGACTCTTCACTTAAGAACTATATGTTTTAGGGAATGAATACTAATTTTTTAAATTTTAAAACAGCACTATAAAACTGGCCATGGTTGGTCACTTCCTCTTCCGCATGAACAGATAGCTCACTGTCCTCTCAGGTCCATCACAGGACTGTCCTCAGAGCAATCAAAAGCATACAAGCTAAGTGTGAACCTCCCAAGCCATATCAGGTGCTGCTACTTGCTCTCAGACCTTGCATTGATAGGGGAGAGGTCGGGGGGGAGGGAAGAAATTATAGAAAAGGTAGAATTACTTGTTATGCACATGTCAAGGTGAGTCTTTGCTTCAAGAATTCCAGCTGTCCCAGTTGTACTCAAGATTAAAATAACCTGGTCTAGGTAGTGATGCATTCTATAGAGTAATCTTTACAAAATTTGCATGTTTCAATAAGTATTTTCCAAAGAGAAAAACACACACTTGCCAAATAACTGATTCAATTCTTTGTGAGCTGATTTAAATTTTAATTCCAGTTTATGTCTTTTATATTTGCACAGATCATAAATAGGGATTGAAATCTATTGCATAACACACAGCAGGCACAGCACTCAGAGTCTAAGTTTCCTCTGTACTTCACTGTGACCCATTTCAGCTCAAGAAATTGTCTCTGAGTCTATGAATATGTTAATATTTATTTTTTATAACCTGAGTTTTTTATGAATATCAATCACTCAGTGAAAGTTTCAGAGGTTTTTGAGATCTTGAAAAACTTTTAACTTACATTAAATATTTCCGAGTAACTTTGAATGCATTTTCAAGAATACTTTGTAGTGTTTTCTACTTCCCACCTTTTGGTCAAGCTAATCACAACCATTTTTTAATGTGCTCACACTCCCTTTAAGAGTCCTGAAGTTGTTTATTGTAATTTGCTAAGGGCCAAGAAACTAGAAACCTGGCCAGTATTGCATAAATAAGTGTAAATTAAGTGCATAGTGAACAATAACTGAAACTAGTAAAATACTGTTGCAAAATATACTAATGAAATGCCATAGAAATGACAGAAAAAATGTATATATCAGATATTAGAATATTACAAATAAATGGAAAAGGGGTGAACTTTCACCAAATGGATGAGTTAAAGACTAAAAATTTGAGAAAAATAAGAAAGTAGCTCTATTTTATATCAAACACCAAAAGTACTTCCAATTTGATTAAATTTTTAAAGTACAAAATGACATTTTAAAAACAATAGAAGAAATATATGTGAATATTAATATATTCTTGGCATAGAGGTATACTTTGTTTTTCAATCACAGTTTACATTCAAGATTATTCTGTATTAGTTCCACATGGATAGTATAGTGGCCAGACAAGGAGGTATACTTCCTATAATACTCAAGGAAGAAATAATAAAGAAAAGGATTGATTGATTTTACTACATAAAACTATAACAATTTGACATGTAAATAACGAATAAAATTATAAAGCAATCAACACAAAAATAGCTGTACATTTATGACAGCCCAAGAATTGATAGGCTTAGTATGTAAAGAGTTTCTGCAAAGCAATTTAAAATGACACAAATGAAAAATGGACAAAGAACATGGAAAGCAATTTACAAAGAAAATGTGTCTGCCAAGAGTAAAGTATCAGAGGAATACTCCTAAATAAAGAGATACATGGACATAGGCTTTATGACTGCTATTGGGTAATTTTATGGTTTTCCCAGCCCCTGTTTTTGGCTCTTGGTTAAATTTGCCACTTAAATGCACAGGAGTAGAAAAGAATTTTCACCAGGCTTCCATTGCCTTGGCTAAGAATGCAGACTATGAACATGGAAGATAAAAGTTCTTTGGCTTTTCCAGCCTGGAATTCATGGCTTTGCCTTTCTGGACATAGCTGTCCTAACTCACTGAGGTGAGCAGCCACAGACACCGAACCCTGTCTCCCCGCTCCGGTGCCGAGCTCGCAGGAACAGAGGCGGGCAGTTGCGTGGTCAAAGAGGAGGACCTGACCACTCTAGAGTCGTGGCGACCTCACTGGAATCCCGGCTCATAATTTACAATGTGAGTTCCTAACCTCTGAATCTTACTCTCCCAACTGGATAACTTGCCCAAATAAGGATAACAATAATACCTACCTTATATAGTTGCCATTAATATGTAATGAGATTATGCCTATAAAGCCCTTAGTATTGTGACTGGCACTTAGGAACTACTAGTAAGTATTGGCTATTATCTTTATTATGGGCAAAAACTCCTTCTCTCCCTTCTGAATAAAAATATGCTAAGATATCACAAAATAATTTTGTTGCCCTTCATGTGGGCATTCATGTGGTACATTGGGAAAAGTCTAGTACTCGACATCAGAAGATCTGACCCTAGACCCAATTCCACCTTTAACATGACTCCTCTGGGCCGCAGTTTCTCCATCTGTTACATAAGGTAGTTGAACTACTAATTGCTATACCTCCTTCTGTTCCAACATTCTACCCTAAAGAAACATAAGACAGCAGATAAATCAGGGTCTTTAAATATGACGATATCTACATTAAATAATAATGAGGATCTTTGAGCTAATAGTACTTAAAACCTAAAATAATGTACATATTAATTTGCTAAATTGCTGACATTATATCAATTTATTATAGCAATTTATTATTATATCAATTTATTATAGTCACATAATCAGAAGCTCCAATTGGCAGTTAATCATCTTTGATTAATTTTTTTTAATTACTTAATACATTCTAGAAAGCATGGAGAACTCCTTAGTGACAAAAAGTGAGAAAACCACTAGCTTGTGTGCTTAGTATTAAGACACCCCAGCTGCCAACACTTCCGTAGGGAAGTGGAGGTCGGTGCTAATCTATTCTATGGAGTATGTAACAAGAGTCATAATGATACCCACTGCTCTGGGGGAAAGCCAAGAACCATCCAAATCTTTTTACATGGATTATTCCCTTTAATTCTCATAACAACCTGTTTATTTCCATTTTATAAATAAGAACACTGAAACTTAAGAATGAGACCTTTTCTTACCTAAATAGATGAATCTTTGGGACTACAGAATTTCAAAAATAAAGGAGTCTACAGAAGACAAATCAAAAGCATTTTAAAATTAAACCCCTTCATTTTTTAGGCAAAGCATTGACGAAGTGCAAGCCGTACGTGGAAAGTATCTCATTCCTCTGAAGTCCAAATATTCAGGAGGCTGCAGTAGTTGGTGAAACACATAGTTACCACATGCTGGCATTAAAGAAAAATTAACTGAACTTCCACTTAAGAATTATCACTGGAACATTTTTTAGTTTACTCTTGATGTCTGCTTGCTATTCAGTACCCTTGAGGACTTTAAATTCACATAATTACTGTGAAAGCACGAAAAAAAATGAATTTTTAGTATTAACCCAAGCAAAATGTGATTAAGGAAGTAAATCTACAACAGAAAAAAAAACATATAGTACTTTGCAATGTCAAGAAAATGGTTTTGGGATTATGTGCTCTTAGGAAGTCTTTCATCCATATTTCCTTCTCTTCCACTCATTTCTTCTCTCCATAACTATAGGGAACCTGTTTAATACACAGGAATCGAGCCCTTAATTGAGACATATTATGCAAAACTGAAGATGCTGAGTTGATGTTGAGCATCTGTAATCACCATTAAGCTACGGTCTCCTTCAGAGGTGTCCTTTGAGGTGTCCTTTGACTTTTAAGTACAGCTGTCAAAAGTGAAGACAGAGAGCACTGGCTGGTATGGCTCAGTGGACTGAGTATCAGCCTGTGGACCGAAAGGTTGCTAGTTTGATTCCCAGTCAGGGCACTTGTCTGGGTTGTATTGTGGGC
>PVIA01002888.1:0-189828 GCA_004024845.1 Tonatia bakeri | reverse complement strand
AGATTCGGTCCAGAAATCATGACTGGTCTAAGCTAATCACGACAAAGCTTGACTGTCCCCTTTGCCAACGACTGGCATGAGATCCAGTTCTCACTAACAACATACAGGGAGGTATGTGCTGGGAGTTTTTAGGAAAATTTCACTCCCTGAAAAGGGAAAGCACACAAAAAAAGATTTTTTTTTGCTACTGACCCCTTGCGTCCTATTTTGTGTCCTGCCATGTGAAAATATAGAAGTAGGCAAGGCAGAGTTCTGTGCTGGCCACGAGGGAAGCATCACCAACACAGAGATGTGTGCACAAGACTCAAAGGAGCCCAGCCATTGACCCTGGTCTGCCTCCCTTATCAGGTGAACAACAAAGGCCGAGTCTGCCCTTCCTTGCAGCTGAAATGCACTTGGATACACAGCTATTTATACTCCCGGATTCACTGTGAGTCAGGTGCTTATTGTCAGGAACTACTTAATACTTTGCTTAGGGCAGGGGTGTCAAACTCATTTTCACCAGGGGTCACATCAGCCTTGCAGTTGCCTTCAAAGGGCCTTAACAGTTAAGGAGTAGTTACATTTATACAGTCTAAAATTATTTCAGCCCTTTGAAGACAATCGCAAGGCTGATGTGGCCTCTGGTGAAAATGAGTTTGACACCCCTGGCTTAGGGTATTGAATTTAAAGAAAATAATTATAAGAAATCTATACCACAGAAAAATATCAGTAAGATGAGGAAATATATAAATATTTAAGAACGTGCACAGAAGAAACTGTTCACAGTACCTCCCTTTGGGAAGGGGGAGCTGGTGTGGGAAGGGTGGAGTGAAGGAGCCATTATTTTTCATTTGATATCTTTCCATAAGGCTTGGATTTTCTTCTAAGCCTTACTTCTATTTTTTAAAAATCTGGGCAGTGGGCTAATGGGGCACTTCTCCTTCTTCCATATCATTTCCTATATTAGAAATGTGGAAAAATAAAGGGACATGTTATTCCTGACATGTCTAGAACTGCTCCTTTCTCCTCCTCCTCCAGAAAGGAAAGCAGAGGATCTAATAGTGAGCAATCGAGTCTCTAAACATCCCTTCCAGTAGTGAACCATGCCTGACTGCAGAGATGGGTCATCTCCGAAGCCAGGAGCACATCTAGGGGAGTGTCATCAAGAATGACAACCAAGGGGAACGCACACAGCACTCAGGCCACAGACTGCAAATGTCTGTTTGACCTGCGGCCACACTTCTGTGAAACAAACCCCAAGAGTTCTAGAACTTAGTCTAAGGCTTGTCCAAGGAGTATGGATTTCTGAGCACGGCAACTGTTTAATATTGTAATGAAACACTGATACTATACTCTAGAAAGGGTTAATAAACACAACTTCTCATTTCACATATTTTTAAAAAAATATCTTCTCAAATCAAAGTATATGTCACTGTTGGATCCAGCCTTGTTATTTCAGTTTAGACTTCCTCAGCTTAGGCCTCGTATTTAATTGCCTCATTTCACAGGTGGAAAAATTGAGACAGAAGCCGACTAGCTCAAAGCCACAGAGGCAGCTGGTGGCAGAGTTGGCAAGATCAGAGGTGACGAGACTGAAAACAGGAAAGGGCAACGGCAGAGCACCTGGACAGAGGCTCGAAGGCTAGGCACAGTCTTCCTAGGGCACTACCCAGGAAACCAGAAAACAGACAGGGATTACCTTAGTTCTGTGGTTCTCTGCATTCAGCCCCTCATACAGAGATTCGTTGAAAGATATTTCACCAAGGATCTGCAGTTCAGTTACATCTCTGAGGATCTATGGGCGGGGGGAGGGGGGAGAAGAAACATGTTTTAGACATGGACTTACTGTTTATGTACAGCATTCACCATCCCCCTTTAAACGTGTTCTGTCTCTAGTATTCCTTAACCTAGTTAATGGCTTTGGCAACCTAATTACCCAAGCAAGATACCTGTAGTTCCTCAACTTTTCCCTTACCCTTTACCTAATGTCCCATGCTCACCCACCCACCTCAGCTCAGTTTTCTTGATAATCTGTCCTTTTTCTGAGCCTCTCTTTCTCCATCCCCATAGTTACTTCTCCAGTTTAAATCGCATTAGTCAACTGGATCACTGCAAGACATTAAACTACACTATAGCTCTCACTTTTGAATGAGTGATCAGAGAAAGCCTCTCTAAGAAGGTAACATCTGAGGCAGATATAAGAAATCACACACATGAAAATATGGAAGAACAGTGTCATGCAGAAGAACAGGCACAAAGGTCCTGTGGCCAGAACAAACACCACGGCAAACTGGAGGGACAGAAAGGGCAGAACAGCTGGAGCATAAGAAGCTCAGAAGAGGAGAGTACTAGCGATGACGTTGAAAAAGAAATCAAGAGACCAGATCATGCAGTGCTTTGCAGGCTGCTGAAAAAGTATGGACTTTAGTCTAAGTATATTTATTCAAAAGCACAACATTTTCTTTTATAAGACAGCCGTTATGTGAAGAATGTTTGGAGAGGGCACACCGAGAGCAGAGGCAAGAAGAACAGACAGAAGGGCACCGCAACAATCTGGGCAAAAGACAGTCGGCTGAACTACAGTAGTGGTGGTGGGGGGGTGCCTGGATTTAGAACACACCCGATTTTGCCGCATATAATCAACACCCACATTTTGGGACCAAACTTTCAGGGGGAAAAAAATCTTTCACTTTAAGTTCTTAATTCAATTTCTAATTTATTTATATTGAGACCCTTGTTTTGTGTACTAGAAAGAAACTTTAGCATTTATTTTTGAACATACGGACATCGTTATTGCTTTTTGGAGCTACACTTCCAACGCATAAGCATAAATAAAAGGCTTAAAAACATTTATGTAGATACAGAATTAGTACTACCCACGTATAATGCACATCCCTACTTTCCCCTAAAATTTTGAGCAAAACCGTGCACATTATACACAGCAAAATACGGTATTTAGGAAGTGGAATGACAGAACTTGCTGTTGGAATAGATACGGGCATGTAAGAAAACGAGGCATACCAAGAAATTCCTAGAAACTAACTGCAATGCAAGTTATCCTGAGTAATCGGGTAAGGAACAGGCGGGGGCGGAATGTGGGTCAAGGGACATGTTATATTTGAGATGCTAGTATCCTGCTATTACCCTTTCTACGAGAGACAGATGCCCATGAGTTGCAGGATAATCAAATCTGGAGCATTTCACAGTCTCAAGTACCTGCTTAGCTTGATTCACGGAAATCTCTACAGCTACCGTTACATTTTCTTTATCCGAACTGATGGCACAGCTCACTGAATGCCATTCCTCCACATGCTGGAAAAGGAAAGTCTAGTTAGCACAATCCCTCTTCGTATGGAAAAGCTGGGATTTTAACACAGCACACAGAGTACCTAAAGATCCCGGAATACAGATGTGAGCGGCTGCATCGCTCACCTTGGCCAAAGCAAAGGCACGACCTTGGCAAACGTGATCCAGTGAAAGGGCTAAGGAGGGCATTGGGGCCGCCCCGCTAGCGTTGCGAGGGCAGGGGGTGGGCAAGGCTCGGAAAAGCAATATTGGGGCCACTCTTCACCCGCTTCAAGCCTTCCTCCCTCCCTTGGCCTCTGGGGCCCGCTGCGCTCACCTGAACCGGATCGCTCCCACAAGCACGCCCCCGACTCTGGGTGCACACAGTGGAATCCTGAAACGAGAGCCATTCCCGCTACACAATAAGAACCGAAACCACCGAAAAAACCTGCCCTCAGATCCCGTAGCTCCGAAGAGTCCGTAGAAATACGCGTGCGCAGACGGTGGGGCATTTCGCCCGGATGGGCGGGCCTGCCTGCTGGCGCCTCTGCGCCTGCGTCAGTGAGGCTGTCTCGCGGTGTTTGTATTTAAATCGATTGGCGGGTGAGAGTTATGGCGGCGTCACTCCCGCGACACAGGAATCGGCTCTTACGAACGTATGGGGCTGCGGGCGGCTGGGGGTCTCGGCGGCCGGGCCGGGCAGGCGTGCAGTGGTTCGCGCCTCAAGATCCAAAGCGTCTGTTCAGCAGCACCAGCAGCAGCAACGCCAGCAGCAGCGACGCCAGCAGCAGCGAGGAACCCTCGCAGTCTGTCACTTCCGACGATTCTGACGACCCCGACTTCTGCAGCCAGGTGGGTCAGCGGCGGAGGCGAGCTGGCGGTCGACTCTCCAATGACCAGCCGAGCCTGATCGTGACCCCAAGACGCCTGAGGCCGCGAGCGCGGCCCCAGCAGAAGTGCAGCACCCCCAGCAGCTCACTGCCCAGCAGCCCGGACCGCTTCAGCCCGGGCCTCAGTGTATGCAGCCAGTCCAGGGACGGCGGCGACCTGGGCACCAGTGCCTCCCTGTTAAGCTCCCCAGCCTCTCCGGGCCCCGGCTCTGGGTCCCCAGTGCCAGGAGACAGTGTTATCGGCCCCTCCGCCCCTCTGGGTGCAGCTTCTCTGGGCCAAGCACCTTATCCCTGCTCCCAGGAGGTAGCAACAGGAGGAGGCAGGTTCACCAGGTTGACCCACCACGCCAGTGCCAGCCTCAGGTCGGCTCACTGTAGCCTTACGGACACAGGAAACCATGAGGATTCTGAGTTTGGGACAGATGGGAAGAGTATGAGGGAGACCTGCTGTGAAAGGGTACTGGTGGGGAAGAGGCTGGAGAGCCCAGTTTTATCAAGCATCCGAAGGAAGAGGGCCACAGACCAGGACTCATGTCTAGAGACTGGGGTTCAAGGGGCTGTCCAGACAGAATATGAGGAGGCCAATGGGAAAATAAAAAGGCCGCAAAGAACTGGCCGAAGGCGGAAAAGGAAACATCAGGAGGCAGTAGAAACCTCCCTCCTCCAATGCGACAAGTTTAAAAAGGGCCAAAATATGGAAAAAGACTCATTCCTCACCCAGAACCTGACTCATTTACAGAAGGACAGCTCTTGGACTAAAGCCAGGGCTTCCTTCAGCTTCCACAAGAAGAAGATCGTGACGGCACTGTCAGAGGTGTGCAGCAGCAACAACATTGCCAGTTCTCCCTCTGGCTCCCTCAGATCAGAAAACCCAAGCCCCCCTGTCCTGAACACAACAAACAGTGCTTTGTCCCCTTGGCACTCCTCTTCCATGTATTTGCTAAGCCCCTTAAAGACACTACATGTCGCAGACAAAAAGGCATCTTATGCTGAAAAGGTTTTTAGGGAATGCAACCAGGAGAGTCTTATCCCCTTTAGCTCTTGCCTTTCCACGGAAAAACTGGAATGCTGTGAGAAGATTGGGGAGGGGGTATTTGGTGAAGTGTTTCAAGCAGTTGTTAATCATATACCTGTTGCCCTAAAAATCATTGCTATTGAAGGACCAGATTTAATCAATGGAACGCATCAGAAAACTTTTGAGGAAATCCTTCCAGAGATCATCATCTCCAAAGAATTGAGCCTCTTGTCAGATGAGGTGTGCAACCGCACAGAAGGCTTTATTGGGCTGAACTCAGTGCACTGCGTTCAAGGACCTTACCCTCCCTTGCTCCTCAAAGCCTGGGATCACTATAACTCAACCAAAGGGTCTGCAAATGACCGGCCTGACTTTTTTGAGGAAGACCAGCTCTTCATTGTGCTAGAATTTGAGTCTGGAGGGATCGACTTAGAGCAAATGAGAAGGGAGTTGCCCTCCATAGCTACTGCAAAGAGCATTCTACACCAGGTCACTGCATCCCTCGCTGTGGCAGAAGCATCACTGCACTTTGAGCACCGGGACTTACACTGGGGGAACGTGCTCTTAAAGAAGACCAGCCTCAAAGAAGTCCACTACACCCTCAACGGGAAGACAAGTGCTATCCCCACCCGTGGGCTGCAAGTCAACATCATTGACTACACCCTGTCACGCCTGGAACGGGACGGGATCGTGGTTTTCTGCGACATTTCCATGGATGAGGACCTATTTGCAGGTGAAGGTGACTACCAGTTTGAGATCTACAGGCTCATGAGGAAGGAGAACAACAACTGCTGGGGTGAGTATCACCCTTATAGTAATGTGCTCTGGCTACATTACCTCACAGACAAGATTCTGAAAGAAATGGCCTTCAGGACTAAACGTGACACCCCTTCCATGAAGCAAACGAGGCAAAAGATCCTGCATTTCCATAAGACGATGCTGAACTTCAGCTCTGCCACCGACCTGCTCTGCCAACACAGTCTATTTAAGTAAGTCAGAGCTGCCTTACCACCCTAAACTGAGAGGCCACTAGTCTTGAAAGCCCTCCCAGTGCAGTTTTCAACCTCTATCCTCAGAGGAGGGTGACATTCTCATTCTTTCCATGTTTCTAATCAGCTTTCCAAAGAAGAATTTTGTTTCCAAGTGGGAACTGAAATGTTTAAATGACAAATATTCCTTAAAAATAAACTACACACGAGAATAAGTGTCTACAACTTATAAACCCTCTTTCAGTCAGCAGAGTCCATTCTGTAAGTGTCTTTGCACATTTCATTTTTGAGCCTTGACACTTTATTTAGCCTAAGGAAAAAAATATTCAGGACAGCCCAAGACATCCGCTGTCATACTGATCAGAACCTGCAGAGCCTGTAGGTATCATCGGGCTGGCTTTGGGAACCATGCTACAGATCAGGAGTCAACCGACAGCAAAGCAGAGACCACGACAGACAGACTGGAGGGAGAGAGAAAAGGAAGATGGTGGCCAGTTTATAGGGAGACATCCAAGAAGTGCCACGTGGTCACCAAGCTCATTTGCCAATCACAGAGAAGTAGACTTTAGCAGTTTTCAGCAGGAAAATAAATGTCTCCGTGGCTACTAAAAAGGTTTGAATCTTTGCTTATTTTTCATCAAGGGAAGGGAGCCAAATGTTGCTTTAAGAGCTGGGTGGCTGATATTCCTTCTGAACATGAAGGAATTTACTCCTAATGTATTCTCAGGTTAACTAATCTTGTTTTAACTCTTTCTAGAACTCTGGTTTTTATACCGTTGAGAATTCATAAGTCACCGTGGAAAGAAATGTGATTGGGATTAAGAACCACATCTAAGTACCTGAGTCTTTGTCAGTTTCTTCACTGTTATAAGCCGGAGACCTTGTAATTTGATGGGAACACAGATTTGCAGCTGGAATTTGGCCTTAAAGAAATTTTCGCCATGTGTCTGCAAAGAAAAGAGTGGGAAGTCTAAGTTGGTGTCGCTTTGCCACTTGCAACTTTGCAATGACAATTACTAAGGACTTACATTGAAGGGGAATTCTTTATAGTCAGAGCCACGGAGCTCCTGGCTTGTGTTCACGTACATCACTGATGGCCTGCAACGGAGAGGACATGTGCTCGCCTCAAGGCCCCCTTGTTGTAAGTGAACCTGAACACTACCAGTTGGGTACACTAGGACAGGTTCCTTAAGAGGATTCAAAGCTAAATATCAAAATGTAAATTGGTGGTAGGGCAGTTGGGATCAGGCAGAATATGTGGGCTGGTTCTGGGTATAATGATTTTTCTCAGTGGCCTTACTTTTCTCCTTCCTTCCTTTTCAATCCCATAGCCCATCTTCTTCCCTCCTTAGCATCATGTCAGTACTCTTTTGTGGCAAGACCAGTTGACACTACTACTTCAATTACTGCTGTGGGTTTCTAGGACCCGACTGTTAAGGTCCTAGAGATCAGTGGGAGCTTCCTCTCAAAGAAGCGCAGTGCCCACATCCAGCCTGCCCTCCAGTTCCACTTATAAGAGAGAATACCTGAAACTGTCCTGTAGGTGCTGGCCCCCTGAAGGTACTTACTTGGGAAGAACTGCAGTGAAGGCATGCCTGAATTGAAGGCTCTGGGTCTCTGTGACCACAGACAGTCTTTCATTGGCACTAAGAAATAAAAGTGTCAGTTCTTAGCACACCTGCTTTGTACATATGTCTACTTTAGTGCCTTGGCTTCCCAGGGTCATCAGGGGTCAGATAAGAAAAGGCGTGCAGATAAGCAGAGTGCAGAAGAGCTACTAGAAGACCATACTTGGAGAAACCTTGATTTAAAAGGGTTTCTCAGCCGTAGCAACACCGCTATTTCAGGCCAGGTGATTCTTTGTGAGAGAGCATCCTGATTGTTCAAGATGTTAAGCAGCATCCCTGGTCTCCACCCACTAGATGCTAGTAGCACCCCCAAGTTGTGTCAATCAAAAACACCTTCAGGTACTGCCCCTGGGGCGCAGAATCACTCTCTTTTGAGAAGCCTTTCCCAGCACTGTGCCCCACCCTACCCCCAGACACTCAGGTTTCACAGATGACAGAGCTTCCCCAAAGTTAAATGAGCCAGAACTAGAACTCCAGTCCAAGGCTCATTCTACCAGACTATACCATAGTTTTACTTGTGTGCCAATAAAACAATGTTTTAAATATCTTTGATAACAACTGTGGGGACAAAGTTGCCTTCTCTGGGTCACTGAGGTTCTTCCTGGGCAGTTAGGGAGCCATAGCTCTTGTGCAGGCACATAGCAGGGAGACTTCCAGGGCTACAGCCCGGCCTGCTGTGACACAGGCACTGCTTACTTGGTGATGTTCACAGTGATGTCAGCTGTCCTGTTCGGAAAGGCACTCTCCTTTAGTTGCCAGACTACTGAGAAGTTTGCCTATTAAAAAAAAGAAAAAAGTAACTTAATTCTTCTCTATACTATTTACAATTCAAACTGCTTCCTACTAAGTAGACAGTCCTGGGAAACACAGGCTCCGGCACGAATAATGCCCCTTTATTACAAAATCACAAGCATGTAATTCTGTAACAGTATCACACTCAGACACACCATATGACATTTTAGGTGAAATATTCAAATTGAAATTAAATTATTACAGCCATATTATTACCTTACCAACCCTCTCTCAAGCAGGTGTTACTTCTGCCAGAGGCTGTATATTTCTCACATTTTGGTATCATGGAATGCTTCCACATTTATTATTCTATGCAAGCCTCTTATTCCCCTTTTACAACTGAGGAAGCATCTGAGAAATTCCCACAGCTCAAATACCATCAGTGGCACATCAGAGACTCACCTCGGGACTAATAACTTCGGGTCTGATGATCCTTCTATACTACCCTCTGCCTCACTCTGCTGTACTGCAGTGAGCCAACAGTTTATAGCTGTACCCCCCACCCACCACTCCCTCAGTAGGTCTGAGCACAGCTATGGATTGACTGTACAGTACAGGGAAGTGTGGAGACCACAGCTGAAATTACAATGAGACGGAATTGGAAGACAAGTCTAGGGTAGTGAGAAGAGTCAGCCAATCAAAACGGACTCACAGATGACCTCTTGAGTATGGGGTGACCGATCTTGCAGTTCATGACCAGGACAGAAGCAGTTGGCTTAGGGTCATCACACTGAATGTTTGGGGAAGGAGGCTGTTAACACAGAAAATACTTATTAAAATGCAAAAAAAAAAAAGAGCAGTTTCCTCACATGAATCTACAGTGCCATTTGCTGATTTTTCTCACATGCAAGACACGCTGCTGAGAGCTGAGTGCACCAGTCAGAGACTTGGTCCCAGTCTCCCTCACTACCTGATCAGGAGGGCTCAGTAGTAGATGGCTGAGCAATTTAAACACAAGGCCTAGGGAGTGGTTCTGTGAGAGGTACGGAGCAAAGCAGTAGAAAAAGAGATGAGTTCAAATTCAGAGGAAACTGAAAGTCTTCATGGGGAAGGAGACGTGCACCAGGCCACAGGCCAACACAAATTAACCTACTGCGGTGGCTGGAAGGCTGGCATGAGCCCCAGCACCACCCTGCCACCTTCTTCAACCACGGCTCCTCCGGACCGCTGAATACAGAAAAGGATTTGAGCCACTACCATTAATTCTCCCAAGGAGGGTGCATCGCTGGTCCATTCCAGATACCTAGACCATTTCATTATTTTCATATAAGGGGTGCTACCCTAGCCCAAATAGCCTAAGACCATGAGGGGCAAAGCCAGCTTTATTGATCCATTGCAATGAGGAAAACTGCACTGGTCTGTCTTACCAAACTAAGGAAAAGATAGTTATTAAAGGACTCTGGGAAAGGGTGGTGTTCAGGCGAAATGTGAATGAAGCAGTGTTTTGATAGGCTCAAAATAAAGCAGGACTGCCTCGGCTGATGTGCCTCGCCCCATAAAGCGAAAGCTCCCATGTCTGATTTCCGGTCAGGGCACATGCCTAGGTTGCAGATTAAGCCCCAGGTGGGGCATGTGTGAGAGGCAATGAACTGATTTTTCTCTCCCCCTCTCTCCCTTCCCCTCTCTCTAAAATCAATAAGCATGTCCTCAGGTGAGGAAAAAAATAGATAAATAAAGCAGGGCTGTGTGTCAAAGGGTCACTCAGCATCAGAAGTGCATTGCAAAGTGGGCCCAGGGACCCATTTCTTTGCAAACGATTAAGATGGGTGTGAGAGTTCTGTCCAGAAATGCATCATGCGTAATGCTGTACCGCGGGTGAATCTAGACTGCTTGTCCTCGTCAAAGTGACTTAGATTGTCCAGGCGAAAGTGAGATGATTCCACAATTACAGATAGAACTTCAAACAGCAAAGTTTGATGGCCAGTGGATTTGGAGAACAACACTTCTCGGTGCTATGACACTTCACAGCTGCAGGATGTCCTTCGGCAGAATGCCATTCCCTAGTACCTTGCAGCTGGCTTGGTGTCTGCAATCCCAAGCTGATAAATGGCGGGGCGGACTTCTACTTTTTAGTCCTGACTAATTTATGAGAGATCATTTCTCTCTCGGAATCTGGGTTAAGAAAGGCCGAGAGCAGGAAGGAGTGATTGTGCAGCAAAAGGGCACCATTGAAGGCGTGCGAGACAACAAATGGCACCATTTGACCCATGGCATAAAGTTGGACTCATCTAGTTAATGCTCGTTTCTTGGAACTGGCCAAGATGAGGCTGGAGGCAGAGTTAGAAGGTTGCCATAGAAAAGCAGGTCTGCAGGGAGGGAAAGCTGTGAGCGGCATGTTTCCAAAACTGCTGTCAGAGTTACCTTTTGTATTCTCTTAAACAGGAGGTTTCCGGGGTAACTCAAAGCCATGCTTGTCATGTAGGAATCTTCCCCAGAGTTAGTTAGGTTAATGTTCATTGTCAGCTCCTTTGTGACACCCACCACCAATCTCTGCCTGTACAGGGTAGGCAAATAGGTAAGTGTTACCAGTTCATTCATCCTGTAAAAACCTCGATGCAATGCAATAGCACATTGCTAAGTAACCTCTTAGATAAGTTGCCTAAAGGATACATTTAGCTTAGATTTTCTTCCCCTTGACATGAGCAGACACCCGGACTTCCACACCCACCTCAATTGCCCTGCGAGATAATAATAATGGCTACACTTTTAGTGTTTATTATGTACTAGGGACTGTGCTAAATGCTTCAAATGCTCAGTGTATCCTCACAATAACCCTGTGAAATAGACAGGTATTCTCCATTTAATGCAGAAGGAAATAGCAGCCAAGAGAGGCTCTCTAATTTTCTGCCTAAGGTCTAACAGCCTCAAAGAGAAATTGGGAGAACTGGATCTAAATCCTCTTTCAACCACTCCATCGCACAAACCCATCCATTTCACATATTTAGGGTGCAGCTTCTCTGCACCATACACCCTGTTCAACACCGGGGAGCAGCGGTGCACAACAGACACCACTCCTGCCCCCGCCCCCGCCCCCGCCCCCGCCCCCGGCCTTAGCTTTCCCACCCACAAAATCATTCAGGCCCTTCCGATGTAAAGACTACAGTTTAACATGTCTGTTCAGCCCCGTGAAGCGAGGACGGGGATTTGTAAGCGCTCCCTTCAGTCGGCAGAGGCACTGAGGCCCCAGAGAGCAGAGCAACTATCAGCAACTGAGGTCTGCAAGAAAATGTCTCAACAGGCCGAAGAAAACTGTCCCACCATCTGAAACAGTCAGAGACGGAACATGTAGCTCTGGGAAGTAACCATTTGTTTTGTTGTGTTGTTTTTTTACCACAGCTGAGAAGAGGAGGGTCAGAGACAGCCTGCTGTGGAGAGCCGTCTGAGAGATGACACACGCCTGAAATAAGACAGTAGAGGCTGGGGTGGAGAGCAGGGGTAGAAACCAGAGGTGGTAAGGCTGTGCTTGCCGGCAGAGCAAAAAGGAGAGGAAACCCAAGAATGAGTCCTAGGTTTCCAGCCTGGATGACCGATGAGGGAGACCACAGGCGGAAGACCAGAGGGTGGAAGAGTTCAGTCTGGGACATGATGAGAGGTGTTTTTTTTTTCCTTCCAGATAAGAAGGTAGAGATGTTGAAATGTCAGTTGGATATAATGTTCCAGAACAGGAGTTCTTAACCTGAGGGCCAGGGACAGTGTCGGAGGCCTGAATGCAAACACGGATGTGCGCACATTGATCTTTTAGGGAGAAGGGTCTGCAGTTTTCCTTAGATCCTTTAGGAGGTGCATGTCCACAGCAAGGTCAGAGACCACTGAAACGTTTGGACGCTGAAGATTAAGCATTTTTTATACTTTTGAGAAAAGAAGAGGCTGCTCGCTGTGTACACTAGGGGGCGGTGTTGGGCCAGCCCTGCCTGCAGCATCTCCAGTTCACAAGGAATTGGCTGAGAGGGCAGCTCTTGGCTGTAATTAATTCCCTGCTGGAAACAGCTGTGCCTGCTTGTTAGGCTGGATTCCAAAGCACTTAAAAGTCTTGAATTGGATCCTTAGAGATTGAGATGTGCAGCACTAAGTCATCCATGTCTGAAATGCAAGTCCTGCAAATGTCTATGAGAAAACCTACCAGGACTTGGGGAACAGTGTCTTCCCCCTGGACACCAACTCCAGCCACTGGCCGTCGGTACCATGCTGCACAAGAGCGCTGACAGCCAGGAGGGCATTTTAAGACCACCACGTGCCCAAACCAAACTCCTGATCTCTTCCTCCCCACCCGGCCTTCCAAAATCTCTCTTCCAAAGGCTTCCCCAGTTCAGTTCTTGGCATCGCTGTCATTGTAGAATTCAGTGTGGTCCAATAGAACTCCCGCAGTCGTGGAAACAGTCCACAGCTGTGTTGTTTAATATCACTCGCGTTACGTCGGTCCTGAGCACTTGAAATGTACATAGCACATCCGAGGGACTGAAATTTCCATTGTATTTAATCAACTTTCATTTCAATTGGACAGCACAGTTCTAGGTGCTCAGGCTGAAACCTTGAAGATGTCTTAGAGCCCTCTCTTTCCCTCCTTCCCCACATCCAATCTCTCATCAAGTTCTGTGGGCTCCGGCTTCAAAATGCAGCCACCTCCATTGCTACCACTCTGGCCCAAGTCACCATCACTCCTCGCCTGAGGGATTGTAAGAGCTCCTTCCTATCTCCCTGCTTCCACCTTTGCTCCTACAGTCTGTTCTCCACACCACAGCAAGAACGGTCCTGATGAAAGTGAAAGATCACGACATTCCTCTGGCTTCCCAGCTCACAGTAAAAGCCCCGTGCAGGGCCCATGTGGCCCCGTGTGCCCTTTCCCCCTGCACACACACATTGCCTCTCCCTCCTCATTCTACTGCAACCACACGGGGTCCGGGCCACTCCCCCCACCTCCAGGCACTCCTATCTCGGGGCACCTGCAGTCACTTCTCCTTCAGGTACCCACGTAGCTCATTCCTTGACCTCCTCCTGTGTGTACCAAAGTGCCTCCTTGGCAGGCCCTTTCCTGACCGCTGTTTAAAAACTGCCACCGCCTCCCCTTCCAGCACTCCCTCCCACTTTCCCTGCCTTATTTTCTGGCATAGTACATCCTGACAACATAATATTTAGTTATTCATTATCTTCTGCCCCTAAAAGCAGCAGGAGGGCAGGGCTTTCTGTCTGCGTTATTCACTGATGCGTCTCCAGCACCTAGAGTGCTTGGCACAGAGGTGAAGTGCCATAAATATCTAATGAGTTAAACAATAAGGTGAGTCAGGGAAGAGGCTACCTCTAACTGAGGTGGTCCCAGGAGAGACACTGGGCTATGAAAATAACATTGCCTTGGATATCAAGAGACCTGGGTTCAAGCCCACCAGATACCACTGCGACCCATGCAGGCTCTCAGCTACTGAGTCTGTTCTCTAATCTACAGAATATGGGAAAGCAGGTCTCTGTGTTGCCTCCCTCATGCAATGGTTGAGGAAGCTATGAGATAATAAATGCAAAAGCCCTTCGTGGGCCACAGGGGGAAGGGGAAGGCGGTGTGCAGCCGATCCTGATCAGGGGTGTGCCCGGGTAAGCCTTCAGGAGGAAGTGAGCTGCGGAAACTGTGATGAGGGGTCCGACTCACTGAGAGGTGGTGGCGGCCAGCTGTAAGTCAGCAACACAAAACAGCTTATTCCGGCAGGCCTTCTCATAGGGCAGCTGTAAAGACACAGAAAGGGGCAGCGTCAGCCCAGGGACCCCGCCATCCCTGGCAGCCTTGCCTCATGATCTGCTCCTGGGGACGTGCCTGTCCCTCCTTCTGACTCAAGGAGTGCAGTTACAGGGAGGTGAAGGCTGACAGGCTGTGGTTGTGTCCATTGGCCAAGAGAGCTGTGACCGCTACATTCCTCGATCTGTCAGGGGAAGGAGGAACAGTCAGGTGACAGTAGGGGGTGTGTGTGCTCCTACAACACAGGTATACCATGAGTGAGGCCTCTGGCCAAGGTCAACAATGGGATGACCTTCATGGCATGGTAGGAGTGCCTGTCACAGCATCACTCACAACTCACCGCTTTGAAAACTGGGGGAGGAAAACCTATATGAAGAAAAGCTTCCTCGGTCCTTTCAAGGGGAGGGAGGAAGAGCAGGGGCACGGATGGAGGGTACTTAACCAAATATGGTCAAGATCCAGTCCTACAAGGTCCTCTGACCCCATGGCCAGCCTTCTCTGTAGGTTAAATAGTCCCCTTGCAATCTTGCCCACACTACAACAAACGTTCAGAAAGTCACATTGAGGCCAAAGGCCCAGTTCACATTGAAAAGCCCTAGCTCAGGTTGAAAACTCAAGTTTTTTGAAGAATCTGGGTTTATTTTTTATTATGAAGGAAACACAGCCAGCTCCTTAACTGGGGAATCTCTGCCTTTATCTGCCCAGCAGCCAGTGACCGTGTCAGCAGCTGTACACAAGGACTCGGTCCAGGGTCTGGAGCCGCGATGGCAGCCCAGAGCTAGAAAGCAAACCTCTGCTTCCTGGAAGAGGGGGATGCGATTTGAAGACGTCAACAGTTTCAGACAAGGTTTTTTTTATTTTTTAGTTTAGTTTTTCATGTAGCCGAGGAGCCGGCTCTCTTTCACTCAATCCCAGCAAGAGAGCAGGGTGAAACTACCTTAAGCTCCCAGCTAGAACTCATTCTCTGGAAATGTCTCTGTGCCTGAACTAATACCAAATCGCTTCTCCTCATCCATTTTATCCGTGGAATAAAAAATTTCTTTGCCGGACCACCAGAGTAATCATGATTCAGGTAAGTATCACGAATGGATGTTAAACAAGATACGCACGTAATCTGAAGGCCCCTCCCTGCAAGGCGTTCACACACCACAAAGGGAAACAGCACACTAACAGGACGACGTGGGGCGGCTGGACCGGAGGCATCGGGTGGACACAACATCACCACTGTGACAGCCTCACCCAAATGCATCGGCCGGGTCTAACCACGAGGACACATCACATAACGAAAGTTGCAAAGCACTCTGCAAAATAACTGGCCTGCCCCTTCAAAGATGTGAGAGCCACGGAACAGAAAGGCTGAGAGCCTGGCCCTTTCGAGGGGACTGTGCGTGAGTGGTGGCGAAGTGCAGTCACGGATCCTGGGCCAGAACGACATTTTCCTTTCGCTACACAGGACATTAATAGGACCACTGAGGAGATTTAAATAGAGTAAATAATAGTATATTTTTAATTTCCTGATTTTGACCATTGCACTGAGATTGCGTAAGAGAATGTCCCTGTTTTTTAGGAATATATACTGAATATTGCAGAGTGATAGGCATAAAATCTATAACTTACTCTCAAGTGATTCAGAAATATGAATGTGTGTACATGTGTGTAATACACGTGTATACATGTGTATGTGCTGTCTCTGTACAGAGTGAGAGAGAATGGTGATGAAACAAGTGATAAAATGTGAAAATGTTAACATTTGGAAATCTGGATAAAGAATGCATGGGGATTTTTTGGACTATTCTTATAACTTTATAGTATGCTAAGTATTTCAAAATAAAGTTTTTAAAAAACAGAATATAGCCCTGATTGGTATGGCTCAGTGGATTGAGTGCTGGCCTGCAAACTGAAAGGTCGCCAGTTCGATTCCCAGTCAGGGCACATGCCTGGGTTGCAGGCCAGGTCCCCAGTGGGGAGCATGAGAGGCAACCAACCACACACTGATGTTTCACTCCTCTTTCTCCCTCCCTTCCCCTCTCTAAAAATAAATAAATAAAATCTTAAAAAAAAAACAGAATATATATAATTAGTGATAATCTCCTTATTGATTCAACTTTATTATATTAGTTCTCCCAGTCTTTTTGGCATCTACCTTGCTGTCAATACCAAAATTTTAAAAAATTATTTACAAAATAAATACACTATTATATTTTTAAAATAAAGTCTCTTGGGAGGGGTGGGGAGAAAATACAGACAACTGTAATTGAACAACAATAAAATAATTGAAATTAAAAAAATAAAATAAGTCTCTTGCCTAAAAAATTAAGGTGAACACCTTTGTCCCCAAGGAACCTGATCCCCCTCTTCCCTGGCAGATGGGCCGTGGAGACGCCGCCCTGATCGGGCTGCCCTCTGGCTTTTACTCGCTCTCTGTGATTGGTGCGCTGGTGTCGGCCAGGGCTGGAGCTGAACACTTGTATGATTTAATTAATATGCAGCAGTTGGGTAAAAATATTGGACAGTTGGGGCTGTCCTATGGTTACCTGGAAATATGTTATTTGAAGTTTTTTTGGCAGCATGAACTACTTTTGGCTTTTTAGTTTTTATTTTGGAGACTCAGTTCATTCCAACTGACTGTAAGTATTACTCTTTAATGCTCATGTTGTCATTTCTTTGGACCTGTTGACTTGTCTATACCCCGTAAGACTCTCTAAGTGTAGGCAGATAGAATATTCTAGGGGCCGGGGCCTGGATACAAGCAAAATCACCTTAGTTATCACAGAATCAGGAAGTATGACTGTTTGTTTTCCCCTCTGATTCCCCTTTTCTATGAGAAAAGTGTCTTGTAACACTACTCACCCATTAGGGTGCAAGTTTGGTGGGCCAGACACCAGGCCCGAAGGCCCTGAGCGGGACCTGGGTAGACAGGTGCGCCAAAGGGCAGCCTCCCTGCAGTGCAGGGCAGATCGGCTCCTGTCGAGCCCCCACACGGGACCCCCACCCCCACGCTGTCATCGGAGACTCTTGCCAAGTCAGGCAGCGTAGTCATACACTTCACGAGACATGCTGCAAGCACCTTCTGTGAACATAAAGGAGCCAGCCTTGGGTGGCAGTCTGGAGATGTGGCTACCCATCAGTGAGGCCCGTTTGTGCAGTCAGGGAGGGGCCCAGATGCAGTCTGAGCACACTCCCGATTCTAACAGCAATCTTTGAAGTTAGGGGAGCAGGTGCTTTTGCGGGGATGGTTCTCAGGAGGGTCTGGTCCTAGCTGTGGGCAGAGTCACCTGGAAGATGGCGGAGGTCTTGCTGTAGAGGTCCAGGACAGGGTGGGGATGGTGGCTCCAGCCCTTGGGGGTCTGGAGTTGGTAGCTGACGTGGATACTGATGTTGGAGAAGTGGTCCTCTTCAGAGAGCTGCAGCGTCACACAGGAACGCAGAGTTGGAGTTGGAGATGGGGAGAAGATGACAGGGAGAATGCTTTTAACTGTGAGGTTGTCACAATAAGCAATAAGCGATGAAAGCGGTGAGCCACAAGTCCTAAGCCTCTTCCGCATAAGCCAGGCTGAAGGGAAACTTTAAGGTAACCAAGCTGCCAAGAGCATGGGAAAAAATCCCCCTTGATCTGCTATGGCCTCGGATCTCATAACTCCTCACGGTTTCCACCCCAATCACAGAGTGATTCTGGCTTGAGTTAAAACTGACTCGACTTGATTCGGAAACACAAAAGCAAGCAACAGCAGGGAAGACTCGTGGTCACATCTGTGTTTACAAAGAAAGATCAGAGCTGCATGGAGGACACCTTAGAGAGGTAAAAACCAACACAAGGAGATTGCCTGGGGTGACACCGCTTGCTCTCTCTGAGTGAGCCTTTCTGCCGCAGTGGAAGCTTTGGCGTGGGAAGGGGCGAGTATGCCTCGCGGTGGAAAAAGTGGTTGTGCTTTTGTGTGAAGAAGCCATAGGAACTCACTAGAAACTCTTCCTTAATCCAGTAATCAGAACAGATATGGGAACGGACATGTAGTCAGAAGCATAATTTATGTTAGTGGAATAAATGACCTTTTTAGATGCAAAGTTCCGGGTCCTGTCAGGCTCTGAGCCCTGCCAAGAACTTTCTCTGCCTCCAGGCCCCTTTGTCAGGAGTAAACCTTTGTGAACGGTAACTTTAGTCTTTCCGTTTCCACTTTCCCTCATTCAGTTTTCCTGACCTCGATTCGAAGAACCCTCAGCCCTACTGCTGTCACCAGGTGAGATGACACGGGGATGGGAAGAAACAGCAACTAGAAAGGTTCTCTTTTTGCTCAGATGCCAGGAGGCTGGGTGATATAGTTAGTGTTCAATTTCAGCAGGTTTCTTTCGTTTGTATTTCTGGTACAGTTAACGCCATCTCCCATACCATTATGTGGTTTTGTTTTTTGTTTTTTTTTACTGTATTTTTTTTCCATTACCATTTAGTCCCCTGGTTCTTGATCTATAATTATTTTGATTGTCTAGTTTGTACGGACAGACAGACAGATATCCTTCACTGCACACCCCTCGGTTCTTTTCTCAACAACACAGGACCCTCTGGACCCTTCTAAGCCCCTCACTTACCTCTCCCTCTGTGGGGATGAGCCTGAGGGCCTCACAGAGAGGGGACCCACCACCCCACTCCCGAAGGAAGCTCTGACAAGTCCTCTGGTCCGGAAACTGCAGCCTCCTCCTCTGCTTCGTCATGTCCACATCCAGCGTGAAATTCAGAGACGTCTCTCCGAGGCCTGGGAGTGAAAACCAGACCCTCCCGATGAGGCTAGTGTGGGCAAGCCCCAGACACAGGACCCCAGCCTGCCTGAGGTTCCCTGGGGGCCCCTCCTGAGTGTGTCCACACACAGGCACTTCCCTGGGGCTGGACTTCTGAGTGTCTTCACTTCGAAAGTACTTGCTTCATGGTCTTCTGGCACTTGGCCAGGGTCCCTCAGTGCCCCAGCCCCAAGCCCTGAGCAGCACGTTCCCAGGGCTGAGTAAGCCTTCCCTAGGACAGAGAAGACTCAGAGGGGAGGCTGGGATCAGCGAGAGAGGAAGGAGGAGGGGGAATGGCACAGGGAATGGAGAAGGAAACCACAGAGTAAAACCTAAGGAAAACAGAGCTGGCAGCACCGTAGAGGTGACCCGGCCAGCTCCCTTACTGTACAGAACAGAAACCAGGGCCCGGGAAGTACAAGACCCCTGCCTGGTAGCACACAGCCACTCAGCAGCAGCCAATCAGGCTCTACGTCCTGAATCTCCCCACCTATACAGCTGAAACTGGCAGGCCTGTCCTCTTCGACCCCCACGTTTGACAATGGCCTCTGTCTGCAGTGAAGCCACCCTACCTGGGAGAGTGCTTTCTTATTTGTGGGAACCATAGTGACATCTCAGGGACTGTTACTGAGCTGTTAAACCTTGGGGACTGTTGCTGACAGATTACTGGGGAGCTCTTGGGGTGCCAGTAATTCCCGGGGCTAGGAAAGCCACGCCCACCCTCTGTCTTCTGGAAACAGACCTACCTCCCAATGAGTGCCAGTCCCACCTGGGCCAGGGAGACAGTGAGGAGGGGAGGGAGAAGACGTAAGCCAGGGAGAAAGAGGAAGGGCACTGCCCAGGAGCCCCTGTGCATGCACACAGGAGGCGGAGATGGGGAAATGGCTGCCTCTCTCTGAGTCGTCTTTCTGAAACTCAACCCTTCAAACCTGAAGAAGGATCCCAATGCCCCTCTTCCCAACAAGGTCAGATACACCCCTTCAGAGTGTGGACTTAACAGCAGATCACCCTTTACTGGTGTGGTTCACACTAAACAGAACCTAATGTCAAAGGAGCTAAGCTCCAAATAGAGGGATTTCAGGCACCGGGACCTCAAGGTTCACATACCCGACCCCACCCCCATCCTCTCTGCCTGCCCCGCCCTCCCTCAAGCCAGCAAGGAATAAGCCAACCCTGGGAGGGTCAGCTCAGCCGCCTGTTACCTGACTCGGTCACAGAGCTGATTTCAAGACATAAAAGCACATTCACATTGCCGTTGAAGCCAATGGGCAGCACCGTGGGGGTGAAGTTCATGGACACCTTCAGGTGAACCACAGGTCTGGAGCTAAATAAGACAGCAAAGAGGACCATGAGAAGTGATCACATCAGTGCTTGGCTCACTCATTCATTCAGTGAATATTTATCAAACATCTCTAATGAGCACCTGTTGTTCTGAGTCTTCAGGATACAGTAGGGAAAGAGATAAGTCCCTGCTCTAGTGGAAAAATAGACAATAAGCAAATAAATAAGAAGAAACAGTTAGTTAGGTACAGGTAATGCTATAATGTAAGTAAAATAGGATAAGGTCATAGAGACTGGGGCTTCTTTGGATGGGTAGTCAGGGATGGCCTCGCTGACAAGGAGACAGTTGAGATCTGTTTACAAGAGAGAGTCAGCCACGGGGAGATTAGGGGAAGTGCACTGCAGGTAGGAGGTATAGCTGGTGCAAAGGGCCTGTGGTAGGAATGAGCCTAGTTTAAGGATCATAAAGGTCAGCATGACAGGAGCACAGTTAATAATAACGAGAGATGGGCAGTAGTAACAGGAGGGGTAGGCAGGGCCATGCCATGGAGAGCTCTGTGGGCCATGGGAAGGAATCTGGGTTTTGCTCTCAGTGGGAACCATTGAGGGGTTTCAGCAGCAGAGTGGAGGGATCGCTCTGGCTGCCGTGTGGAGACCGGAGCCCAGCCAGTGAAGCCCGGAAGATGCCAGGGCAATGATCCAGGTGACAGGGGGCAGTGTCTTATGTGGGGAGGTGTCTGGAGGTGGAGCCAACAAAAAAGGTGTGTATGTGGGGTGGCATAATCACGGATGACCCTGGGTTTTTGTCCTGAACAAATGGTGTCATTTGCTGAGACAGGAAGCTTAGGGGGTCCGGGTGGGGGAGAACGAAGGGCGGGTGAAAATAAGAGGTCCGTTTTTAGACGTGCTGACGTTGAGATGCCTGGGGGCAACAGCAGACCGGGTGCTGAGTTGACGGCCACGTCTGGGACTCGTGGGGGGCACAGGGCAGACAAGTGCCCTGTCAGCTTATGTACAGCCGTGGCACTCGGTAATTCACTCAGGGGTGCGCACAGAACTCCAGGTTAGCAACAATGATAATGGCAGCCCCCATGGGCACTGAGCTAAATGCTTCACAGAGATTCTCCCAATTAATCCTCATAACTCTGTGAGGTGGGCACTGTGGTCACCCCCATCTACAGAGGAGAAAACCGGAACTCAGAGTTCAATAACCTGCCCAAGAACACACCCCGTTAAGTGAGAGCTGAGCCTCAAGCCCAGAGAGGCAGACTCCGGGGCCCATGCCCCAAGCCACCCACTCTCTCCAGTCAGTGCCTGGTATCTTCACGGGGTCACTTAGGGCAGTGCACGTGGGTGAGGCTGGGACCTGGGACTGCAGAAGGCAGGGCAGACCCCTACCGGAGCACAACCGCCCGACCAAGAGTGCCCACGGTGATATCATCGAGACCATCGCCACTGAAATCTAAGCCACCGTCCACAGACGTGCCAAAATAGTGGAGTCCTGGGGCCACCGCCGAGGCTCTGATGTGCTGTGGAGGGAGAAACACAAGGTGTGGGGGAGGAAAAGGAGGGTCCTTCTGGTTTCATTCAAATAAGCAAGTCAGCATGAGCCCCACCCCTCAATGGGAGCCCTCAATTCGAGACCAGGAAGAGAAGGGCAAGGTCTCCCAGGGAACGTGGCATTTGAATGGAGCCTTGAAGGGCAGGTGGGACTTGACAGGGAAGACGAGAAAGCAGGGGTTGGGCAGAGCAGCGTGATCTAAGGAAACTGGGGCCAGGGAGTAGGAATGGGAGGAGGGCTGGGTGTAAGGAGGCTTGATGTGGGGCTGAGGGGCGGGAGGGTGTCTAGTCAGACACAGGGTGGAAGATGGGGGAGGAGGTTGGGGGGCAGGGGGAGTTGGGGATGGAGGGAGGGGCTCTATCAGGAGAGCTAGAGTGTTAGGATGGACATGGGGACTGACAGGCTGTGCCGAGTGTGGGGTGTCCGGGATTATCCTGGGTTTCTGGTGGGGCGGGAAGGTCCCAGAGGAGCAGCAGGTCTGGGGGCAAGAGGGCGCTTTCTGTTGGGCAGCATCAGACAGAGATGCTTCAGAGCGATTCAGGTGAGGTGCTCAGGATGCAGCTGGACAGACGGGACTGGAGCTTAGGTGAGAAGCTAGTTGGAGGTGGCATAAGATCTCAAGAGAGGTTGGCAACAGAGCCCTGGGGGATGAGAGTCAAGGCGTGGAGGGATTATGTGGGGGACAGGACCCCGGGAAGGGGCAGGAAGAGAGGAAGGGGGATCCGAGGCAGGCCCACAGTCGCCTATGCCGGAGGAGCAGACAGATGTTGCCACAAGCTCTTGCCCGACTTGGGACCTCCCACTGCCTGAGAGACTTCTGTCCTTCGCTGGGCACTCTCAGTCCTGTGGGGCTGCCTGGCACTCAGACCTGGAGCTGACTTGGGGCTTGGGCCAGCACATTTGGTGGGACAGGGTGGGAGTGGTCCCTACCCTGGAACAGAAGCAGGAGAGAGCCCTGCGGGTTACCTGGGAGTAGTTGGTAGAGAAGCCATCCCAGTGCCCATTGTAAATGTACACACTGCCAAAGCTGATGTCATCACCTGCCCCCAAACCCTCCAGGGGGGCCCCGATGGCCACATCTGTGAGCTTATCCTGACTGATATCCCCCACTGTTGCCATGGCAAAGCCGAATCGGGCATCGGCGAACCCAGGATGTCCATGCAGCTTGTGTGCCAAGGAGAAAGAACCATCCTGCAAAGCAAACAGGCAGCTCAGCCCTCAAGACAGGGAGGCCCACCCTTGCCCCCCCCCCCCGAGGAGGCATGCTCATTGGACTTGTAATTTGGATTCTCTGGCAGGGAGGCTGAGGCTCAGAAGAGGCAAGAGGCTTTCCCAAGGTTACACAGTGAGCGAGCGGTAAAGCTGGGGTCCTCCTGCTGTGCAGCTCTGGACCAGAGCCTATGCCCTCTGCCCCTGTGGTTAGGGGCACCGGACTGGCATCCGGGAGGCCTGGGTTCTAGTCTTGTCTCGACCACACACTTACTGTGTGAACCCGGACATGCCCCAACGTCTCTGAGCCTCAGCCTTCTCGCCTGTGAGGTGCGAGTGTCAGCCGCCTCCCGTAGTTACCAGGGGAGACAACACACAGCACCTGCTCTGTCAGCCGTGCTGCTCTCTGGGATGCTGTCACCACCAACATGAGATGATGAGACGGGCAAACGAGGAAGGGGGCGCAGGAGGCAATGGAGCCGCCGTCCTCCCTGAGCACCGCCCCGGCGCTGCCTTCCGGCGCAAGGCGGGGCCAGGGCGAGTCCGGCCTCCGTCACCTCTGCCCAGGCTGAGTAGCCACAGCCTCAGCAGCGTGGAGAATCTCCTACCTGCTTATTCAGACGGTACACGTAGACTCTGCCTTCCTGTCCATGAACGTGGTAAAATGGAGCAGCCACCAGCAAGAAGTCCGTGGTTCCATCCATGTCGATGTCCACGGGACACAGCTCAGAGCCAAAATACGACCCCATCTGCAGGCCAGGAAGAACTCAGCCCCCAGGGCACATGGGGAAGATCCCCTCCTGTACCCCCTCAGCAAGGCTACACCCCTGCCCCTGCTCTTCCTGGACCCCAAATTTGGGGCATTCCAGATCAGCCTGTTCACCAGAGTAACACAGGAGACCAGACAGCAGCCCGACCCCCACAGCGGGGAACCACCGGCACAACCAGACATGCGGGGCCAGGGCAGAGGCACGAGCTCTGCCTGGGCTGGGTCCCCAGTCCACTGTGTGCCCTGGAGCCTGTCCCTCCTCTTGGCCTCCGATCCCCCATCTATAATAACGGAGGGGTCCGTGGTCCCTCCCCAGCAGGTACCTGCTCTCCGTCCAGCACTGGCATGAAGTTGGTCTCTCCGCCCTCCTTCTGGAGCTCAAACACGGCCCCCCGATGCTTGTGCCGTGGAGCCCCCGCCACGTAGGAGAGGCCACAAGTCTTGTGCAACACTGCCACTGAGTAACCTGGGGCAGAGGTGCTGTGGTTGTGACCTGGGGCTTGGGGCTCCCACCAGGTCACTCCACTGCCCCTGTCAACACCTTCCCAGCCACACCTTGGAAGTGGCCTGGGCAGGAGGTCAAAATAGGAGACCGTCCTACTCATCTTTTTAAAAATTGGCATCGAGGAGCTCTCCTGCTTACCCACTACCACTCCTCACACACGTGCCCTACCACACAGATGTGATATACATGCATCATCACGCATACGGCTTTGCTCAAAATACACTCATTTGCACACCCAGGATATAAGGACTGAGGTGAGGGGTGAAAGGTCTCCCACCACTATCATTAATGGTGAGACCCCATGTTCCCTAGGGAGCCATCCAGGGCCACTCCACAAATCGAGAACTGAGCAGCCCTGTCCCTTCCCAGAAGGCCCTAATTTTCACCTTCAGATCCCTAACTATCTTCTAGTCCATGTGACCAATCTGGGCCATTCCCAACTAGAAAGCCTAGTGCAGCCTAGGGTAAAACCTCATTGCTTCTGCCTAGACCCCGCCCTCACCCAGGCGCCCCGCTCACCCAGGTAGCTGTGCTTTCCAGCCTTGGTGTCCACCACTGTCTGTTTCAGGAAGTGGCCCCTGCGGCTGTCCATGTTGTAGAGCAACACACCCCCTGACCAGTCAAAGGCCCCTACGGCCCCCAGCAGCACCTGCCCCTGCAGGGGACATGGATGAGGCCATCTCAGCTGAAGGTACTTGGAACCAGTCACTGTGGCCTCAGATCTACCAGCCAGCATAGCAAACCTTGTGCTGTTGGGGCAAGAGGGTGTTCTGTGGCCCTGTGCCCACCTGGCCAGCAATATAGGAGGAAGGTGGGATGGCAAACACTGGGTTCCTACCAGGGGAGCTCTCCGTCTAATCCCAGCAACCCCCAGAGCCATCCTAGGGCCCAGAGTGAAGCATTGAAACAAGTATGATTGAGAAGACAGAGATCTCCTTTTTTGCAGGGTACCCAGCCTGGGCCTGGCACGCAGGGCCCACCTAGGTTGGGTGACAGTGCCAACCGAGCTTCTACCTGCACAAGGGCCACGTCCTGACTGTGCCTGCATTTCAGCCCTCCTGTGGGAACAGCGCCCCCCATGGGCAGAAGTAGGCAACTTGGCAAGCTGGCCCAGGCCAAAGCCTGTTACTACACTCTATTTTAAGAACTGCTCAGTCCCAGAGCACACAGAACAAGAAGAGCTCCCATAATATGGTCATAAATCTGGTCTTTCTTTGGTCTACCTCAGAGGTCCAGATTAGGGTGAGTAAGAAGTGTTCTCCGCTATCCTAACGTGGCTCCTTCAGAGACATCCCCATAGGAAGGCAGAGCCCTGCACTGGGAGCAAGGGTCTCTCAGTCCCTGGGGGTTGCTGGTGCCCTTCCTCTCTGGCAAGAATGCCTGGTGCTGCGTTGGCCATGTACCTTGTCCAGGATCTGGGCACTGAACCCAACCTGTGCCAGCTGGTAGTGGAGGGCTTCTCCGACCATGCCTGCAAGGCAAGAAGCCCAGTGAGACACTGCTATGGGCAAGGTGAAGGGGAAATCAAGCCCCGGAAGGTCCAGCCTAGCCTCACTCACAGACGGAACCAGGTTTGGTGTGATGGGATGAGCACTGGGCTGAGGGGAGAGACGTGGGTCCTGCTTTCACAGCTACCCAAAAGAGAGCTTGGGTAGTTCCCTCCCCGTCCAGGGCCTCAGTTTCCTCATCTGTGACCTGCTGGGGGCTCACAGTCACCCTTCCTTCTCCAGCACCTGGTCAGTTCATCAGAGCTCCCTGGAGACTTGGTGAAGTGCAGAGGGCCAGGGATATTGTTGCCTTTTTAGAAATGGAACAGCTGAGGCTCAAAGAGGTGACAGGAGTTGCCCAGAGTGCCCCAGGGAGGTAGGTCAAGGGTGGGGCTGGAGGGAAGGACTAGGGCCTCCTACTGAAGGCCAAGCGGTCAGCCACAGGGTGGCCAAGGCCCCTGGAGCTCTCACCTTCCATGGGAACGATGCTTTGCTGCAGTTTGCTCACGAGCCCCCCTAGTGCCGTATAGTTGGTCACCTTGAAGACATGGGCATCACTGGGGTCCGAGGCAATCAGCCTCAGTTCTTTCTCAGTCTTTGGCTTCTTAAATGCCTCTCCCACCTGCATAGAGGTCCGAATAGATGGGTCAGCACCGTGAGGGCTGACTGCTTTCTAAGTCCAAGCTCTCCAGACCCAGGCAGAAGGCTGACCCCACCCCTTGGCCTTCAACCCCTCCATCACCTGCCCTCTACTTTCCCTGCTCCCTGTTCTCCTCCGAAGACACACTATGGGCTCCAGTCTTTTACATTTCCTGAACATACCAGGCTCCTTCTCATCCCTGCACATGAGTTTCCACTGCCTGCACAGCCCTTCCCTCCTCCTTTGTACCCTGTCTGTCCTCCAAAACTCAGCTCAGCACCATCTCCTCTGGGACTATCCTTCCTCCAGCCCCGGTGTCCTTCCTGTGGGCTTCTAGAGTGACCACTGTTCTCCCCATCACTGCTGGCATTTGAGCCACAACCACACTGGGAAATGAGCCTTCTGTGGGAAGACCCAGGTGGTGGTGGGAGTGATGCCCGGGACATGGGGCCTGGGAGAAAAGAAGTCAATGAGTGTTTGTGAACAGAACAGGGTTTGGGTAAGCTGCTTGCAGAAACCCCAACCAGGGACCCTGGCTCCTCCCCACCCCAGGCTGCACAGGGTCAGGAGGTCCCTTCCCCCTGCTGCTGGCTCTTACCCCAATGGCGAAGCGCTTAACACCTTGCATCTTTTGTGACTTGATGACAGTTGTGAGGTTGAGGGGGTCTTCGAATATCTCCCCGTCAGTGAGCACCACCATGATCTTGGATGCCTTTTCACTGGAGCCATGTGTTGGCGTGAAGATGTTGTCTCTAGGTAAAGGAAAGTGAGGGTGGGGTGGCCCTGTGGCACACGGCAGGGCTGGGGGCGAGCAGCCTGCTCCCAACAGAGAAGTGCTGGACAGAACAAGGAATAGACGTGTGTGGGAGTAACACTGACATTAATAACAGTGGCTGATATTTACCAAGCACTTGTGTGCCAGGCACTATTATTATAAGCACTGTGCATATTTTAACCCATTTAATCCTCACAAAATCCTCTAAGGAAAGTACTATTACTATTCTCATTTTAAAAGCAAGGAACCGGGCGGAGAGGTTAGGCACCTAAGGTCTCCAAGTACAAACTGGAGCTGTGATGTAGACCCAGGCAGCCTGGCCCCTGAGCCTGGCCCTGTATGCACAGCTGCTCACAAGAGGAGTCTTCAGAAGAATTTTTGGAGGACTGTCCTGGAGTGTCACTAATCAGCCAAGGCTGCGTGGAAAGACCTCACATTCCCCTCTCAGCCAGTTCCTCTTCACAGTTCTGCCCAGCCACCTCTCCGGGCATGATGCCTCCGAATCTCTGGGCAGGGATGCCAGCCAGCACCCAGTAGTACTCAGGTGATTCCCACTGCCCTCACACTCACAGGACATGCTGCATAGCAGAGGCTGTCTTGGTGACACTGCCCACTTGAGTGATGTTCTGGACTCTGCTGAGGGAAGCCATCACATCCTGGCTGTACTTAAGGTCAAACTCGGTCTTGATCACGCTTCCGTACTGCACCAGGGCAAAGCTGCACTGGAGGGAGGGGGGGGGAGGAGGTTCGCAGAGCCACCATGCCCAAGGCCCTTGAGTGGCTCCCCTTGGAAGTGGTGGAAGAATCCACTCCTTCATCCTCATTTAATGCAGGAGAAGATGCTAAGGCACAGGGAAATCTCTGAGCAAGTGGGGGTGGAGGGAGGTGTGACAGTAATGCCCCCAGTGAACCATAGGATTCTTCTCCCTGAACCCGTGAGTTTGTGTAGTCCCTCTCCCCTTCGTATTGACCATGTGGCTTTCTTTGGCTGTTGGGATATCAGCAAATGGGATATAATCAGACACATGAAAAGCGCTTGTGTGCATTAGGTCTCGTCCTCTTGGAATGTTGTAGCCATGAAAACAATGGGCTGACCTGCTGGAGACACACGGCCAGACAAGTGAGGCCATCTTAGGCCATCCAGTCCCAGTCAAGCAACCAGATACCTGCAGCTGCAGGAAAACACTCTAGGAAAGACCATCAGAAGAACCGCACAGCTGAGCCCAGCCCGAAGAGCTGACCCACAGAACTGTGAGCAGCTCAGTGGTGGTTGTATTGAGGTGGTTTGTTCACAGCAACAGACAGCAACAGACTGTGTGAGTCTAGCTCCTGGGGATGCCTACCTCGAAGCACTTCTCATACACACTCTTCATCATGTTAGAGATAAAGTCTTTGGCTTTCTGGAAGTCTGGGGCATCAATGCTTCCCGAGCCATCCAGGATGATGGCAATTTCAGTGCCTGGGCCAAGACAGGGAGCAGGTCAGGAGTGGGCATGGAATTTGGGGCAGGAGTGAGTGTGGTATGTCCTGCCTTGTAGGGCACCCACCCCATTCAAGCCCAAGGGCTCAGTTCAGGTAAGAAGTCAGTGAAGCTCCTAAGAGTGAAACCTTTGTCTCAGAAGCAGAGAAAGAGCCAGAACCTGCTCAGGCTGACTGTGTGTGTCACTCCCATCACTCCCACTCTCTGGGCCTCAGTTTGCCCATCTGTAAGATGGAGGGGCAGAGCAGGGACTGGTGAGGCCTGTAGAAGCCAGCCACTGCTCCCCATCTCACAGACCTAGGCACCTCTCACCGCTGGATGTCACCAGCCTGGGTGTCAGTTCCGAGAGCCTATGGGAGCCTCTGGGAGCAATCTAGGCCTGCCTCTTCTCACCATCTTCTGCCTCCTCCTCCTCTTCCTGCTCCTTTGCCCTCAGAGCCCGACGCCACCTGGCTGTATTCTCTGTGCTGCCTTTTGGGCTCATGTTGCAGTCTCCAGCATCCATATTCGCCTTGGGATCCAGGAGATTTTCTTTAAAAAATACACACGGAAGAGCTCAGACAGCCTCCATTCCCACCTCAAGGGAAGCCCACACTTAGCCCATGGAGGGCCTAGGCTTGCCTTGCCCTCCCTGGCCCTCTGTGTCCCTCTGCCTCTGCCATGGGCTGGAGCCTATTCTTGGAGACCCAAGGAGACCTCTTCAGAGCTGTTTGAGACCAGCGAGTACCCAGTCCTTACCAACATTGTTGAAAGACATGTGGGTCTTGGGACTGAGGTCAGGGGCCAGCAAGCTGCAGGTGCCTGTGAGTTCTGAGCTGAGGCTGTGGGGCTGCCTGGCCACCTTTTGAATGCAGATCTGGAGAAGAGGGAAAGAAAGGGAGAGGAAAAGTCTGGGTCACCCCCAGCCCAGGCCCCCTAGTCACAGCTATGCAGAACCAAGTGCCTCAACTAGGCAGGGGATGCCAGAACAGCTAGCTCACCCTTCACCAGGGGTAGGAGTTGGTACCAGGGTCAGAGCTGAGGTTAGCCCCTGGGTCAGTGTGCTGGGTCACATGGAGTACCCCATCAGAGTGGAGGACAGCCCTGGTGTTGGTACCAGGGAGACAGCTGGGCTTGGCCCTGAGAATAGCACGCCAGTGAGGACTGGTATGAATACCAGTTTGCCACAGGGTTCAGTTCCAGCCTCCCAGAGGCCCTGCAGCCCCGTCCCATGTACACTCACCAAAACGCTGCCATTGTTCCGGACCACAGTCACTCCCCGGTGCCGCCCCTTTGGGATGCGGACATGCTCTGAAACAGTTAAGCCTAGGTAAGGTGGGTGGGACGCAGGGAAGCAACCCTGGAGCCAAGGTCAGAGAGGGCACAGGGTCTGTGATGTCTGCTCTGTGCTGGCTTGTGACAAGTGGTGATGGGGACCTAGGAATAACTGAGACCTGGTGTTTTTCCTCTGGGGGCTCCCAGTCTGGTGGGGCAGGTGGGTGGGGAGAACTAGGCGGTGGGTGCACACAGAGCAGGGGGCTGTGCAAGATGCTGAGGGACTAGCTCTATGGACTGATAAACTCTCCAGTCTCAAAGAAGCTGCCTCTGCGTAATCTTACTGCCCCACAACTCTAGGAGTAGACATGGCAGCTCCTTCCTCTCCCTTGCCAACGTGGGCCTCAAGAGACTGTCTCGTTTTTGAGCCACCAGATCACCTGTCACCCTACTGGACTGTGTGCCCTCCAGAGGCTGTTCAACACAGTGCCTCTTACAGAGACCAGGCTCTGCCCTACAGAGCTGAGGGGTCATCAGCGAATGTGTGCCTTGAGCTAGATTGGGTGGGGTGGGTAGCATTTGGTTAATAAGTGAATTTGGTTCATTCATTTGCTCAAACAGCATTTATGGAGCACCTAATAAGTGCCATGTCCCATGCTAGATATTAGGCTGGCCACAGTTAGATTGGGAAGGTAGGGCTGGATTCCACCGAGGTGTGATGAGTTGGAACAGCCTTGGGAACCAGGGGAAGTTGGATTTGCATCTGTGGTGCGACCAGTACTGTTCACTGGAGGTTCCTCTCCTGTCAAACACTATGGTTTTGAGGAGTAAAAGTGAATGAAGAAGCCCTCAGCATGGTGAGCACTCAATCAATACATAGTAGGTGTTGTTTTAGTGTTAGGGTTGGGTCAGGAAAGGTGGGCTGGGGGTTAGGGTTGGGTTGGGATGGGATTGGACGTTGGGAGAGAAGGTGGGCTGTGGGTGGTAGTGGAGTCTAGGGGGGAGGGACTGGGCTACATGGGGCGGGGGTTGCAGTGGGCTGGGCTGGATGAGCGGGACTCCTGGAAGAGGTCCTGGGAGCATTCCCTGCAGCTGGGTCTGACTTACCCACAGGTTGGCAAAGGATCTCCTTCTGGCTGAGGGCATCCTGGCTGAGGGAACACTGGTGCACGGGTCCTGCTGCACCGTTGGCTCCGGAGCTGGTGACCAAGAGCCTGGGTGGGAGGGTAGACTGCAAAGTTGAGCTGGTTGCTGATCCCCTTCTCCTCCCTGCCTGCCCACCCACAGTCTTCCCATTCCAGGCCCACAGGCCCACGGGCTCCCTGGCTGGAAAACTGGGAGAAGGCGCAGACCAAGGAAAGGCAGGCAGACTCCATACCATGCGGAACATTGCTCAGTCTCTATTTTTGCACAGCTCCAGGCAGGAAAGGGTCCAGTGCAGCCCCTCTCTGCCCTCTCATCCACCCCGACACAGATGGTGCAATACTGGCAGTAAACAAACATTCTGCTCTTCGGTGGCAGTGAGGGGAACCCGGAAGCCACCTACAGCATAGTCGCTTATATTGGGGGCAGCGCTGGCTTCCCAGTGGCTGCCATGCAGAGGGGCTGTCCCAGCTGACGTCAATGACACTATTCCCTGAGAAGAGCATGTTGGTGCTATCCTATGAGTCAGTCAGAACTGGAGGTCTGGGGTGGGCGCCTCAGCCAAATTAAGGCAGCCTCAGGAGGCATGATGCCCAACAGTAAACTCCCTCAGCTCCCGCCCACCCCAAGCTCACTAGCCACACTGCCCCGGGAGGGCTGGGCTGCCTGAGACAGGAGTGAGCTCCCCATCCTAGGGTTGTGAGGAAGGGGTGCTGGGAGAAGCACCCCGAGGCTGGGCTTGGTAATGGTGAACCAAGTCCAAGGTCTTTGTGCTGAGAGTGGAGGGAAGCCACGGAGGACTTTATAAAAGGGAAGCACATAATTAGTCTATGGTTTTGAAAGGTCATAATGAGGCTCTAGGGGGTGGAGGGCAGGAAAGAGGTGCTGTCTCTACACTTGTGTGCACCCCACCAGCTTGACCTGCTCAGCACTGATCTACACACCACGCCACCAGTGGTCCCCACGTTGCTGGGCCCAGTGGACACTTTCCTGTCCTTGCCTCCCCCAGGCTCTCCGCAGCCCTGGTAATCAGTGACCACCTCCTCCTTGGAACCCTTTCTTCTTGACTGCCTCCTCCCCTCTCCTGACTCCTCCTCAGACCCCTTCACCGGCCAACTTCCAAACGGAGTGCTGCGGGCTGGTCTGTTTCCTTCGCCAGCACTCTCTCCCCAGGGACCCCCACGGTCCCATGGCTCTTGCCCACCCAGAAACGCTGATTCCCGCCTTCACACCCGTGGCCCTGGCCTCCCTCCACCAGGGGTCAGGCTAGCCTGCCAGTAAAAAGCAGGATAAAGTCCCCCTGCCCCCTGAGATGTCCTGTCCCGATCTCCAGAACCTGAGACTATGCTACTTTTCTTGGTCAAAATGACTTTGTAGACTTAGGTTAAGGATCTTGATATCAGGAGATTATCTTGGATGTTTTTTAATTTTATTTTTTACTTACAGTTTACTTTCAACATTATTTCTCATTAGTTTCAGGTGTACAGCATAGTGGTTAGACACTCGTATGCCTCACAAAGTGTTTCCCCAATATTTCAAGTACCCACCAGGCACCATACATAATTATTACAACATTATAGACTATTCCCCATGCTGGAGCTTTACATCCCTGGGACTGTTTTGCAACCACCAATTTGTACTTCTCAACCCCTCACCCTTTTCACCCAGTGCCCCAACCTCCTCCCCTCTGGCAACCGCCCGTCTGCTCTCTGCGTTATGAGCCTGCTCCTGTGCTGTTCCGTTCATTTATTTTGTCTGTAGATCCGGCACGCGTGTGACATTGCACGGTGTCCTGGATTACTGAGTCGCCCCACTGCAATCACAAGAGTCTCTGTAAGAGGGACGCAGGAGGGTCAGGGGCAGAGAAAGAGCTGGAGCTACCACACTGCTGGTGGGGAGATGAAGGCAGGGGCCACGGGCCTAGGAGTGCGGATGGCCTCTAGCACCGGAAAATGGTGAGGGAGTGGACTCTCCCCCAGCCCCAAGGTGGTACACAGCCCTGCCGATGCTGATTTCAGCCCAGTAAGATCCATTTTGGAGACTTCTGCCCTCCAAAACTGAAAGAAAATAAATTTATTTTGTTTTAAGCTAAATGTATGATAATTTGTCGCAGCAGCAATAGGAAGCTAATACAATGACCAACTGCCCACCTCAAACAGAACATGTGGCCTTGACCTCCCAAGCCTGCCCCTTTCCGCCTTCCCCCAGCAACACGTGGCTCCACCAACCACTGCATCCTGCATCCCGCAGCCTGGGGGCACGCTGGCTTCACCTTTTCACTCTCCCCTCCACCAAATCCATCCGTAAACCCTGTTGCTTCTTTCTCCAAATTACATCTAGAGGGCATTTCTACTCTCCATTTCCCCACCACCATCCAGGCCACCATTATCTGGTCTGGTCTATGGTAATACAATCCTGTTACTATTTTTTTTAAAATTAACTCTCACAATTTGCACCATGTCACTCTACTGCTTCAGCAGCGTCCTGTGCACCTAGACAAAGAACCCATATCCCTTGCTGCAGGCACAGGGCCTTCCCTGATCCAGCCGCTTCATGCCTCTGGCACCTCCCTTCCTGCTCCTTCCCTCTCCCAGCCCTGGCCCCACACCAGCTGGCTCCTGCTCCTGCTCCTGCTCCTGCCCCTGCTCCTGCCCCCACCCTCCACGGGCTCTTTCCAGCCTCAAGCCCTGTGCCTGTTGTGCCCTCTGCTGGAACGCTGGCCTTCCCCTCCCCAAGGCTGGCTCCTTCTCCCCGCTCAGCCTCCTTCAACGGTCACCTCGTCATCAATGTTCTCTCCAACTTCACAGGCCAGTTTCTCTGCTCCAAGTCACCCTGTTTTAGTTCCTTCAGAACCTGTCAAGTCTGACAGTGTCCTGCTTACATGTCTACTTGCTTATTTCCTGTCCCCCCCACTGGACTCTAAGTTCCCCCAGGATCTTGTCTGTCCTGTTTGCCATGTTGTATCCAGGGCCTGGCTCAGGAAATATTTGTTGAATGACGACTAAATGGTACCCCGGGCAGCAGGTGATGGACTCATCTCTGCAGGCTCTGCAACTGAGCCACCCAATTAGGTCACCCATTCATCAACCCTGCCTCCCTCACTGGGCCCAGCACCTCAGAACCGGGCTCTGCCCCGGCCGTCATTTGGTGGAGACAGGGTGGGGGTGTAGGCCTGAAGCAGCCTCCACTCTCCATTCTCCTCAGGCGTTGGCCCAAGCTGTTTCCTCTGCCCACAATGCCCTTCCCTTGCCTTGCCTGCTGAGCCGGCATCATGAGCCCCAGCTCCTCAGGGGCCCTTCCCAAAAGAAGGAGCTACTTGACCCCTCCAAGCCATCCAGGTAGTCCTGACTACTAGAACCCATTCCCATTCCTGGCTTTTGTTCCCACCCAGACTGTGAGCTCCCGAGAGACTACCATGCGCAACCATGCAGGCTGCACCCTGCAGAACCCAAGGGTGCCCTTCATATCACAGCCACGTGGTGTTGCGGCCAGGGGCCCAGTCTGAGCTGCCCCTGCCGCCCACATCTTCATCACCCCACCATGCTGGGTGGTCTCTTGATCTCCAGGTCCACTGAGTGACTGACAAACTAAACAGTAACTGAGCCCACCAACAGCTGACAGCCCATCATATTGAGTCACCCAGTTCTAGCCTGTCTCTGTGTTCAGTCTGTCCCCAGATGCCCATTCCACTGCCCCTGGACCAGCCACACCCATGATGCTGCCAGCCTTGGCTGTTCCATTTTAGGGAGAAACAGTGTGAATAGTGACAGGGACATGTCATCCTCACACAGGGAGCCTGAGCCTCTCTCTGTGGCCTGGTGGCCAACAGAGTATTTCCTGCCCCATGCAGCAGGTGCATGGTCACAGCCCCATCATTTGTGGCAGGAACCCCCAGAAGTGCATCTCACCACATCCTCCCATGAGCCCTCCTCTGCATCAGCTGGTGTTCAGAAAGCTTTTCATGAGCTCAGCTGGGCTCTTCCCCCATCGTTGGTGGGCTCAGGGCCTTCTGTTGGGGGCAAGGGCTTCAAACTCCCCTCATCCATTGTGGCCTTTCAGCTTGGACTTCTGAGGGACAGAATCTTAATGTCTGCCAGGCCCGGTGCTGGGGGGCTGAGCAGGAGATGGTCACAGACAAGCCAGACTGAAGCCTGGCTTCGCACACGTGTGAGGCGATGAGAACATCCTGCACCGAGAAGCTGGGAAAACGGAACGCTGAGCCAATACAAGCCCTGGCCCAGCAACCCCGCTGCTGGGTACATACGTGCCTGACCGTGGGAAGGGCACTTGGCCCACGCCCTACTCTGTACAAAAGCCAAGGAAACAACCCAAACACCCTGTTGGTACTCCTCGCACCAGAAAACTCTAGCAAAGAGAATGAGCATTATCGCCTCAGGCAAGACCATGGGTGAACGTCACAGACATATGTGAGGGAGAGAAGCCTGCTGTATGCCTCGATTATAACCAGTTCAAGAACAGGCAAAGCCACTGCATGGAGATGGTGGCTGTGGTGGTGGCTGGCTCTGGGCAGGGCCTGTGGCTGGCGTGGCTGGCAATGTCCCACTCTGGGTCTGGATGCCGCCTGCCCAGGGCCTGCTTTGCAAGCGCTCACTGAGCCGCTCATGGTGTGTGCATGGTTCTGTGCGGCACATGCCAGCACAGTTTCACCGAATGAAGGAAAACTGCCCATACTGGCCTTTGATTCCAATTCCTGCAGCCAAAAACTTCCCAACAACCCCTCATTGCCCACTACCCCCACCCCTGCATCAAAGCTTCCTGGCTCTCCCCAAACCCTTGCCGACAGGCGCTGCTCACTCCCCCTCCTCATTCTTCCCCACGCCCAGCTTCGGCCACCGACTTTGTCTTGGTTCCCAGATCTTGCTCAGGCCGGCTTCCAGGCCCAGCTGGACTTCCCGCTTCCATGCCTTCTCTCATCAGTTCCTACTCCTCCCCCACGTCCCAGGGTCTGTGCACACACTCTGCCTGAAGGACACACCTGCCTCTATGTCCCCACAGAGCCCTGGATGTTCCCACCAGGGCAGTCATTACTCTTCTCATCATCTCCTGATTCATCTGCTTTTCCCATGAGCCTGGGAGCTGCACGAGGGCAGGGACTGTGTCTCCTTCACTGTCTTGTCCCCCAAACCTCACTTGGCACTGAGTAGATGCTCTGTAAATACTTGCTGAGTGAATGAATAAGTAAAAGACAGACAGAAAGAAAGAAAGAAAGAAAGAAAGAAAGAAAGAAAGAAAGAAAGAAAGAAAGAGAGAGAGAGAGAGAAAGGAAGGAAGGAAGGAAGGAAGGAAGGAAGGAAGGAAGGAAGGAAGGAAGGAAGGGAAGGAAGGAAGGAAGGAAAGGAAGAAAGAAAAGGAGGGAGGGAGGAAAGAAGGAAGGAAGGAAGGAGAAAGAGAGAGAATGAGAGAGAGAGAGAGAGAAAGGAAGAAAGAAAGAATTGGCCCTGCCTTCACCACTTAAATCTGATGGTCACCAGCCTCTTCACTGTAAAAATGGAGAAGCCACAGCCCAGCAAGGGGTCTAAGTTTGCTGGCTGGCGGTGTCCTGGCCCAAGTCCCAGGCCTGCCTCAGGGGCTGCCAGTGCCCACCCACCAGCCACCAGGCAGAGTTCCTGCTCTGCTCAGCTCAGGGGGATGTGCAGCTCCACCCAACCAGCAACGCTGAGCACCTCACCTGGCTCTGCCCCAGGGCCTGCTGGACCCTGGGCTCTGGCTCAGGTGTGCTGGATATGAAGGCATCTCCTACTGTTGTCCAAAAGCAAAGCAGCAGGGGTGGGGGTGGGGAGGGAAGCAGCACCTGAGCACGGCTGGGTCACAGAGCAGGCCCAGGAAAAGCCCTGTGACCGTCACAAACGAAAGCGGAGAGGAAGGATTGCTTTAGCTTAGAGACTAAGAGACACAACAGTGATCCTTGGCTGGATCCTGGCTTCAAGAGAGCAGTCCTTAAGGTCATTCTGGTGGTAACAGTGGGGAAAACACACCAAAGACGTGCTTCCCCGCCAGCACACCACCACTGCCAGCATCTGATGCCAGTGCGAGTCTGACTTGCTCACCGTCTGCCTCCCCTGAGCTCTCGGGGTTCTGTCTGCTTTGCTCACTGTGTCCCCAGGACCCGGCTCACGGGAGCTGCTCCGAGCAAACACTCGCTGAGTGAACGACCACTGGATAGTAACTCTACAACTTGCCTTTCTCTCCTTGCAGTGCTTCACGATTGATCTCCCTTAGTAACCACTGCACTCTTTTCACTCATTTTACCTGCCACTGGGGTTGCAGTGTGTGACTCACAGCTATTCCTTCCATTTTCAGAATGGTGAGCGTTTCCAATCTTTCCCGATTCCAAGCAGGGCTACCAGAAATGCCTTCCCCTGAGAATCTTTCTAGGGCTGGTATCTGGCAGTGGAATCACCGGGTCCAAGGTCGCGTGTATCTTCAGTTTTACCACATATGGCAAAATCGTTCTCCAAGGTGGTTACACCAATACGTTCTCGAAAGTTTCACCACATCCTTACCAACAGAATGCTGTCAGATGCAAGGTTCTCTGCTTATCCAGTGGGCGGGTACAAACGATATTTTAAAAATGTAAGATAACATAATAGAGCTGCGCTTTGGCCAGGAATGACACGAAGCCCTTTGTGTGCGTGAACTCAAGCAGTGTCTGCACCAGCCCTGAGGGGCAGGGAAGCCGCGGCCCTTTGTGGAGCCCGGGGGCCAGGCCGGGGTGAGCACCTGGCCGCAGAGACAGAGCGCAGCCGTCGCGGGACCGGGGCCACCAGACCCACAGCCTGCCCCCCAGCCACCACTCCCTCCTGCCTCACAGTTTCCATTTTTAAAAAATGTTTTTTGCCACTGTCCCCACTTTCTACATTGAGCATGTGTAAGAGACAAAAGAGCCTTAATAAACTTTATTTGTAAATAGTTTTGAAGTCGCCCCACCCCTGCCTCAGCCGTGAGGAAAAAGGCAGGTGAGGAGAGGGGCTGGGGTGGACTGGCCTGGGGCTCACAGCCTCTCTGAGCCTCCCTCTCCCCCCTGCACGCCCTTGGGAGAGTTCAAGGGCGTCCTCCCCAGACGGGGGGTGGGGGGGGTGGGTGGTGGTGTCCAGGCTTCTGGAGGGCCCCTCAGGCTCCCTGGTGGCACCCCAGTCCTCAGGCTACCTGTCTGCCGGGCCCCACTCACCAGGTCTGCTTGCTGCTGGGGTCTTGGTGCAGCAGGGAGCGCAGCACCTGAGGCCTGCCGCCCGCGGGAGTCACCCAGGGCCAGGCCACGTCCACATTGAAGGCCACCAGAGGAGCCAGGCCTGCAAACAACAGAGGAACATTTAGCAAAACAGGCACCTGTCGAGGCCTGGCCGGGCCTTTCCACACATTGTTCCTCCAACTTCTGCAGTGCCGCCGTCCCCGCTGGCAGGTGAGGAAAGCCAGACTCCCAAGGGCTTTTCTTCTCATGGGAACAGGACCAGAACGCAGGCGTGTTGGAACCAGGGCTGTGTCGCCCCGGGGTCCCTTCCCCAGGAGGCCTTCCCTGGTTCTCCCCCCAGACACACTGCCCACCTTCTTCACCTCCCACTACACACCTCCGGTACCTGTCACGTAACACACAGTCATCCTCATGTCTTTGTACCAAGGTTGAAGCAGACAGTGAGCCCCAACCTGGGGGTCTGCATGCGTTCAGACTATGTTCCCCCAAGTGACTAAGAGGAAACATGTCCTCAAAATACCTGCACAAGAAAGTTTACAGCAGCTTCATCTGTAACAACCCCAGCCTGGAAACAACCCAAACGGGCGTTGCCTGGGGAAGGGGTGAACCAGCGGTGGTGATTTCTGCAGTGGGATGCTGCTCAGGAGCGGAGAGAAACAGGCACCTGACACGTACAATAGTATGTGTGTCACTCACATCACTGTGAAAGCAGCTTCGCTGACACAGAAGAGTATCTACTGTACAATTCCACATGCATGCTGTTCTGGAACCAACGGAACTAATCTGTGTAAAACGTAGATTTTACTCTGGGATGGGACAGGAAGGAACTTTCTGGGGTGATGGAAATATCTTCTATCCTATAGGAGTTTGGATTACCATATTTTACACATTTATCCAAGCATTTCGAGGGGTCCACTTAAAATCTGTGTGTTTAACTGTACGAAAATTTTACCTTAGAGAAAACCTATGCAAATCTTAAACTCTAGTCGACATGTATGCTGAAACGTTAAGAGACGAACGGTACCGATGTCTGCAGTTTACTTTGAAACGCATCAGAATTTTAGGTGGCTGGCTGGCTGGATAGATGAATATATATGGGCGGATATATACATATGTATTTTATGTAATATAGAATATAAATATGCAAAAATATAAACATACATTATATAAGTGACAACACAAAATGAAATGTTGACAACTGTAAACTCTGAGATATGTGGTTGTTCACTGTACACTTTTTTCCAAGTCTTCTGCATGTCTAAAATTTCTCATTAGAAAATTTGGGGGATAGCCCTTACTGGCGTAGCTCAGTGGATTAAGCGTGGGCTGTGAACCGGGCATCGCAGGTTCGATTCCCAGTCAGGGCACATGCCTAGGTTGCAGGCCATGTCCCCCAGCAACCACACATTGATGTTTCTCTCTCTCTCTCTCCCTTTCCCTTCCCTCTCTAAAAATAAATAAATAAAATCTTTAAAAAAAAAAAGGAAGAAAATTTGGGGGATAAAACTGATACATGCAGATTGCCACCCAAAGAAACGGTGCTCATACATACTCCAACGACAGACGAGGAGAAGTCCCCTTCCCCCAGCACTGCTTAGCTGACCGCGTGCAACTTTTTCATTCTTGTTCTAAAAGAGTATCTCATTATTTTGTTCCAAAACTATTTTTTAGTTATGAGTGAGGTCAAGCCTCTTATTTTAAGTTCATTTACTGCCTGTTCATATATGTTACCTATTTTATGAGGTATTTATTGTTTTTATTCATTTGAAAGAGCTTTTTGAATCCAAAATAAATTGTGTGTTAACAGATATTTCTCGCTGTTTGACTTGATATGATGTTTTTCCCACGTCTACATTTTTTATGGGGTCAAATTATTTCTTCTTTATGACTCTTGAGTTTTGTGTCATGCCTCTCAGAGGTAATTTTTCCAATTCACTTAGTGTTTTTTGTATCTTGCTTCATTTCTTATGCTTGAATCTTTGGTTCATCTAGCATTCATTTTTGTGTATGAATTGAAATAAGGGTTCAGCTTTGCTTTTTCTCCCCCCACAACTGAAATTATGTCAACAGTGTCCCCAGAGATTTGAAAAATGGCCTTGATCATTCTTGGAGTCCTCTCATGCATTTGGGCCTCATCTGGGACCTGGTTCTGCCCCACTGGCCTCATAGTTTCTTACTTGGACACATTCATTAGTTCCCTGACCTTTTCTTCCAAGACTTGTCCCTCTGGCTGCATCCCTCGATACCAGCTGCCAGAAGGAATTCTCAACAGTGTGGTCCGACCAGGCCACTCCACTGCTTAAAACTCTGTAATATTTACATGGAAAAGGAAAGGTAAAGTTCTCTCCACAGACTTATCTGCTCAATTACTGTTCAGTTAACTTTTGGTCATGATGACTCTTAAACACCTGTCCGACTTTTCGAACAACACTCCTATTTTATGATAGTATAATGCCTTTTTCTTCCCTGAATACACCAAATAAACATGCCATAACGAATGATATTCTGACATCACACTTTCAGGGAATAAACGCACTCACCAATTTATGTAATATAACAGTGTCTAGCCCAGTAATAGCTAGGGAACAAATTTGTGTTGCTTGCCATGATTGGATGAGCCCCAAACACTTTGTTTTGCATGTGCATGCCAACTGGGAGGGCTGAAGAGGTAGCATCTTCTCTGGTTCTGCAGTCTGTTCAGTACACAAGCTATTTCCAAGTGTTTCAATGTGCCTTCAGGTTTAGTGCTTATGTTGCCTTCGAGGTGTTTTTCCATGCTATAGCTTTATTTTTAAAGTTAGTTTGAGTGCAGGATAGCCATGAATCTTGGGAAGGGTGAAAAACAGTGAAAAAATGGTGTAGAAAAAATATGTACCTTTTCTCTGATGACTCCTTCACACCCATTATTCCCCCCCGCCGTTAAGTCTTCCTCTCCTTCCTTAACAAAGACAATAAGCCTTCATTACAATAGGCTGTATATGTAAAGTGTTATATTCAAATTATTAGGGTTTTTAAAAATATAAATTTGATTCATTGGGATTGGATTTATTTAATTGGGTATTGGGTTGGATGGACTGCATAAAAATTTTTCATTGAAATTGATGGAAATATTTTTTGTGATGAACGGCTTTTCATTTAGCAGTGGTGATTTTAGGAACAAATTAAAATAAGTAGCCTTGGCTGGTGTGGCTCAGTGAATTGAGCTCTGGCCTGTGAACCAAAAGGCCGCTGGTTCGATTCCTTGTCAAGGCACATGCCTGGGTTTCAAGCCAAGTCCCCAGCTGGGGGCGTGTAAGAGGCAACCGATTGATGTTTCTGTTGCAGGTCAATGTTTCTCTTCCTTTCTTTCTCCCTCCCTTCTCCTCTCTCTGAAAATAAATAAAATCTTTAAAAAACAAAATAAAGTAAGCAAAGTATAGATTTATAGACTATGCTATATTTTATATAAGAGAAGGAAATATACACACACAAGTATGTTGTTCTTCATTCACCAAGAAGATACAACAATTTAAAATCTGTACGTATCCAGACACAACTCCCTTCCCTTTCCCCTCCCCTGGCCGCCCAAGACAATGAAGGGAAGGAAGGCCCAGGGGAAGAAGGTGGTGCTGGCGCCTGCCATCATGAAGAAGCAGCAGGCCAAGGAGGTGGTAAATCCTCTGTTTGAGAAAAGGCCCAAGAGTTATGGCATTGGACAGGACATCCAGCTCAAAAGGGACCTCACCCGCTTTGTCTAATGGCCCTGCTACATTTGGCTGCAGAGGCAAACAACTCTTCTCTGTAAGAGTCTGGAGCGCCACCTGCCAGTGACGAGTTCACCCAGGCCTGGGACCACCCAACAGCTCGGAGCTGCTCAGGCTGGCCCTCAAGGACCAACTGGAAACAAAACAAGAGAAGAAGCAGAGATTGCTGGCCCAGTTGGCGATAAAAGCTGCCAGCAAAGGAGAAGATCCCACCAAGAGGCCACCTGTCCTTTGAGCGGGGGCTAACACTGTCACCACCCTGGTGGAGGACAGGAAGGCCTGACTGTAGTGACTGCACACATGCGGATCCCATTGAGCCGGTTGTCTTCTGACCACGCTGTGCAGGAAGGTGGGAGTTCCCGACTGCATCACCCAGGGGAAGGCCAGGCCGGGCATCCGGTCCACAGGGAGACCGGCACCACCACGCCTTCACGCGGGTTAACTCGGAAGATGAAGGAGCTCTGGCTAAGCTGCCGGGAGGTGTCTGGACCAATCACAACGACAGATACGACGAGCTCCACTACCACCGGGGAGGCAGCGTCCTGGGTCCAAAGTCAGTGGCTCGCATTGCCAAGCTGGAGAAGGCCAAGGCTAAGGCACTGGCTAAGTGTACACTATTGAGTTTTCTGTTCATAAAAGCAATAAAAATTCTCCTTTGACCAAAAAGAATTAAAAATAAAATAAAATAAATAAAATCTGTGTGTATCCAATAATATAACTTCAAAATAGCAAAATGGATGGAATTAAAAGGAAAAATACAAAAATCAACAACCAAGTAGGAGACTTGAATGTTTTAACAAATCTTTCATATTAGTTATAAAAGCAGACAAAAATCAATAGGGATATAAAAGAGCTGAACAACACAATTAACAAGCTTAATTTAAGAAACTAGACAGAACACTTTACCCAACAGCAGCAAAATAAACATTGTTTTAAGCGTACATAAAACATTTACTGAAATTGGCTATACGCAAGTCTCAATAAATTTCAATAGTTTGAAGTGATTTAAATACGTTCTCTGACTCTAGTGAAATTAAAACTAGAAATTAATAACAAAAAAAATGAGCATGTCAGAAGTTAATGCACTTCTAAATAGCCTAGGGTCAAAGATGAAATCATAATGGAAATTCTAATATATTTTGAACGTAATGAGAATTAAAATATGACAAATCAAAACTTGTGGGAAATAACTAAAGCAGTGTTTAGAGGAAATGTACAGGCCTCACTGCATACGTTAAGAAAGAAAAAAAGTTAAAAATCAATCATCTAAGCTTCCATCTCAAGAAGCTAAATGAATAGCAAATCAAACCCAAAGACATGACAGAAAGGCATACAGATATAAACATATATCAAGGAAATAGAAAACTAACATACAATAGAGAAAATCAACAAAGCTAAAGTTTGTTTTTAAAAGTTAATAGGGACACCATCCGGGTCAGGTGTGAGGGCATGATCTACCCTTCTTTCGCAGCTCCCACCGCGTGCTGGGAGCCAACACGCCCCCAACCCCCAACCCCGCTCCCCCTCCCAGCCGGCAGCCCCATGCCTGTGCTCCTTCCTCCTGCAGTCGGTCGCTGTGGAAGAGCTTAGATTGCATGACAGGAGCGATGGGAATGCTCTTGTCCGATAAGCATGCGGCTCCTCATCATCAGTTGTGAATCTGCCAGCCCATGGGTCCCATGTTAGGTAGAGAAATTCCACCCAGTATTTCAAGAGTCACTTTTTTGCTTGGTGCTGGAAGAGTCTTTGCAACATACAGGAAAAAGTACCTTAATTTGAAGAAGTGTTCTGCTTTGTATTACTAGCTTAATAGTTATTATAATAGTGAGGTAATGTAAGTATTGTGGAGGAAAGGGGGCATGTAACTGTAGGCCACGCTGTGTACTATAAAATTCTCCACATTTAGCACAGACATTGACCTTTATTACGTAAGTGTTTAATGGACCCTTCTGCATTAAAAAAAAGATAAAGGTATAGATGTTAAGCAAAAAAGTCTGAATTTTATTCTGGGATGTGTTTGAGGTTTTATCCATGTGAGTTCTTTTTTTTAAAATATATTTTATTGATTATACTATTACAGTTGTCCCATTTTCCCCCTTCACTCCCCTCCACCCTGTACACCCTCTCCCACCCACATTCCCCCTTTAGTTCATGTCCATGTGTCATAAGTTTTTTAGCTTCTACATTTCCCATACTATTTTTGCCCTCCCCTTGTCTATTTTCCACCTATTGTCTATGCTACGTATTCTCTGTCTCTTTTCCCCCTCTCTCCCCCTCCCACTCTCCTGTTGCTAACCCTCCATGTGATCTCCATTTCTGTGGTTCTGTTCCTGTTCTAGTTGTTTGTTTAGTTTGTTTTTGTTTTACCATGTGAGTTCTTAATTTTCCATTTTGTAGCTCTATTATGACTTCATTGAATGAGCATCTAATAAACTATTTAAATGCTAAAACAAAAGAAATAAAAAATTAATAAAACTGATAAACCCCTAGCAAACTGATCAAGAAAAAAATAGAGGACATCCAAACACCAATATGAATAGGGAGAGGTCATCAGAATAGATCCTAAGACATTTAAGAAACAATGAGAGGACAGAATATACAACCTTTTACCAGTAGCTTGACAATTTAAATCAAATGAACGATTCCTTAAAATAAAAATTTACCAAAATTGGTAAAAGAAGTATAATCTGAATGACCCCGTATAAAAGAATGTGACTCCACTATTAAATCCTTAGAAAGAACTCCAGGCCCAGAAGAACACTTCCAAATATTTGAAGAAATCTTCCAAAGATTGAAGAAATACCAGTCTTGCAAAAACTATTCCAAAGAACAGAAAACGAGACAACAGTTTCCAATAATTTTATGAGGCCTGCAAAATATTGATAATAAAACCCAACAAGAGTAACACATGAAAAGAAACGTGACAGTCTCTCTGGAACATGTGTGTAAAGATACTTTAACCAACAAAATCCATGGGTTTATGAAAGTCATCAAACATCATGACCCGGCAGAGTTTATTTCAGGAGTGCAAGTGCAGTTTGACATTTGGAAATAATTTAATCGATATGTTAACAGAAAAAAAGAAAGGAAAAAATCATATGATGGTTATGACAGATGCAGAAAAGGGCATTTGATAAAATCCAATACTGATTTGTGATTTAAAAAGTTGTAACAAGCTAGGAATAGAAGGCAACTTCTTTAATCCATTTAAGAATGTCCACAAAAAGCCTTCAGCAAACATCTTCCTTAATGGTGAGTTGTTGAAACCTTTCTAAAACCAGGAATAAGATGAGGATGCCCACTCTCACCACTTCTATCCAGCATTTTACTGGAGGTCTTAGAGCAGTAAGAAAAGAAAAAAACACAGAGCATTAACAATTTTTTTAAAGATTTTATTTATTTATTTTTAGAGAGAGGGGAAGAGAGAGAGGAAAAAAAAAACAAACATTGACTGGTTATCCCTTGCACACTCTCAACTGGGGACCCAGCCCGAAACCCAGGCACGTGCCCTGACCAGGAATCGAACTGGCAACCTTTCGTTTCATACAGGTCAGCATTCAAAACAACTGAGCTACACCAGCAGGGGCCAGACCATAAAGATTTAAAAGGAAAAAAAAATAAAACTATTATTTGCAGATGACATGATTAGGTAGACGGAAAAAGCCAACAGATTCACAGACAAACGTGGAGAATCAGTAAGTGCCGTAGGTCACAGGGTGCAGAGGTGATATGCAGAGAGCCACTGTACTTGTATGTACTATCAAGGATCACATGAGGAATGGAAAATTTTAGAGGATGCCACTGACCGAAGACATTAAGAAAATCCATTGTCTAAAAAGAAAACTCACTAAAGATACACAAAACCTCTAGACTATAGAGGTGAGAAAGAACACTCTCTTCAACTGATTTTTTTGAGACACACAAAAAATCAATTGCTGATGGATGGGAGATTTAAATGTGGATTTAGATAGATTATATGTCTAAATGTGAAAAATAAAACAAAGAAGCTTTTAAGAGAAAACAGAGGACCCTGACTGGGGTAGATAAATATTTGTTAAACAGGACACAAAAAATATTAAACACAAAGAAAAGAATTGATAAACTGAAGCATTTCTGTTTCTCAAAAGCCACTATGTTCAGAGAACAAAAAGGCGAGACAAAGAGCGACAGAAGATAATCGCAATACAAACACAAGACAGAAAATCCATATCAGAGTACACAGAGAATTCCTACAGATCAATGAGAAAAAGCCATGTAAGCTAACTGAAGAGGACATTTCACAAAAGAGATTATGCAAATGGCCCTGGCTGGTGTGGCTCAGTGGACTGAGCGTGGACCTGTGAACCACAGGGTCACCGGTTTGATTCCCAGTCAGGGCACAAGCCTGGGTTGCGGGCCATGTTCACAGTGGGGGGTGCGCATGAGGCAACCACATATTGATGTTTCTCTCCCTCTCTTTCTCCCTCCCTTCCCCTCTCTAAAAATAAATAAATAAATCTTTTTTAAAAAAGATGTCAGGAGAGTAGTTACCCTTGGGAATGAGGTGGTAACTAACTGCAGAGGGGCCCTTGGGGTGCTTCTGGCATGCTGGCAATGTTTCATTTCCTGAAATGGGTACCTGAGATGGATTTGATTTCATTTGAAAATCCACTGGTCTGTATTTGTCCATTTTTTCTGTATGCTATACTTCAAAAACAGTTTACATTAAAAAATAATTGCAAGTGTTTGAAACACACTGAGTATATAAAGTCCCATGAGTTCATAATGACATTTGAGAGAGAGAGAGAGAGAGAAGAAATCAAAACACTGCATTGGTCACCATTGGAAGTAATGAGGGAACCATCCCCTTATTCTGAAAACTGAGTATTAAAAGGAAGGTATTCAGCAATTTTCTAGTCTTTCCAATGTCAACTGCATCAGGACCAAATAGTTCTAGTTGAGGAGAAAAAGTTCTCCACAGAAGTATTATTATTAATGAGTGAGGAATCCTACAGTCATAGAACAGTTTTGCAAGGCATGACCACTGGATGGGTTTGGGAGAGCGCTTTGCAGGGAGGCAGGCAGCCCTGGTACTCGCTCCTCAAGCTCAGTGTCCCCAGGTGGGTCCCAGAGCAAATGTGCCTCCTGGCACGACACCCTGGGAAGGACGCAGGGACCCAAGACTCTACTTTTCTAACATATTCCCAAGTGACGCCTCTGCTGCTGCCATCAGACCACATTTCGAGTAGCAAGCGTGTGAAATACTTCGGGAAAGGAAACAAAAAGGGGGAATGCAATGCGGGAAGAATGGCACAATCCCAGGATGGTTCAGAGTGTGGCTGCCAGAAATGTGAGCCTGACTTTAATGAAGCCACGAGCACTAACGTCCAGGTCTGGCGAAATGGAGGGGTTTTAGAAGAACAAACGGCACGCAGATCCTGAGTGACCTGGGCTACAGGACAGGTGACGGAGTTCTGCAGTAAAGCAAGGACTTGAAAAACACACAGAGCAACACACGGGCGAGCGGCTGCGCTGGACCTCGAGGTGGACCAAGGACCTGTCAGAGGGAGACAGGAAGACTTGAGTGTGGACTGGGCGGGCAGCGACACCAGAGAAGTGTTGCTAGTTTTGTGAGGTGATGAAAACGTTGCAGCTGTCTGAGAAAATATCCACATATGTCAGAAATGTGCACTGAAGCATTTAGGGCTGCAATGACAGATGTTTGGGATTTACTATAAAATAATGCTTCTGAAACATGAATGTGCCAGTGAACACCAAAGTGGCCTGTTAAAAACGCCGTGTCGGCTCCAGCAGGTCAGGGAGTGGGGCTGAGACCCTCGTCTCAGCGGCCCCTCAGCGGCGCGCTGCTGGTCCCCCGACCCAATTCTCAGCGGCAGGCTTTAAAATGCTTTGGCAAAAACGCTTGAGAACAATGTCATCTGCGTGGTGGGTATATCGGGTTCATTATTGTTGTTTCCTTTACTTCTGTACATGCTTACACTCTTGTTATTAAAAACCAGCCTTTCAAAGGCTGCAAGAGGAGGCGGGGAGCGGGGGCGGAGCCGGCAGGGGCGGAAGCATCTCCCCTCTCAGCCCCCAGCAGTCTCCCGGAGCCGACACACAGGGGCCGTGGCGCTTTCCTCTTTCCCCGTACACCTCTGCTTTGCCCAGAACGATTTGTGGTGACACATAAAATACACAGTTCACTAAGTTAAAATTTGTTTTAAAATAATGGGGAGGGTGGCATTTTTTTTAAAAAGACAGAAGGAAAAGAATGATTAAAAGCCCTGGCTGGAGTAACTCAATGGATTGAGCTCGGGCCACGAACCAAAGCATCACAGGTTCGATTCCCAGTCAGGGCACATGCTTGGGTTGCAGGCCACGGGCCCCAGCAACTGCACATTGATGTTTCTCTCTCTCTCTCTCTCTCCCTCCCTCCCTCCCTCCCCTCTCTAAAAATAAATAAATAAAAAATAAAAAGGAATGTGGGAAATAGGACCAGTGATGACTGGAGGAAATAATAATAATAATAAAAGAATGGTTTTAAAAAGAGAGGGGAACAAAAGAGGGGCACAATTGAACTGGGCAGGAAGCTGAGAGCCACCCTGCGTGTCTGTCAGTGAGCACTGGCACCATCTGCTGAGGGGCCCTCTTGGTTGAGTCTGGCAATGGCACACAGTAGGCGCTTAATAACACTAATTGTTAAATAGATGCATTAATGAACTGTCTTGAAGCCAACATAAGGATAAAAATGATCAGTTATGTCATTCACAGCATCCACAAAATTGCGGCAGGGGGACCCAAAAACTACTCTGGTTAAGCAGAAATAACAGAAAATCAGGGGAAAAAAAACCCTCCCTGAGGATTCATTTAGCAAGAACCTGAATGAATTAGGGGCAGGGTGGGGTAAACGAAAGAAGCAGAACACTGAATGAACAGACCTGCACCCGGGGGCAGTTATCCGTGGGTCCCCCCACTGCCCTGAAGTGGAGCAGACACTGTCACCAGCCCCTGAGTTCCTCCCCTCGGGCCCAGGTGTCCCTCAGCAGATTTGGTGAGAGCACCAGAACCCGCCCCAGCCTGCTCAAGTGTGTGTTTGCACGCGAATCTTCCCTCCGGAGTGCTCTGTTCTGAGGCTGTCTCCTCCTCCTCCTCACCGGGCACCCGCTCCCACAAGTCCTCCTGACCTCCAGACCCCCACCGAGCCATGCACACCTGCACAAGCCTTTTCTCACAATCTAAAATTATCTCGCTCATCTCCTGCTTCCTTATTGCCTGCGACCGTTCCCCCGCCTGTGTCACAGCAGGGCCAGGTATGGTGAGGTACTGGGTGGGTGACGTGGGCTCACAGATTCCCTGTGGCCTACCCACGGACCCTCAAGGGCTCCAGAGTGAGACCCCAAGTGGGGAAGAGGGAGTGCTGTCTGCAGGAAATCTGGACTCCAGCTTCTTGGCCCATTTCTTGCCAGCCCTGTGTTTCTTGATTGGCCAGGCTGGGTAAGGGTGAGCATCAGCCCACCAGCGAGAGAGAATTCTTACTGTCTGGGTAACTCAGACATGACATGAACCCCGAGATAGTCCAGTGTCCTCATCTGGGCCTCCATGGCACCTCCCTGCCCAGCCCGATGCCCCTGCTGCCAGATCTGCTCCCAGACATGCCCAGCTCCATTGCACCTCTGCGGCCCCCCAACATCATCTGCACATGATTCACCTCTGGGCCTTCTCAGGAGCGACACCACACCCAGTGTGCCTGCCTCCCCGCTTCCCACCTCTGCCCCATCCTGGAGCCCTGCTCAGGCACTCCCTGCCCCAGGCCAGGGTCCCAGCCACAGCAACCCAGAGCCCCCTCATTCTGTGGTGTCCCTGTCTGGCTCTGACTAAATCCTATCTGGGTCAGAGTGATCTGTGATTAAATCTGTCTCCCCCAAACTGAACTGCTCTGAGTCATCCAGACGGCCCCCACCCCCACCGCTGCAGAGCCTGGCTCAGCATGGGGCCAGGCCCAGAAGAGGGGTCCTGGACATGTCAGAATGGGCCACATTCCTGTTCCCCACCCCACCCCAAGCCCACCCCCATTTTCCCTTTGTTCAACTCCCTGGTGAAAGACCCCTGAGGGGTGGGAAGGGGCAGCAGAGAGACAATCACAGCTACCCTTATGGAGCACCTGCTATCTCCCAGGCACTGTGCTGGGTGCTGAGGCTCAGGGAGGGCCAGTGATTTGCCCGTGGTCCATGGGTGAATTAAATATTTGTGTCTGGGCCCCAGGCCTGCCTGATTCCTAAGGCTTATTAAACTCCTGAGAGGTAGGTTCTCAGAGAGCAGGGTTACAAACAGTCCCCGGAAGCTGGGCATGGCTTCCAGGCGTGCTCGCAGCTCGCTGAGCTGGGGCAAGCCCTCATTCGAGGGCAGGTAAGTAGGTCAGCAGGTACCTGGCAGAGGGCACCGCGTATTTGCTGAGCTGTCCCAGTCACCCGCCGCCACCCCTCCATGCCTGGGGTCTGCCACCTTGCCGGAGCAGACTCTCCCTCAAGCCCCTGACATTAACCTCTGCTCGGGCTGTCCCTGAGTCAGGCAACCTCTCCCTTCCCACTGTGACTCAGAAAAACAGCATTGGTCCCAGGGGGACACAGTCCTGAGTTCAAATCCTACTTCACCACTGAGTCACTGCAGGACCTCGGGCTTGTCACCTCACCTGTTTCCCCATCTGTGGTGTGAGGCTGTGCAGATTTAATGGGGCAACGCCTGGCCCAGCGTCTGACGCTGAGCTAGGGGCTCAGTGTGTGGGTGCTGATGTTACAGTGTTAAAACCACAAGAGAGGGCTTGTCATGTTCTCACTGACAGTCTTGCCCTCTGCCCCAAGTACCCCTCGAAGGCTGCCAGACATGACAGCCCAGCTGAACCAGAGTGTCACCGCACTGCCCACAGGGCTGCCTCTCCAAGCTGTGTTGAGCCCGCTGAGTCAGACGAAGACCCTCTCTCCATCCTGTCTGCCACCACTGCCTACCGCCTCAGCCCCCGCCCGCCCACCACCCCAGGCATTTCAGATACTCGTTCCCACGGCACTCGTTCCGCCTTAGTAGAACGGAGGCCCAGAACTGGGACTAGACCCTGGTGTTCTGAGCCCACTCCGAACACTCAGCTAGGCCATGGGGGAGCTTATGTCTCAGACGCGTGTGTAGAATGCAGGGCAAGGCTGGAGGTTCTGGAAAGTCTCAGCACCAAACCCCAGTCAGCGGAGCCCTGAGACCCCCTCACTTTCCCAGTCTGCCTGACAACCATGGCCGGCAGGCCCTGAGCACTGACAGTGTGCGGGCATGGTCTAAGTCCTCACGGATTTTCTGGTTTTCCTCCTAAATATTCCTCCTGGGTGCCTCTCCTCTGCATGCTCACCGGCCCCAGCACCCTGGGCTGGACCTTGGCAGCATTGCCCTCGCTGGCTGGCTTCTCTCTGCCTCCCCTCTCTCTAGGACTCCACCTCCCACATAACATGCAAGTCCCATGGCATTCCCCCTCAACATTGCTGTGGCTTCCCCCTGTCCCCAGGATGAGGTCCAGGCCCCCTCAGTCTGGCATTTGGCACCTCTTGGGGCGGGCTGACACATGCCCCCCATACACACTTTACAAGACAACGTCCCAGGGAAGGTGGGCGACTCCAGGTTCCCGAGTGGCCTGCACCCCGACCTGGCTTGCCCACAAACACTGCACTTCTCTGACATTCTACCTCTGCCTACAATGCCCTTTCCCTCCCCCACATGTGAGACCTGAGGCTTCCTCAAGGGGCCTCCCCCCTGGGGCTACAGAGTATGTGTGTGTGTGTGGGGGGGGTGGTGGCCTGCTTTCTCGCCACACAGAGGCCCCAGGACAGGGATGGTGCCCTCACCCCCAGGGTCTACCATATTCTGATTGTGGGGGGACAGGCGATGTCAGGGCAGACAGCGTTCTGCCCCAGTGCAGACCTCACCCTGCCTCTTCCTAGACAGATTCCTCACCCCCCACGCCTTTGTCCAGACTGCCGTTCCTGCACAGAAAGCAACCCCAGCCCCCAGTCCGTTCCTGCTAAAATTCTCCCCCATCCTCAGACACTACAGCCCCCACTCCCACAGCCAAGGTTTTCTACGACACACCTGTACACAGGTCTGGGCTGTGTCCAGCAGCACACAGACCTCAGCCTGAGGGTGGAGGACAGCAAAGCCGGCTAGGGACCCTGGCTCCTTCACCACTGAAAGGTCTGCAGGCTGACAGGGTTCCCTTCTCAACAGGCCCCGGGAGGAAAAGTGAGTGCCTGTGGTCACAGAATGAGTTGGGAGAAGACTGACCTGGGGACAGGGGGCCATCGGGTCGCAGAGCGAGATGGGACTAGGGCTGGGGACATGGGCCCCGGCAGGGGCTCAGCGTGTCTGACTCAAACCCCCTCAGGAAATGTTCTCTCATTTGCTCCTGTGGGTGAGAACTGAACATCCCCACAGTGAGTGGCCGGGGAAGTGGAAGGTCAGGAACAGTTCTGGATTCTCCGTAGCCTAGGGAGGCCCAGCCAAGCCAGGGTCCTGGGCTTGGGACCGCAGTCGGAGGGCTTCCTCCCATCCTCCCCAGCACTTCCTTGTCACTTTCTCAGATCCTCAAGACTCGGGGCTGGTTTCACCTCCTCCAGGAAGCTCCTCAGGGTTACTCCATCCCTGTCTCAGGACCTCCAGAGAGCAGGAGTGCTAGTTTCATTTCTCCCACCCAAACTGGAGCTGCTGGGGCCCTGCTGCCACATCCTTCCCATAACAGTTAAGTTGTGGGCTAAGTAATTTCACCGCAAGTCCATTCCACCCTGCTCTCTGCTGTCCATCAGCTGGGGAGTACCTAGGCCTCTGAAGGGGTTGAGTAAGTGTCATCTGGATTGACATGTCTGAAAAAGGTACTGTGGCGATGGCCGGTCATTCCAGAGGACACACAGCAGGGCCAAGAGTGACATCAGGGTTAACGTCCCAGGCCACGGGGTACTCTAGAGCTGGAAGACAGGACAGAGGCCTGGACAGGACCCTTGTTTCCATTAAGACTTGCTTGTGAGCCTGGACAGGCACTGCCCCTCTGGGCCCCAGTCACCTCCTCCACATGGGGAGGTTGTGAACCAGAGTCCGAGCGTCTTCTCCTGACAGTCCTGGTGAAGGGGGATCAGAGCCACACGCTATAAAAGAGTGAGGCTGTCTCCACACACCTCACATAACTGAAAATAAAGGTGAGTCTAAACTGTAAGGTAAGGAAAAGTGAATTCAACAAAGTTCTGACATTTCCACAATGACTATCTGGATGTTTTTGTGGTATCACACATTAAAATGTGTCCCAAAATCTATGCTTTACTGGAGGCCTGCACATGTGTGGCCTGCCTCTCGGCACTCTGGCTGCATGGTGGGCGCTAAGCCAGAGTCTGCTCCAGTGTGGACTCCACACTCAGACCCCGGTGCTCACTGGCTGGCCCTGGTCCATCCTTCGGGGAGAGCTCACTCCCCCCGAAGTCTGAAACTACTTCCACCTGATGTCCATCTCCTTCTTCTGACCAGAGCAGGAGACCCCCAGAAGCCTGCCCAGATCACCAGGCAGGACCATGCTGGCCCACAGTTCAATCTGAGCAGCCTCCAGGCCAGCTGGCTGTGCTCAGCCCATCCCTGGGACCTGTGGGCAGCTGCAGGCTCGGGGCTTGGCTTGCACTGGACGTTGAAAAGCGAGAATGCGACCCCCAGGTAGTGGGAGGAGGAAGTGTCCCTCTCCCCACCACACACACACCATCTCATACTCGCCCCAATATCACGAACAGGAAGCAGGCTCCCCCCATGCATTCACCCCCGACCACACTGACACATGCCCGTCCCCCACCCTTTGTCCCTTACCGATGCTCATTCTCACAGGGGCCTCACGGCGTCAGCTGAACCCCTGATCTCTAGAAGGGGGCTCTGCTGGAGGCAGGGAGACACTGTCAGCCTCCACTCTGAGAACGAACCCGCCACAGACCCGAGGGCCGCCCCGGTGTGGGTACCTTGGGGGTAAGGGCTGGCAGGGAGGGGAGGCTGGCTGGAGAAGGAGCGGGTGGTGGAACTCTGGAGTCTGAAGCCACAGGCTGTCAGCACAGTCAACAGCGCTCAGAGGTCCTTCTGAGAAAGCCTGGGGACCTCCCCTCCAAGGAAGGACATCTCCCTGGAGACATTCCCACACTTTCTCTGACCTCTAGTTATGACTGAGCCCATTTGACAGAGGACGGACAGACAGACAGACAGATAGGGCTGTGCGGACGGCACACCTGCCCTTCCGGGCAGGCCTGAAGCTGACTTACTGGTCACGCAGAGCAGAGTGTGGAGGAGCCACATCCTAGCCGAAGCAGAGGCAGCAAAGTGGGCCTCGACCCACTCAGCTTCCCCTCCACAGCTGCGGTGGCCAGGAGGCGGGGACAGAGGCACAAACACAGGCAGACGGCTCTTTGAAGCACACAGACGTGGCCCCCACTCATACATGGCTGGCTGTGCAGCGTCCTCGGCAGTGGTGGGCTGAGTCCTGGGAACCTGCAGACACCTGTCAGCCCCGTCCACCACACATGTGGCCTAGAACCAGCTCTGGAGGCCCTTGGTGGGGCACAGCATTAATCCGACTGTCATTTATCATCCAGGAGAATCCCAGCCCCACTGGCCTAGAGCACACCCCCAGACACCTCAGCCCAGCACTCAGCCAGGGGGCCTTGGTGACAGTTGGCTCAGCAGTGATCACAATCCCCCTCCGACAGGAAGTGCCTCCACAGCTGGAAACCTGGGCTCCTGCACCTGGCCCCACCCTCGAGGCCCTGGGCTGCGAAGGGCCAGGTGCGCGGCAGGTCCAACGCAGCGGCTGGCACCACTCTCAGTTCAGCTTGGGCTGCGCTCTGACAAACTGGTGGCGGCATGGTGATGCCAGAACTGGTACGGAGCTCTGAGCACCACGACAATGGGAGTAAAACTCCTGTCGCTCAGCACACTCCAACCCAGCCCAGCGTCCCAGAGGACACACCACGGCGTGCAGTCCCATTTCAGTGCTCGCCTCACGGTGTGCCAGAGGTCCCCTGTGTCCCCTGTGTCCCTGGAGGAGGTTTCTCCCACCCCGCCCTGTGTCCCACAGAACTAGGCGATGTTCTCTCTCAGCTTGGTCCCACACGGCGACTGAGCCCTTAACATGTCACCAGTGCCACTGAAGAAGTGAACGTTAAATTTTATTTAATTTTAATTAATTTACATTTAAAAAGGCAGGGGACTCTATGTCTCTCTTACAGGAGTGTGCACACCTCCAGGGAGATACTCTGAAGTGTTAACGTGTTAAGACGCAGGAGACCATGGCGTTTACATAAGGACTAGATGAAAATCAGTTTTATTTTTTTTCTCACATGAAAAGCTTGCTTGGCCAAAGTTTTGTAAAGACCGATGACACTTTTTTGCATTGGCTGCTTTGGTCTGATAAAACACGCACTATCAGACAGTTTCCTGATGTTACAGGGCTGTCTGCGGACACAGGTTACAGTCCGCCATTGCCACACTACGCACCACCTCACAGAGCAGCTCATGGAACAGGCAAAGCTCCAGCCCGAGGATCTGCCTCTGAGATCACAAGCAGCCGGTCCCGAGCTGGCCCACCCTCGTCACAGGTGGGAGGCCCGGCCCGTCTCCCCCGACTCCAGCGCTCAGTGCCACTCCCCGACCCCACCCCTGTTTGGAGTGCCAGGGGCACTTGGCAGAGCCACCGGGGGTTCCTTTCCCCACCACTGCCCCAGAGGGGCAAGAGATTAGCCCTAAGCCACTGAGTAGATCAGCAGGAGGGATGGGCTAGAACCCAGACTGTTGCTTGCTCCAGATTTCTGAGAAGCAGGACTTCACACTTGGAGAGTGAACTTCAGGACGCCCCAGGAGGCCAGGCACAGCTGACAGCTGGATGCTGGACCAGGCACCGGGCCATCTTCTGCGTCTTTGGTGACGTCTAGAATGAGGACTTGTCCTGCACCTATCTAAGAGGTATTTATCCACACTTGCTGGTGCCAGCATGGCAGACCCCGACCGTGAGCACACACAGGGGCCCTTCGACCCACCTGATAGAAACTGCTGTCCCCACATACCCAAACTTAAGGTCCCAAGGGCTATGTACAGAGCTGGGCGTTCAGCAAGTACATATGTATCCAAAAGGAATGTGAAAATGACTACTTAACTACATTTTACTTTAAACAATGGTTAAGGGGCCAACTCAAGGGACAGTCTATAGCAGGGGTGTCAAACTCATTTTCACTGGGGACCACTTCAGCCTCGAGATTGCCTTCAAAGGGCCAAAATAGTTTTAGAATTGTATAAAAGCAACTACTCTTTAGCTGTTAAGGAATTGAAATTACATTTGGCCTTTTGAAGGCAACCATGAGGCTGATGTGGCTCCCAGTGAAAATGAGTTTGACACCCTTGGCTACGGCATAAATGGACTGAGCTCTTCAAAAACATTAGTATCCTAAAAGACAAAGAAAGGCTAAAGAATTGTTACAGATTAAAGCAGAATAAATGTAGAGTGTGATAGTGGATTGGATCCTAGCCCCCCAAAATAAAATAAAATAAAATAAAATTGCTTTGAAAAACATTATTGGTTCAGCAAAATATAATGCCATTCCTGGGAATGATATCCCCAGAAAGCCTCTGGTCGTGGCCAGAAAGGTGAGGTGAGTGGTACGATGTGGAAGTTCCACAAAGGGCATCAACTCCGGCTGGAATCATTTTCACTAAAAACAAGGGGGGCCCACATTATTGGGACAGTTGTCAAAATTAGAACATAAACCACACATTAGATACTACTGCACTGATCAGATAAAGCTAGGACAGTACTACTGTACTGATTAGATAAAACTATACATTTCCTGAATTTGATCATTATACTGTGGCCATTATGAGAAAATGCCCTTGTTCTTAGGAAATGCTCACTAAAATATTTAGGGAGTAAGGAACATGGCATACGTAAGTAACTCTCAAACAGTTTATGGTTCAGAGAGGGAGGGAAAGAATGAGTGATACAATGTGGCAAAAAGTTCTCTATTTTACCCTTGAAACTGTCCTGTAATTTCAAAACAGAAGTGTTAAGTTACAGCTGGAGGGGCGTGCTCAGCACGCAGTGAGAGCAGGCTGCCCGGCTCATCAGTGCACGGGGCTTCCTGGGCCCTGCCCCACAGCCTCGACTCAGGAGATGCCTCTAAGCACCCCCTTGCCTTCCGGGTCCTGAGGGGGCATCAGGAAGAGTGAGGACGTTGCTGAGAGTAGAGACTAGAGGGGGCTGCAGCAGAGGTGGCAGAGGGGAGCTGAGGGAGGAGCACTCTGGAGGTAGCACCAGGTTTGCTGCCAAGGAAGGGTCTTCCAGGCAAGCCCTCACCTTGCCCTCACAGCCACTCCCCAGGGTTATCCTGCTTTCATGAATGAGGACGATGGCTCGGAGAGAGGGGTTAAGTAATTTTTGCCCAGAGCTAGCAGGTGGCAGACTTGGGACTCGGGCAGGTCTATTTCCTCCAGAACCAGGACTCTGAACCACTCCAAACCTAGTGCCTGCAGACCCACAGATCTAAATCCCTCCCAGTTCATGAGCTATTAAAAAGCACGGACTTCATTCCACAAACATATACTGGGATCCTTGCATTACTGGGCACCGTGTACTGAACTGTGACCCCCAACCCCCAAATGAGTATGTTGAAGCCACATGCCCCAATTTGACAATATTAGGGGTGGGCCTTTAGGAGATATCTAAGGTCATAAAGGTAGGACCCTAACCCAACAGGCTGAGAAGAGGAAGAAGAGGGAAGGCCATGTGAGGAGCCAGTGAGAAGACAGCCGTCTGCAAGCCAGGAAGAGGTCTAACCAGAACCCGACTAGGCTGACACCCTAATCTGGGCCTTCCAGCCTCCAGACTGTGAGAAAATAAATTTGCTGTTGAAGCCACCCAGTCTATGGTATTTTGCCATGACAGCTCAGGCTGACTAGTAACAGTACATTGGGGTACCTCCTAAAAACTCTCCCAAATAAAACAGCGAATGGTACCTGTGCATGCTGCGGAAGGGGGCTTAGTGGGGAGGGAGCAAGGGAAAGGATCCTCCTGTCCTTTCATGGCGGGGAGGCTGGGAGAGGGGCAGGGTATACTTGAGTCATGGAACCAGGGGTTCAAGGGTGTAGGTCTCTTGCTTGCCCTGCTTCCTTCCTGCCCAGCTTGCAGTCCTGGTGTTCCTTGGCAAAGCGCAGTACAGAGCCCAGAACTCACATAACATGAAAGGAAACTGGAGATCACCCCAGTGGGGCCGTTCACCTGAAAGACAGGGAAACTGATGTCCAGAGAAGTAAAGGGACCTGCTCCGTCTTTCCCATCTGTATGTGAGACAGAGTGAGCTCCCAGGACTCCGGCCCCAGCCCTGCACTGTTCGACTGTCCCCAAGAGGCACTCTTCCCAAGGCAAAAGTGCTGCACCCTGTTCACAGGTCCTCTGGGAACCCTTACCACCAACAAGAAGGGATGCATCACAGGATTAAACACGACGACCCCAGGAAGGGGCAGGAAGGCCACGTCTTCTTTCCTGCCAACGGCTGGGCCTCTGGCCCTCACTAACCTGCACTGGTCTAGGGTGAGAGTGACCGTCTGAGGGATCACATATCTTAGCTACTGAGGAATCTAGTCACCCAGAGAAAAACTCTAGAACTGCTCGAACAAAACCAAGCGAGAGCCCTGACCGGTGTGGCTTGGTTGGTGGGGGTCGTCCTGCACAGTGAAGGTCACTGGTTTGGTGCCGTCAGGCGTGTATGAGAGGCAGCCCACTGCGGGTTCTCTTTCACACGGATGTTCTCTCCCTCTCTTTCTGTCTCTAAGACTAAATAAATAAAGTCTTAAATAAAAAAAAAAGAACCCCAGAGTAGGCTAGACTTTGGTAGATTAAATACTACCCATGCTCTGGAATTTTATTTCGATCACAGCAAAATCCTACTTCAATGTCTCACAGCTATCTGAGACAGGCTTTGAGCTGGCATTTCCCTAATTGCTTCTAGGAACGTCCAAGTTCTGTGACATTTTCATAAATTTCATTTTTTAAAAATGCTACAAGTATTTTTCCTTCTAAGGTTTTATTTTATAAACATGTAGGGACAGTTCTAGGTCACTGGTGGTTGGAGTCCACAGTAACAATCTGCCTTGAAGCACAAGTGCTACGCTCAAGGTTATAAAGAACATCCTGTCCTTTCAGTTGTTGAAAGAAAAAAAAATGGTTTAACTTCTACTTCTTGTTCTACAAAGCTTAGAACTATACATTAAACTTATTTGTGCAGCAATTTATTAATCCGGGAGTCATGACTGCCGTTAACTTGAGTCCTAATCGCCTGCTAGCACTCCGCCAGTCTCAGGAACGCTCCACAGGAGTGGGAACGCTGCTCCAGGCGGGAGCTGCCGCGGGGAAGTGATCTGTTTCTCTCCGCCCGCTTTGGACAGCCGTAGCTTTCCTCACCAACAGGACCGGAGGCTGAGAAGCAGCCCAGCAGTCTCTGTGGGGCCTCCCGTCCACCTGCCCACTGTCTTTCCTGCTTTCCTGGAGCAGATGCATGCCTTCTTAGCTACAGATTCTCTAGCAAATTCTTTATAGAGCTGGGTAAGCTTCAGCTCAGATATGACCAGATCACCAAAATTTGAATTTTATCAAGGTCTAATAATTGAGATTTTTTTCTTAGACAAGCACAGTGCACGCACTTCTGAACAATCTTCCTCTTTTTGAATCCGGTGGTCTGATAATAGTAGATGGATCTGCAGACAAAGGGGCCAGAGCCGGGCCAGGTTGCCACAGTTCATTCCTTTACCGAACACTCTGGCAGCACCACTCACCCTGGATGGGCGTGGTGGGAGAGCACAGACATAAGGGCATGAAGACACCTGCTCCTTAGGAGCTCACAGGCTGGCAGGGAAAACAAAAAAAAAAGGCTAGCCTGGAAGAGGATGAAGGGCGGAGAGAACAGAGCTGCCACTGCAGCTGGGGGCTTACACATCCATCACTGGTCTGGGGGGCCTGTCAAGTGCCAGGCATGGTAGTAGGACTGGAGAAACCCAGGGGGAGCCAGTCGTGGTCCCTGCTGTCACGGAGCTTACAGTCTAGCAAGAAGGCAAAGGAGGAACAGGGAATTACAATCCAGTGTAAAGGTGTGTTGGTTTGGGAGAATACAGAGATTTGGTACCAGGCATATACTTCACTTCAAACATCATGGTATTTGGGAAAAAAGACAAGGAAAAAGAAAAATGACTTTAAATTGTCGGGCCCATTCCACCTGCCCCCGCACTCACTGAGCAAACGGGCAGGGCCGAGGCCAGCTCACGCTGCTGCTGCTCCCCTGGCCTGTCTCAGTTCCCAAGCGCCTCCTCTCACCCGAGTAGGACTCTGACACCAAAAAAATATATATTACTTTTTTTTAAAGAATTTTTTAAAGATTTTATTTATTTACTTTTAGAGAGAAAAGAAAGGAGGGAGAAAGGGAGAGATATATCAATGTGTGGTTGCCTCTCACACACGTCCTACTGGGGACCTGGCCTGCAACCTAGGCATGTGCCTGACCGGGAATCAAACTGGCGACCCTTTGGCTCACAGGCCGGCACTCAATCCACCGGGCTACACAACAAAGTGTTTCTTACACAACACGGCCCTCACAACTGCAGACCAACCACTTCACCTGGTGCTCAGCCAAAGAAACTACGATGTTCCCACATGGGCAGGAAGGTGCTGCACTCCCCATGTTGGTCTCAACATGGCACCTGCCTCCGGGTGTCCAAGGGGAATTTTGATCACACCCAGTTTTTACCTTAGGCATGACTTTATAACCAATCCCTGGAGCAAGCTGAGACTCCTACGTGCAGTACTGTGGGGCACAAACAGGGACCCATAGCCTGGCTCTGGAAGTTGAAGACAGCCTCGTGGAGGGGGTCCGAGTTCTTGAGGACGAGGGAAAGAGAAGGCTGGGCAGGAGCCCGGCAGGGCCAGGGAGGGGCGGCGCTGCGCAGTCCGAAGGCCGGGGAGATCGGATGAGCCGGGGCAGCAGTGAACAGAGGGCCGGGCGGAGGATGCGGTGAACGGGACAGAAATACTGCCAGAGACTAGATCTTCACCAGCCTTGTGAGCTATCAAAGGAATTTGAGATTTATTCCAAGGGCAATGGTGAAGCTTTTTTTTTTTTTTTTAATTTTTTCAATGTTTCTTGATTTGAGAGAGGGAAAGGGAGAGGAGAGAGAAAGAAACATTGATATGAGAGAGAAACATTGACTGGCTGCCTCCCAGGTGTGCCCTGAGCGGGGATCAGACCCACAGCCTTCTGGGGTGGAAGACGACGCTCCAACAGAGCCGCCCCAGCCAAGGCGGGCAACGGTGCACGGCGCTCTGGAATGGTGTTAAGCAGAGATACAGGAATAATTTGCTTAAGAAAGTCCATCCCGAAGCACATGAAAAGACAGCCAAAATCATTAGTCATCAGGGAAATGCCAATCAAAACCACAGACAACAATTTACATCAGAAGTTAGTTGTTCATGAGGAGGCAGAAAAATTGGAACCCTTGTACATTGCTGGGGGAAATGAAAGATGATGCAACCACTTGGCACAACAACCTGGTTCTTCAAAAAAGTTAAAGAGAGAGTTACAACATGAACCAGCAACTCCACTCCTAGGTAACCCAAGAGTAATGAAAACACATGTCCACGCAAAAATGGACACAGAAATGATTGCGGGAGCACTATTCGTAACAGTCAAAAAGCAGAAACAACCCAAATGTCCGTTACCAGGTAAATGGATACACAAAATGTGGCACAGCCACACAACAGGATGTTACTCAGCCAGGAGAGAAATGAAGTACTGATACACACTACAACATGGAGAGTCCTGCAACCACGTTCAGTGAAGAAGCCAGACGCGAGTGGCCACAAAGTGTACGACACCATTTATATGGAGCGTGCAGGACAGGCAAATCCACAGACACAGAAATAGTGGTTGCCAGGGGGAAGAGGGAGTAAGGAATGACTACTAATGGGTGTAAGGTTTCTTTTCAGTGATGACAATGTTCTAAAGCTGATGGGGTGACGGTTGCTGTTTAAATGGGTGAACTGTATGTTATAAAATTGTATCTCAAGGAACTGCTAACAAGAGTTCATCCTGGCTACAGTGTGCAGAACAGGGAGGGAGAGAGGAGGCAGAGACTAGAGAAGAGGCCGCCCCAGGGATGGAGCAGGACAAGACAGTGGCTGAACTACGGGGAGGGATTCATGGGACTGGACTGGAGGAGGCCAGGTGAAGAGAGGTGAAACCCTGTGGAGGGCCCCACGAGTTCCCATGGGTAGCTGACACCTCTCCTGAGGGGAAGAGTGGAAACCAGAAGTGAGGTATCTCATTATCATCAAGCAGCAAAAACATATTTAAACCCTTGTGCGTGCAAACACTAAGAAGAGTACGAAAAGTGCATGGCCCTGCTGCCTGCACACACAGAGAGTGCCCAGTGTAAAGCCCACCGAGCTGCCTGCCTGGGACAGTCCCAACTGCCCAGCTGCACTCCCAAACCCTAGAGAAAGGGCCTGGGCATGCTGGGCATGCCTGAGATGCTGCAAAATCTGCGTGCCTGAGTGCAGACTGGAGAGGAAGAGAGGCGAAGGCCAGCAACTTTCAGAAATCAACTTAAAGTCCTTAAAGACACCTTTCTGGGCTCTGTGTGTTTATGAAAATTGCCAGGCTTGTAAAATGGGCATTTCTCTTGGTTAGATCAAAGACCCAGTTCTGACTACACCACTGCCCTTCCAGAGTCTTCCCTGGTCTCCAGGAGGCAACTGCTGAGAGCTACAAGGCCATGGGACTGATGGGCCCCAATTACTACTGGGGAACCCAAAGGAGAGCCCAAGAGGGGGCATTTTCTGAACTCTGCAGAGACCTTGTCAGTCGGGACCCTGACCACAAAGACTTCTGTCCTACCCAGAGACAGGTATGGGATGGGGTTAAGTCCCCGTTCACAGCCTCGTGCACAATCTCAGTTGTCTCCTTGACCCTTCCCCCACCTGCAACAGAAATCAGCGCTGGCCAGCTCACTGCGGCCGTAACTGTGGCAAAGAGGCAAACACCACTAAAGCCACAAATGCAGCCAGGCGCTCTCGTACCAGCCCACTGATTCACTAGCTGGAGAAGCCAAGGTCCAGGCCCACGCAGCAGAGTCAGGGACTGGCACGCAGGTCTCTGGCTCTCAGGGCCTTAGAACTCTCACTCGACCAGCCCCCCAAACCCGCTCAAGAACTTGGCTCTCAGCGGCGCGCTGCAAAGAGCAAGAGGAGCTGAGAAGACGCAGAAACCTTAGGTCTCAACTGTCAGAGACACCTAAACCATCTTTTCCCTAAAATCTTATTAGGAAACTGAAACATATCATGGTTATATGTTCTAATTTTTCTAAAAGAAGAGAAAAAAGCAGGTTAACCAACAAAATAGGGACAACAGCTTTTGCAGCTTTCAAGTCTCACAGCCCTTTACTTTACTAACATTGGTGTTCTGCGTTTAACCAACTACCCATGTGACCATTAGTTTAGCTCAGCCCCAGGTAAAGATCACCAGAATCCAGGGCTGCACTGGAAACTGAACTGCTCCAGGCAGGTGACAAGTTATGACACCACCAAAGGGACTAAGGCTTTTCTATCTCTAACTCCCAAGTTCTGGTGAACTGAAGTGAAACACGATTTTTAAGTCTGCAGAGAATGCAAATATTAAATACTTCAAAATAAAAATCAGATAGGAAAACAAAATAATCTATTGCCTTTTTGTGGTTAAAATGATCCAAAAGGAGTTTAAAAACAAATGAACTAAAATTTCTGTAACTACTATCTTATTTACCAGTTTTAAAGATGTCTTCAGGTGCCAGAACTTGGAGACAGAAAGAGGAACAATGCATTACTTCTGAAGCGATGATAAACAACAGAGCCCCGTCTGGGACAGATGATCTTTTCCTACAGCGGCCAAAGAGCAAGTTGAACTCCATGTACAACAGACTGTACAAGTAGGATCATTTAAAAATAATGAGACTCCTCTCTTTGACTTCTTCCAAAGTATATAATATATATTTAACAGCACATGAGACACCACTTGAGCTTCCCTTCTAGCCAACAGGAAGTATTTTCACATATAAAAATTAAAAATTTTAACTTTTAAACCATTAATATTTTTTAAACATAATACAAACTTAAAAATTGTTCAACATTACCCCATGACCCCACCCCTAGCACAGAAACAAAAAAACAAACAAAAAAACACCCCAAATCCAGAAGTCAATTTTTTGTTCCTAAAAATCCCACAGCACTGAACTTGATCTTCACTTCAAGCTGATCGCTAGCAAGAGGTCCCTAACAGAAATCCCCAGGGAGGAACGGAAGCATGATCGATGCGGAGTCTCTTATCTACCTGGGCAGCACTGGTGCACCGCTGAGGTCAGGTCCATGAGATTCGGCCCCCACACTAGGGTCCTGGAAGGGTGAACTGGCAGCTTCCCTCATCTTCCCCCTTGAAGGCTGTCCAATAAGCACCTGGGAATTGACTTTTCTTGGGAAAAGGGTGCTGGTAACAGCTGTCGGGGCCAAGGCAATAGTGAGAAGTTCAGTTCTCTGCTCTTTGGATGAACTGTGTAAAACATTTCTTTTAAAAGACACAATGTTAAAAATATTAAGAAAAACGTCTACAAAAATCTGGAGGGCTGCCTTCTTCTCAAAGGGTAAAGCTTGTGGGGTGGTAGGAAAAAAATTGAGGGCCCAGAACTATAACTCTGCAGCAAAAGACAGAGCCCTTCAGAACAGGTCACATTCTTAAGAGGTCCTGCTAAAGTAGCAAGAGCTGAGGGTGACTGCAGGAGTAAAAGCAGGAGGGGCACCGACTCCTGCAGGGGAGGTTCCTACTGTGCGCCCCACCCTGCGCAAGAATGTCAAGCTTTAGGGCAGCTGCCATCAGCCCCAGGGGCATCAGGATTCTGCCTCCGAACCAGAGCTGCTTTCCCGACTAACTTCAATCTGGAGAGATGGTAAGTTATCTAATCGACTCTTCTTTTGGCGAGATTGTTCTTTCTCCTTAATCAGAGCCCCCCACGCCCTCTGCAGCTCGGAGTCATCTTCCTCAGTGCCAGGAGCCCTATGATCCACTTTCTTCACGTTCTTGTCTTTGGTCTTGGATGCAGATCCCAAGCGAGTCCATAAACTACCTGTTTGAATGAGAAGGCATTTCAGTTCTGGCAGTCAATGCTAAGAGCAGGGTAGTACTGAGGAAGCAGGGGTACTGTCAGCACCTGATGAGCTGAAAACCCTGGGTGGGGGGAGGCCTGAGGCACCTGCAAACACATGTAGCCTTGGGCAGGTAATCTCATTTCCTGGCCGCAATCCCCTGCATGCACACAGAGGGATCTGGACCCAAGGGGAGATCCTTGCAGCTAGGGGACACGCACTCCCCACAATGCTAGGCACTTCGGAATCACTGGGGAGTCTGTTTATGCTACACCTGCCCCTCCCTGGTGAGACACCAGCCTTTGTACAGCTGTATTCTGCCAGGAGTGGGCTATCCCCAGATCATTCCCAGACTTAACATTCTACAAACAGAGGGGCCTACAACACTGTAAACTTAGAGATTCTGCCCACCCTCCATTAATTTTAAAAATATATATTATTTGTATCTAATAATAGATAAATATGTATTTAGAATTTCACAGTATGTTCACATATAAGGCAATTAAGTTTTGTTTATAAAGAATTTTTTTAAAAAAGAGTTTAACAATGTAGAAAAATGATGACGATAAAATGCTATATGCAAAGTAGGATATGCATATAGACGAAGACTAAGAACAGCATACATGAAACTAAAAGCTACCTGTGCTAAACAGAAAGCACCAGGGTGAGTCTCTTGCTATTTTTTAAGTTTTCCATACTGTTACCATTTTATCATTGTCATCGTTGTTGTGGTTATTATTACAGTAATTATAACAGAAGAAGAAATGTAATTTATTTTTAGCATTTGCTATTTACTGCCTTCTGCTAACAAAGTATTTCCACACTTTGCCCATCATACCTGCTCTTACCTAGTTCCCATCCCCGTCAGTTTTAAGTGTTACCAACCTGATTTCTTTTCCCGAGTATCAGAATAGAGGCCTTTAGTGTCTTGCCTGGGAACACCTAGCCTGCTATGTACATCAGAAAAGGGCTCTCTCCGAACGACGGGGTTACAAGCCTTTTCTGGAGAATGTGGTCTTTTTCCTAATCGCTGGCGTATATCTAGAAAAAGAAAAAAAAATACTACTGTTACCGGGCATGTGTGTTTTGCTTACCTGTACTGTCAATCTGAGGTCACTATAGAACTTGGTCCAGATCTCCCCAAGTGAGGACAAAGGACATGACACATTCAAGCTTCTAAACACCTTCTCTCTCTGCAATCAGTCTGGACTCCTTAAGAAAATTCAGACATGGGGGCTCTCAGGAGGAGGAAAAAAAATCTCAGCTGAGTGCTCCAGAAAGGAATTTCTGAGACAGAATCAACTGTCTTGTTTTTCCCTTTTTTAAGTAGAACCAAGCAAACCACGTAATTTACAAACATTTCAGCTAACAAGCAACACTGCAAACTGCTTGGTGGCAGAAGCCAGTCTCTGAACATACAAGAAGTTCTCAATAAACTTACTACACTTAACGAGACATGTGATGTGCGTGGTGAAAAACAAAGGATCAAGGGAAGATGCCCCAAATCCAATCTACTTTTCCTCTGACCCCACACCCCACATCTGCCTGCCCTCCTGAGTTCCCTCTAACAACAACAATAAAACCACGTCCATCTGCCAGCCGAGACATCACACTGGAGCTGTGCCCACTTTGCTTACGTGCTCAGAGCTGCATCTCCAGCATCCCAGTCCCTCTGGCCCAGGCCCTGCTCCTCTCCCTCTCCTCCCTCACATCTCCGTGCTGAGTCCTCTTCCCTCATGAGGTTTGACATTCTCACCCATTCTCGCCTCTGCAGTCCCTGACCTAGTTCAGGCCCTTGTTACTTGAACTCTATAAGCCCTTGAACTCTATACCCCACCCCACTGTGCTCCCAAGTTATCTCTCTAAAATAGATATAGGATCAGGTTACTTCCTCAAAAAACTACATTGCCAACTGAGATCCTATTCTCTCCCCAAGGCCTTCCTCTAAAGCCACTTTCCCTAAGATGCCTTCCACAACCCTGCCGTAGGTCTAGCCTCCCTCTGCTCCCACAGCACACTGCTCTCAGCACGGCCGGGGCACATTCCCCACTCTGCTTTGGGTGGGATGATCGGAATATGCGCACTCGTGTTTCTCCATCCGAGTTCTGTGATGACTTCGCATGCCCCCCAAAGACTTCGAACATCCCCACCACAGAGCCCAGGGCCCAGCACACAGCAGGCAGAGCCAAGTACCTGTTAGATGGGCATCTAGTTCAAATTCTTAACCATTTCTATAACAGTTTAATTTCTATTACTTTTTAAAAAATATATTGTATTGATTCTGCTATTACAGTTGAGCCAATTTTTCCTTTGGCTCTCCTCCATTCAGTCTCCCCATTCCCTCCAGCAGTCCTCCCTCAGTTCGTGTCCATGAGTCTCACACTTAAGTTCTTCAGCTTCTCTGTTTCCTACACTATTCTTATCCTCTCTGTCTACTCTGTACTACCTGCACCATTTCCCCCACTCTCTCCCTTTCCCCTCCTGGCTGATGACCCTCCAAATGAAATCTGTATCTATGATTCTATTTCTGTTCTGATTGTTTGCTTAGCTTTTGTTTCTCTTTTTAGGTTCAGTTGTTGATAGTTGTGAGTCTGCTGTTTTACTGTTCATAGTTTTGATCTTCTTTTTCTTAGATAAGTCCCTCTAACATTTCATATAATAAGGGCTTGGTGATGATGAACTCCTTTAACTTGACCTTATCCGGGAAGCACTTTATCTGCCCTTCCATTCTAAATGATAGCTTTGCTGGACAGAGTAATCTGGGATCTAAGGTCCCTGCTTTTCATCACTTTGAATACTTCTTGCCAGTTCCTTGTAGCCTATAAAGTTTCTTTTGAGAAATTAGCTGTCAGTCTTATGGGAAGTTCTTTGTAGGTAACTCTCTGATTTTCTCTTGCTGCTTTTAAGATTCTCTTATTATTTTTAACCTTTGGCATTTTGATTATGATGGGTCTTGGTGTGTTCCTCTTTGGATCCAACTCGTTTGGAACTCTGTTCTTCCTGGACTTGTATGTCTATTTCTTTCACCAAATTAGGTAAGTTTTCTTTCATTATTTTTTCAAATGTTTTCAATTTTGTGATCTTCCTCTTCTCCTTCTGGCATCCCTATTATTCAGATGTTGGTATGTTTGGAGATATCCCAGAGGCTTCTTAGACTATCCTTGTTTTTAAAAAAACTTTTTTTCTTCTTGCTGTTCTGATAGAATGCTTTTTTCTTCCTTACATTCCAAATCTTTGATTTGATTGTCAGCTTCATCCTCTCCACTATCGGTTCCCTGTAGATTCTTCTTTACTTCACTCAGTACAACCTTCATTTCTGCCTGGGTCTTTTTCATGCTGTTACCATGCTCAACACATTCTGTGAGCATCCTGATAACCAGTGTTTTGAACTCTGCATCTGATAGGAGGGTTATCTCCATTTTGCTTAGTTCTTTTTCTAGAGTTTTGTTCTGTTCTTTCACTTGGGCCATATTTCTTTGTCTCCTCAATTTGGCAGCCTCCCTGTGTTTGTTTCTGTGTATTAGGTACAGCAGCTTTGATTTTCTGTTTTAGTGACATGGCCTACTACAGAAAAGGCCCCTGTAAATTGTGTGGGGCAGAGCTTTAGGTAATCACCAGGGTGAGGCAACCTGCTTCACCGCTTCATGGCTCTGTGTGGAGGGAGGGCTTAGAGAGAGGACAATGCTACTGCCTGGCTTCTGGAGCTTTGCCCAGGAGGAAGCTATTTCTTGGCACTTGCCCTGTTTCCAGTCACTTCACTTTCCCCCTGTATGCAACTGGTGCCCTTCCAGCTGTTGCCCTGGTGCTGGACCCCAGAGTGGGTGGGTCTGAGTAAGTCCTAAACCCGTGTGGGCCCTTTAAGAGGAGTCTCCTGAAAATTTGGCAGTTTCTTCTGACCCAACCCCCACTGGTTTTTACAGCCAGAAGTTATGGGGATTTATCTTCCTGGCACTGGAACCCTGGGCTGTGTGGTCTGGCCTGGGGCTGGGATCACTTGCTCCTGAGGTATCCCTCCCAATTTTTATCCACCCCATGTGAATGCAGGACCACCCATTCCCCACCTCCCCAGGCCACACTGCCCCTCCTACCTACCTGTCTGCATGAATGTGGCTTCTTTTTATCCTTGGTTGTCAGATTTCTGATTTTCTGACGATCCTGGGTGATATTCGTTTTGTGGTCTAGTTGTAATTTTTCTCTGTAGTTGTGCAAGGAGGTGAAGCATGTTTACCTAGACCTTCATCTTGACTGGGAGTCTGTCTAATTTCTATTACTCTTACAGTTACTTTTCATGCCCTGAAGTCCAATGCTTAACTCAAAATTTAGAAATGATGAACCAGAACAACTAAATAGGTCCACGAACAGCAACATTTTATCTAAAAACCTGTCCCTGCCCCAGTTTGCTTTGTGGAGCTCAGAGGGAAGCCCAGAAACACAACTGAACAATACCTGATTTAGTGCTGCTGCCTGATGGCCGTGGGCGTGTGTGCTGACGTTTTTCATCTAATAAATGCCGGACATCCGCAAATTTCTCAGGCGGTAATTTGTTACCAATTCGGTTTTTGATATTGCTTGTGGACACAGTATCTGCCCTCATGGAGTTCCTTAAAAAACAGGGCACAATTAACCGACTTCAACTGTGGGACAATGCCCACATAACAATCTTATACTTTTGAGGAAACAATTTTAAAAAACCCAATCTAAAATAGCTAACATTCACTCACACCAATAATTATTTGTTTACAAAAATCACGATCAGCCTGTTGTAAAGAGAGTGGCCAGTTTTCCAGGGTGGCTTCCACACACAATATCTGTAAGGCTATCACAGAGCACGTAACTGTGAGTCCCCTTACCCTGAGACAAATGTTAAGGTAGAGGCCAGTAAAGGGCTTGGGACCTCTGCTCACCCAGGCTGTGATTTGGCTGGAGTGAAAATACAAAAGTCTACAACCCCGTTCTTTAAGAGCTGACTCCTCTGTCAGAGAGATCTGCTACCATTCTAGGGATCAGCATTATTTTGGCAGCATTTACCATTACAAAGTTCTGTGAAAACTGAAAATAAGGATGTCACAAAGCCATACAAACCAACTTGAATCTTTTTTCCCCTTTCCCCAAATACACCGCCAAGCACACTTAAAGAGAGCATCCCTAGATTCCCGTCCTATGAGTTGTGCATATGCTAGCTGTCCTCGGGATTCTGCTCATCCCCACTAGTCATCACAAAAATGTACACTAAAGTAACTATTTTTTTTGTCCATGAAATTAGCAAAAATTGGAAAGTGACAGTACCTAACACTGGTGAGTATGTGAGTAACAGGTGGCAATGTGAGTGAATAAAATCTTTCTGAAATGAAATTTAACAATACCACACTAAAAAAAATTTTTTTTGAATCCTCACCCAAAGATATGTTCACTGATTTTAGAGAGAAAGAAAGGGAGAGAGAGGAAGGCATGGAGGGAAGAAGGGGGAGGGAAAGGAAGAGGAGGAGGTAGAGAGAGAGAAACATCGAAATGAGAGAAACATCAGTTGGTTGCCTCCTGTACATGCCCCAATCAGGGGTCAAACCTGCAACCCAGGTATGTGCCCTGACCAGGGATGGAACCCACAACCTTTTGGTATACGAGACAATGTTCCAAACTGAGCCACTCGGCCGGGGCAGCAATACCACATTTTAAAACACGTATATTTTTCATGTAATTACTGGAATTTATCTATTAGTGTGATAGTAAAAAAATAGAAACCTAAATGTCCATCAAAAGAGATTGGGTTAAATCAGGGTTGTGAGACTCATTTTCACCGGGGGCATCAGCCTCATGGTTGCCTTCAAAGGGCCAGATGTGATTTTAGAACTGCATAAATGTAACTACTCCTTAACAGTTAAGCAAGAGCTCGGCGCTGCCACTGGGTAGAAACAAGGAGGAGAGCCAGATTCGGCCCTCGGGACTTGTGTTTGCCACCTATGGGTTAAATAAACCATGATACTTTCATATGATGGACTACATACAGTTGAAAACATAACAGATGTCTACAATATGTTAAATGAAAAAAGCATACAGCAAAACAACATAAATAGCATAATTTTGTTTTTGTACAAATATATCTACAACCTCTCCATGTGTTATGTATATGTGTAAGACTAGCAGGAAGGTTATTCACTCAGTTGCTAACAGTCTCTATCACAGGGGAAGATGATACAGGTGATTTTCACTTTTTATATTGTCTATAACAAGAATCTTTTCTTATATACTTTAAGGAAAAACTGAATAGTTTAACAAACTAAAAGCAAGCACTGATGAACATAAAAAATAATTTTACCTTATATTTTTCAACTGAGATTCCACTTCATCAGCATACATAGTCATTTTCATGCTTTTCTTTGGTGAAGGCGTGGAAATCATTTTCAGTTCCAGATCATAGTCCATTTCATCGGAGTCCGAGCTGCTGGCACTGGGCCGCCGGGACGTGCTCCGCTCCCGGGTCTGCTTGAGAGCTGGGGGCTCCTCGTGGTACTCCACCACCACCCTGTCATCTGCGTCCATGTCCTGGTCCTCCTCTTCCTCCTCTTCCTCCTCCTCTTCAATGGGTTCCTCAGGGACATTCACTAGTCCTAAGGAATTTAACCAAAAAGACCATTAGGAAGAGTACTGACAAGTCTAATTTTCTACTCACTCAATGACCTTTTTAAAAGAAGGGGTTCCCATGCCCAAGATTTTATTAAAGCATTATCTGTAACAGTGCCGCTCTGGTTACCATTCTGATACCCACAACAGCAGAATGGCTAGGTAAAGCATGATCTAGCAGCCTATGGAGTATTATAAAATTACCTAAAATATAGTCAACTGTCATTATTCATAGCCTCTATATTCGCAAATCTGCCAAACTTGTTTCTAACTCGCAGCGCTTTCATGTGCAGAGTGGCAAAAAAATCAGCCACCACACATGCACACTCCCAGCTGAGGTCACAGGAGGCACTGCTCTGCCTCCTTGTTTCATCTCTCACACGGCATGTAAGTACCCTCTGTGCAGTCTACTGCGTGCCATGTTTTCCACATTTCTGTGGCTTTTCTTGGCAAGTTCACTGTTTGGTAATGCCAAAGCTGTCCACTGTTCCTAAGTGCAAGCACAACGTGATGAACCTTAAGGGGAAAATGTGTGTATCAGGTAAGCTTTGTTCAGACATGAGTTAAAGTGCTATTGATGGCCTGTGAATCCATGTTAGTAAATGTAATAAATGTATGTGTTAAAATAAGGTGTCTTTAGCCCTGGCTGGTGTAGCTCAGTGGATTGAGCGCGGGCTGCGAACCAGGTATCGCAGGTTTGATTCCCAGTCAGGGCACATGCCTAGGTTGCAGGCCATGTCCCCCAGCAACCGCACACTGATGTTTCTTTCTCTCTCTCTTTCTCTCTCTCTCTCTCTCTCTCTCTCTCTCTCCCTCCCTCCCTCCCTCCCTCCCTTCCCTCTCTAAAAATAAATAAAAATAACAGTGTTAAGCTATACTTTAAAAAAAAATAAATAAGGTGTCTTTAAATGGAAACAAACATCACACAAGGTTACATATTGATCAGCTGACAAAAATGATATGACCAGATCCTTCAACGATCCTGGTAACTTTATAGACCATAACCACCAGAAATAATGAAAATCAATTATAATTTTAAATCATGAAAAACTGCTTAAAAATAGTTGAAGCAAATATAAAAGATATGTTCACAAAAATTATAATATATATTATGAAAATAAACGAACAGGGAAAACATAAAATGAAGTCAGTGTTACATTAGAGTCCTAGAATTAGGGGGAAATCTTTTTAATTTCTTTAATATGAATATAAAGATTGCATGATAAAAGTATCTTAGTAACTGACACTGGAGAAGTGTAACTGTATAAGATGCAAATTTCAAATATATAATTTTTGATGTACACATTAACTAAAAAGGTACAGGCTTCACCTCTCCCTATTACAATGACAAATGTATATGCATGTTATTCCGTGTTTCTATGCTGACTTAACTAGTCCTATACAGCATGTAGAAGACCCCACAGATTAGGTTAAAAATAAAAACAAATCTTTATAAAATATAATGAAAATAGTTCTTCTATAATAAGCACAGGAAGGGAGGAAGGAAGGAGGGAAGGAAGGAAGGAAGGAAGGAAGGAAGGAAGGAAGGAAGGGAGGGGAGAAGAGAGGAAAAGAGAAAAGAGGAGAGGGAGAGGGGAGAGGGGAGAGGGGAGGAGAGAGGGGAGAGGGAGAGGGGAGGAGAGAAGAGACCCGAGTGATGACATCCCACTTTTTGGAGACATTCGTGTGCACAAGCCAGTAAGCATAAAACACTACACATAGCAGCCTATTTTCATTTTCAGATAAACGAACAATAAAATCAGTTCATCTGATAAAAGATTTTTTAAAGAATTTTTCATGCATTTTTAGACATAAATAGTAGGAACAATTAGATTCTTAATCGTAGTTTTATTTTCATTTTCCCTATGTCACATTTGGACTTTTTTTGTTAGAACAGCTTTTATAAAATCGCTTGACCTCTTTGTATGGACAATTTAAAATTAACTGTGACTTGACTTACTTTCCTATATGTTGGCAGAGGGTGAGGGCAAGGAAGAGAGGATGATAAAGTTTGGAACCTTAAAAGACTGTATTAAGAATAAAAATATGATTTCGGGAGCCAAACATGTGTCTACCCAAGAGCTGAGCAGGCAACTACCGGAAGGTCGGTGTTTATAGGACGCCAAGCCGACATCATCCCCAATCAGGGCTCTCTTCTTGATCACATCCCGCTGAATGCGACGGGAATGATATCTCCGCTTCCTGCAACATTGCCAAGACAAGCACAGAATCAAAGACCACCAGGAAGGACCTTGAAACCCACTGATTAATTTCAACCACACACTGACACAATGTCAGGTGTTGAGACAGAGACATCTGAAATAAAACTGAAACTCGGCCTTCTCACACCATTTACCACAGTTAAGAATCTTGCACTCGGCTCTCGCCGAGTAGCTCAGTTGGTTAAAGGGTTGTCCTAATATGCCAAGGTGGGGTCAACTCCCCGTCAGGGCTCACACAAGAATCAACACACAAGAATGCATAAGTAAGTAGAATAACAAATCGATGTTTCTCTCTCTCCCTTTCTTTCCCTCTCTAAAAAATCAGTACAAAAAGCAAAAGAATCTTGTACTCTTCCCTCTTGTCTTCCTTTGAGTCCACACATGGTATTGACATTGCACTGCAGAATACCCACTAAAGGATTAAGAAAAGTTTAACTATGATATTTCACACTTCTGGACTCACCAAGAATTACTAAGAATTCCTTTCATGCCTCCGTAATTTGGATTCCCATATTTCATGTAATATTGACTTCTTCTGGCTGCTCCAAGTTCCTTTTTGTCATCTAAAAATTAATTACAACAGTTACTAGGATTTCCTGTGGGCATGAAAACAATGAGGAATAGTTTAAAAAAACGAAAGACTGTGTTTCCACAGCTGGGGTCAGATCAGCACACTCACCCCCTGTGCCCACCAAGTGCGCGGGGTGGAACAAAACAGACGAATGAGGTGAAGCTGCTGTTACGGGGCTGACTTCACAGAGGAAATACTACTAGAAAAACCTAATAATACAACATACGAGGTTCTCAGAAGCATGAAGGAGCTTCAGTCATTATACGTGCTCAAGAATGAAAGAAGGCTTTTTAGGAGAGGAGGCATTTTCACTGCCCCCTAAAAGGTGACCTTCATTTTGGAATGAAAATACTCCAACAATACAGAATCGGATTTAAAGAAACAGACTATACATAATTCTATATATTTGATAAACCATTTTTTCCAGTTTATTATGATTTTCTCAAAATGGCTTGAAGAAAACAACATGATACCATATACCTAGAATATACTCAAATAACCACTCAAATGAGTCAACGTAGAAAAGATCACTTTGTTAAGTTAAAATGCCAGTTAGCCTTGGCTGAGTGGCTCAGTTGGTTAGAGCATCAACCTGCACAACAAAAGGCTTCTCGTTCAGTCCCTGGTCACAGCACGTATGGGATGCAACCGATCAATGTTTCTTCTCACATCGATGTTTCTCTCTCCCTCTCTCTCACTCTCTCTCTCTAAAACAAAATCAATAAGCATATCCTTGGGTGAGGACTTTTAAAAAACGCCAATTAACAGGAAGGAAAGGTAGTCAGTGATCACACATACTTTTCATAATATAAAGGACTTTGACAGCTCCTTGGGTACTCACTGATGACAGAGGAGGAGAAACCCCAATGTGAAGGTATCAGCGCTACGGGGAAACTTAGCAGCACAACTAGGATGTGCCCCTACAAAAACACGCCCAAGGAGAAATGGCTGGTTCTAGAGCTAAGGAAGGGAAAACACAAATTGAGTCTGGGAAAACAAGATGTTTTGGTGTGCCATAAAGAAAGTGATTTAAGGATTGTGGAGACGTGCCTAAAGCACACCGGTGGAACGGGCTCCACTGGGCAAACCCAAGACGATTTGTGAGTCAAAACAATGACAGCAGGGTATGATAACCCACTGAATAAAACTCCATGACTCTAAACGGATATAAGTAAGTAAATAACTAAATGGATAAAAGGGAAAGGTATTCCTTACAGCAGACTGTTAACCAATAAAGAAATGATGGAAGCCCTGGCTGGCGTAGCTCAGTGGATTGAGCGCAGGCTGCAAACCAAAGCATCACAGGTTCGATTCCCAGTCAGGGCACATGCCTGGGTTGCAGGCCACAGCCCCTAGCAACCACACATTGATGTTTCTCTCTCTCTCTCTTTCTCCCTCCCTAAATAAATAAATAAATAAATAAATAAATAAATAATCTTAAAAAAAAAAAGAAATGATGGAGTTAAAAAGTTAGTGGATGCTAAAGCTACTGCATGGAAGTTTGATGAGCAATGGCCTACTTACATAATCAATCTCAAAGTATCTTCCCACAAATTTTAAAATTACAAATGAAAAAATATAAATTTTACAGTATAGAGAAACCTGGCAATCATCATCCAAAGCAAGTGATAAGTTAACAACCCCAGCAACCGAACAAATAAGTATCACGTGCCCCCTGATCTGATGCACAGAAAACAACACAACACCACTTCTGTGGCAATGCCTAAACTGCACAACCCAAATTTAATCAGGAAGAGACACGAGCCATGCCCACACTAAAGAGCACTCTATAAAATGATTAGCTTCGCTCTTTAAACAATGGTTTCGTCAAGGAAAACAAATCAGAGGGGTGGTTCCAGATTCTGGGTGACTAAAGAGATATGGCATACTTCAATGCTCAGTCCTGACGTGGATCCAGTTTAGTGGGGGAGAAGTATAAAGGAAAATCCAAATTTATTTGAAAACTATTGTCATCATCAAGAAGTGCTACACATACCACTCAGTGTCACACAGTTTTAATATATAGGGCGGGGCATTCTTGGAACAACTGATAAAATCCTAATGTGGACTATGGATTATGTAACAGTGTTGTATTACTGTTAAATTCCTGATTTTGATAACTTGTGCTGTGTATATGACAAGGTCCTCATTCTTCAGAAACACACTGAAGCATTCAAGGGTGAAGGACTGTCACCTCTAACTCACTCAAGAAACCGTGTGTGTGTGTGTGTGTGTGTGTGTGTGTGTGTGTTTAATGTCCACCAAAAATAACCACACATAAAAAGCCTTACAAATTATCAGAGACTTGATTTAATTCCCTAGAGAATGAGAGCTGAATGGTACTATGAGCAGCATCCAGGAGGATATTGCTGTGACACAGAAAAATACACAATTTTTACTTTCCAGCAGTGATGACCTCCCCACAACAACATGCCTCTCACAAAGGACCTCCTTCATCCCTCTCCAGAGAGGAGAAGAGGAAACACAAGAAGCTCCTGGTGCAGAGCCCATCCCTACTCCACGGGTGTGAAGTGCCCAGGATGCTGGAAACCACCACCGTCTTTAACCAGCACAAAGGGTAGTTTTGTGTGTTGGCTGCTCCGCCTACAGGAGGACAAACCGGGCTTGCAGGAGGCTCCTTCAGAAGGACGCAGCACTAAGAGCGTCCCGAATCAAGGTGAGTGGGGAAGCACCCCAATAAACACATTTTGGATACAAAAGAAAATACATAATCTTAGAAGGTTTTCATAGTTCAGATGATAAATTGGCTGAAAGCACATGGGTCAAACCGGCTTTCACAGGAACTAACTTACTTTAGCCAGAAATCAAAAAGGGATACGAAGAGTTAATATTTACATACTTTCTTCAGAAATTGCAACTCAGGCAGTAAGCCATCGTTTCATAAGCACAAAATATTATAGTCTGAAGGGACTTGGAGATTATTTGATCTAATTTCTGATTCAAAAGAGAAGGATTTCACTCAGTAATAAACCACTTTGAGTAAAAATAAAAATCAATACCAAATATTATATTTACCTTTTGTAGCAAATCTCATGAATAACCTATTTCCTTTAGCAAGTTTGTTAGCTGGACGAAGATCGTTTCTTAGCAGAGACTCTTCTTCTACCTGAGATAATGTGTCCAACTTAAGAAAAAAAGAGTATTTCAATATAAGCATTAAAGCCATTGTCGCCTTTCCTCAGTAGCAAAGTTACCACGGGTTAAGAAAGCATTCTGCCTTTAACAATACTCATCGGCATCGCGGCACTAGTTCCTCTGCCGATTCCTTGTCAAAGAAAACAATGGTCTCCACCATTCTCTATCCACTTACCCTTCTTAATTTTCTCCACCGCATTTATCACTTCCTGACATTACATATCTGTGTATCTGTGTACTGTCTGGCTTCCCCACTAGAATGTAGGCTCCAAGAGGGCAAAGACTTTGTTCTGCTTGACGCTATATCCCCAGCACCTAGAATTTGGTATATAGTAAGCACTCAATGCATATTTTCTAAATTAATATACTTAATTTTTTCCAACAATAGTACATAATCCATCAGGAAACATGTCATTACTTGCTTTTTCTTCATTTTACTGATTAGATAACACTTCAAAATATTTCTCTATAATTTTATTTTATAGGAAGTGATTACTGCTCTAAGTGAGTACTGTTCTAAGACCTCAAGATGAATCATTCATTCCAGTCACACAAACTTAAAGGCCAAGGGCCTGGTGCACCCTCAAAAGGTCTAATGGTGAGAGCCAGAGAAAGAACACAACTTACTAAGTCTTTAAGCCTTAAATAAAAAGACAGTAAGCAGTTTTTTACAGTAAAACCGTACATATATCTTTCCCCTATGACTAACCTCTACATCGCTTGAGTTTTCATCTTCAACTTCCCCTTCTTCAGCCTCGTCATCATCCGAACTGTCTTCCTGCTTGCCTAAAAATGGAATGTGAGAGACAAGATGAACTTGAACGTAACTCCATCTCATACCACTTCACAGTCCAGTTATTTTCTCCTTCTACTTACTGATGATCCAAAACATCATGGCCTATTTCAGAAATGACTGCTGAGGGGATGCTATGCAACTCTGCACAGAAACCCAAGCCGACTGAGTAAACAACAGGACTTTCAGCCCCAAAGTCCCCCCTTTGTGTTCAGTTACCTTTTTTGCTTTTCTCAGATGACTTGTCCTCGTTGGCATCCCTGCCTCTTATCTTATCCAGGTCTGGCAGAGAACTCATATTGATAAGGGCTCGTGTGGCTGTCATTTCATCCAGCCAAACCACATTGCCTAAAATAAAATGTAAAATAAAACACTGCATCACATCCGAATTGTTAAGATTCCTGAGAACACAAACTGCATCATATTCATCAATACAGCCTCGTCTAGGTACAAATTGATATCAATAAATGTACAGACCGACTAATGAAAAGAACAGAAAGTAGTAGTAAAAACTGTTTGATGAAATTAGCCTAGAGCTACATTCTGAAACTGAGTTCCACAAAATAATGGTCAAAGATTCCATGGAAAAACGTTTGTATATTAAAAATGTCTGGCACACAGTGAGTGCTATGTGTTAGTTCTTGATGAGGACGACAATGAAAATTATCCAATAAATTTGGATTCTCCTTTGTGCCACTGTTCCTATAGGACAGCCCCATGATGCTGCTCATCATCCAGATGTGCTTCCAGTGATGTCCCGCTGATGCTGGCATCATTATGGGACACACTGCACAACGGGGGCGGAACAGGCACTGCGCTCTGTGGCAACTAATTGAATCTTCTTCTTCTAGGAAGGGAATTTAGCAAGAAAAAAGTTTTGAGAAGTCTTACATAAAAGAAACCCGTTCAACTATTTAAAATGGCATTTATATCTCAGTTTGGGAAATGAAGGTCTTAAGAATCTCTCCTTTGTTACTGACATGCCATGTGGCCTTGGGCAAACAATCTCCCTTCCGTCTCTCGGTTTCTGATGCACAGTATGAGAGGCTGAACTGGATATTTCTAAGGGTCACTCCAATTACAATATACCTCACCTAGTTTTAATGACTTAAGCAGTTAACAAACTATGACCTGCAGGCTAAATCCAGCCCATCATCTGTCATTTATTTATCTGTTTATTTATATTTGCACCAGCTTTATTTAGGTACAGTTACTGTACAATAAACCACATCCACTTCCTGTTTGTATAAATAAAATTCTATGGAAAACAGGCTCATTCAATTACATATTGTCTATGGCTGCTTTCATGCAATTATGGCAAAGCTGAGCAAATGTGACAGAAACTGTATGACCTGCAAAGCCTAAAATATTTACCACCCAGTACTTTATTAAAAAAAAGTTAGGCAATCACTGATTTGGATGATGTAAACTGAGGGAAAAGAAAAAAGGAGAAAAATCTTCCACTCAGTCATGTGTCTTCTTCTTTCAGTGAAAACACTGAATCAACATCTTCCACAGAAAGCAGCCAGAAAAACCAGGCTGCTATATACAGGGCACAACCCAGTAGGTCAGCAAGCTGGCAGTAAGTAAAGCCAGACTAGAAGTGAGTCAAGGCAAGAAGCCAACCAACGCTGCCTCTGGATACAACTCCACATCAAGATGATGATGCTTCGGGGATTCCAGCCAGTCCCCACACTGGAGGAATCACAGAACAGCCTCTCTGTTCCGGTCTCAGGTCCCACTCCCTTGTCTCAGATCAGGCGGGGAGAGACTTCCACACCCTCTATAGGCAGGGACCACGTCCTGGTCGGCAGGAAGCAGTTACTGAAGACCTACAGTCCTCCCTCATCCCTAAAGCATTGCAGAGGTGGAAGTCTCTGAAGGGGGAACAAGACAGGCTAGTAAGCCAGGACAACTGGAATAGAGAAACTGAAACGGGTAGTTAAATGGCCATGCAGTTTACAGCCATCTTCCCTAACCAAGGACGCTTAAGTGTCAATGGTTTGCACTTCTCCTCCCCAACCAGAGGGTAAACAGCTTAAGTCACCCTCCTCAAGGAGATAGAGAGCAGAAAGCCAGTTAGTGTCATTTGTGCCAACCACATCCAAGGACAGGCACAGGCAGGAGAATAAATCTCGTTTGGCACATCAACATAAAGCTGACAAATATTCTATTGAGATCCTCCCCTAAGACCTTTCTTAAACTCCTGTCCATTAATAAAACCCTCACACAAAGGGCCCAGAGTAGACTCTCAATCTCCCTCTTCCCCTCAGGGAGCATGCTGCGCCTTTCCCTCCCCCCCTTCTCTCCCACAGGCGCATCAGCTTTGCCTTTCCCTTCCCTAAGCTCCAGGCCTTCCTCTGTCTCTGTAACTTGTTTCCTGAGCCCATGCGGCCCGGCTGGCTCACTTGTACTACCCTTTGTCACTTTCTAAATAAACTCATAATTAAAAAAAAAAGAAAAGAAAAAGGCAAGAAGCCAGCAGAGTGGCCACCAGAGGTCAGGACAGACTTGCAGAGGAGAGGCAAGTTAAAAATTACAGTTGGTTCACAGGTTAATGCAAGCAGGTGCAGTTCCAGAAAACACAGTCCAAAACAAGCAGAGACGCGAGATCTGGTACAGTGTCAGAGGGTTCTGACACATTTCTAGGTTAAAGACACTGAGGCAGAGCCAGCTCTCTGCATGACTGTATGGCAAGTTGCAATGACAAATCCTAAAGCCCTGAAAATGCAGTCCTCAGCCCAAGTCTATACAGCTGCATCCACCCCTTTGTTGGGGATTGTGGGGGTTAAAAGAGGCCTCAGTTGTGTGTACCAGAATCAGATGCCAGCAACCAGCTTCCTAAGCTCTGGTCACCACCCCTGAGCTGACTTGGAATCTCATGGGATATAATTTGGTAAACTGGTTAATGCATCTGGTTCTCATCAGTGGGCATTTTTTTCCTCTCCTAAGCTAAGGGCAGAGGTTAGGCATAAACAAGTAGTCTGGGCCATAACTGTTCACCATCTGAGATGGCAACAACACTTTTAAAATAATAAACAAAAGTATATTCAACAGAAAAGTTGGCTGTACTTACAGGAGGTATCATCCAACCATTCGATGTGAGCCGGAGGATATTCTTTAAAATAGGAAAAGATATCCTGGGTACTCATTTCATCTACTCCACAGATGTAGATGGTCTCCAGTCTCACTTTGGGGATTGCTAGGAAAGCAGGGCACAGAAAAGATGACAAAATGTTCCCACCCACTACTGCACGTCCCACCAGTACCCCCTTGCACAGCTCTGATCACATGTGCTTAGGAAAAAAATATGCTGAAATAGATGACATTTATTTCAAAAAAAAAAAAGATACGACAGCAAGGTACACACTATTTTAATTTTTATCACAGACCAAACAGCATTAAACAAATGACTTCATTCAGAGCAGGCACTTTGGCTGAGAATAAAATACACAATATCTCTCCCCCAATTAGCCTGCAGTAATTAAAGCAACACCAAACTCAACAGTATGATTCATTAAACTTGACAACTGATTCTAAAATGTTTAAATGTGTATCAAAGAAAAATGTGCAACAGTTACAGGACAATTTCTGAAAAAGAAGAGATGCTGCCCCTGGATATAAAGCAAAGAAGGAAACTAGAGCAAAATAACCCTACAAATAGCCCTGGCTGGTGTAGCTCAGTGGACTGAGTGTGGGCTGCAAACCAAAGGGTCACCAGTTCAATTCCTAGTCAGGGCACTGTGGACCAGGTCCCCAGTGGGGGCCACGTGACAGGCAACCACACATTGATATTTCTCTCCCTCGTTTCCTCCCTCCCTTCCCCTTTTTCTAAAAATAAATAGGTAAAATCTTTAAAATAAAGATTACAGATTTTTTAAAAATCCTACAAATAATAAGAAACTGACAGCTTAAAATAAAACTGGGCAAAAAACATAAGCAGGCAATTCACACAACAGGAAATACAATGAATATATGAAAAAATGGTTAATCTCACAATCAGGAAAATGCATATTAAAACAGGATATCCAGTTTTCATCAACTAGAATTTTAAAAAACTTATGTCTTTTATTCTCAATTGTTGGTTGTGTGACAGAAAAGACCCACTCCCTCTGCTGGTGGGAGTGTGAAATGGCACAGCCACTCTGAAGGGCAAATTGGGATTGTCTATTATAATATCACTTAGCACATGCCCTATGGGCATAAGTATTCCTCAGTACCTATTTTAAACACACATGGGAGCCTGGGTTGGTGTGGCTCAGTGGGGTGAGTGCCAACGTGTGAACCAAAGGGTCGCTGGTTCGATTCCCAGTCAGGGCACATCCCTGGGTTGTGGGCCACAGCTCCAGTTGGAGTTGCGTGAAAGGCAACCGATGATCATGTTTCTCTCCCTCTCTTTCTCCCTCCCTTCTCCTCTCTCTAAATAAAATCTTTAAATACAAGTGGGTTCACGCAGTAGCTCACACCAAGATGTTCGCTGCAACACTACTGCTAATAACCCACTAGTTATCAGAGTGATATAGTTTATCCATATTAAATGAACTGTGGTTTATCCATATAATAGAATATTATTTAGTTAAATACCATGAAAAGATTCTAAGACAGAGTGAAAAAAAGCTATAGAAAAATATATACAATGTGATGACATTTAAAAAGTTACAACATAAATACCAACATGTATTTTCTCAGGGTATGTGTTTGGGTAAACAAATACCTAGAAAAACGCCCAGCATGACTCAATCCACATCGACAGTTTGCTACCTCTGGGGAGGAAGGAAGATTAAAGGCTGTGGTCAAAACCAGAACCTTAGCCCTTCCACGGCTATGTTAATTTTTTTCTCAGTACTCTTATTATCTCATGTAATCGTTTTAATTATGAAATATGTAAACATATCAATACAAAAAACAAATTTAAAATACTTGTATACTCACCACTTAGCTTCATGCTTAATTTCTTTAAAAGATTCAAGGCAAATAAAACATTACATGTGAAACTGGGGCCAGCGCAACCTCCCCACATCCCTCTCTCCCTCCCTTCTCTGAAGTAACTGTCAAAAACTCAGTATCTGTTACATTATGTTTTGATGTCACATATTAGTTTTATTTAAAAGAAATAAACTTAAAATACATGTAAATACAGATGAAAAAAATTTAAATAGTTGCTCTGTGATTTTGAAGAGTAAAGGTTGAAGGGGAGCCCATGTGGTGTGTCCAGACTCGACCAGGGGATCCCTTCGTGCCACCCGGGTTCCTGAGGACGGAGAGACCAAGACCTGTGACTCTCAAGCAAGTCCTTAGCGACCAGCAGCACTACAGCGAACAAAAGGCCCCATGAGATGGGTGTTCACAATGGACATGCAGAGTGGGAGACTGGGGTCAGACCAGCGGGCCTTCTCGGTTCTTCAAGCTGACAGCCACGAGTATGGAAGGTCCCAAGCAAAGAGACGGCACAAACAATGGGGAGAGCTCATGGAGACGGTGGAGGGAAGAGACTGAGAACCGGGGCAAAAATATCCTGTAGGAGACTTGCTGGCCTGATAACAAGGGTTTACTCAAAAATGAGATAAGCAAAGAAAGGATAACACCAAATGAAATGACAAAAATAATTATCAACAGCATCACAGCATTATCCTAACATTACAACATCTTTTTAAATCCTCACCAGAGGACATGCTTATTGATTTTAGAGAGAGGGGAAGGGAGGGAGGAAGAGAAGGAGAGAAACACCACTCTGTTGCCTCTTGTACATGCCCTGATTGGGGACCAAACCCACAATTTAGGCATGTGCCCTGACTAGGAATCAAACCCGTGACCTTTTGATTTATTGGATGACGCTCTAACCAACTGAGCCACCCTGCCCATGACTAACATTATAAAATTTTTATTTAAAAAAAGAAGATGCCGGGCCCTGGCTGGTGTAGCTCAGTGGATTGAGCACGGGCTGCGAACCAGGTATCGCAAGTTCAATTCCCAGTCAGGGCATATGCCTAGATTGCAGGCCATGTCCCCCAGCAACCGCACATTGATGTTTCTCTCTCTCTCTCTCTTTCTCTCTCTCCCCCTTCCCTCTCTAAAAATAAATAAATAAATAAATAAATAAAAAGATGCCCTGGCTGGTGTGGCTCAGTGGATTGAACACTGGCCTGCAAACCAAAGAGGCGCTGGTTCGATTCCCAGTCAGGGCATGTGCCTGGGCTGCAGGCCAGGTCTCCAGTAGGGGCATGTGAGAGGCAACCACATATTGATGTTTCTCTCCCCCTTCCCCTTTACCTAAAAATAAGTAAGAACTTTAAAAAAATAAATAAATAAAAATTAAAAAGAAAAAGAAAAAACACCCTACAGTGAGGAAATAGCTTTAAAACAAAACAAAACAAAGAAGGTAAGTAATAAGACTCCTGGCCTCAGAGTCGTTATTTAATGTAGAGAATGGTATATTCATCTAGAAATGGGCCATGGAAAATCTTGTTCCAAGAGGTAGGTAGAGATGTAAGATTAAAGAAAAGAGCCATATCACTAGAGATAAACTAGTCGCAATCAGCTTGAGGATAAGAAACGTTCATTCTCAAAAGAGAAGCAAACTGACAGTGGCAAGACACATATTAGTTAAGCTCAGAACCGCCGCCAAAGGGGAAGGCTCAGTGCTTCCTCACCTTGCTGACAATGTCACTGCTTAAAATAAAACCCAGCAGGAGCCCAGATTTGTGCCCAATCAATGAGAAAGCACTAATTGCTGAGATGGCAGTACAGATGGATTAGGGAATGAGAACTGGACATTTACCGAGTGCTGACTACAAGTAATGTGGTGAGGGCATCATCTTGAATTTTTTTAAACAGGAAAGAAGACAACAAATGACAGATAACGGGAAAACAGATTTCTAAAATCCAGAGAAAAAGAAGCCAATCCTATGACCTCAAATTAGAATGATAAAAAAAAGTTGGAAGACACTAAATATAGTACAGTAACTCAGAGTATGAGAGGGGATCCCAAGGAAGGAGAAGGCAGCAAAGCTCAGGTGAACACAGAGCACATATGGGAGACGTATAAAGGGAAAGCTGCTAGTGACAAATGTAAAAGAAAGTAGATTCTGGTGGACTAATGCCCGGCTATGTACAGACATGGAAAATGCAGATGACAGACTGCCAAGTGAAAAGGAAAGGGAAAAACAAAAATCAAGTCCACACCCAGAAAAGGTTAGATGGAAATACAGAAAATGTTGACAATGACTGGATTTGGTGGTAGACTGTGGGCAACTTTTCTTCTTACTCTCCTTTCCAAAATTTTTTTGGTGGACATGAGTTGTTCATATAACATCTAATGAAGAAAAGGGTACAGTCCAGAGTACACAGGTTCATCAAAAATGCTGGTGGCTCACCCTGGCCGGTGGCTCAGTGGGTTGAAGCACTGTCCCACGCACCAAAAGGTTGCAGGTTCAATTCCTGGTTGGGGAACATACCTAGGTTATGGGTTTGATCCCTGGTTGGGGCATATACAATCCATGTTTTTCTCACATCAACATTTCTTTCTCTCTCTCTGAAATCAGTAATAAAAAAGTGCTGATGGCTTTTTAAAAAAGTATTAGAACAACACTGTTTTGGGAAGATGATGAAGGAAAAAAGGCAGAACTGTTAATCTATTTCTATAATTGGCAGTAGAACAGCTATCATTAAGAAGAACTAAAATCCGCCCTGGCTGGTGTAGCTCAGTGGAATGAGCTCGGACTGCTAACCAGGAGGTCACCAGTTTGATTCCCAGTAGGGGCATGTGCCTGGGTTGCAGGCCAGGTCCCCCAGTGGGGGCCACATGAGAGGAGGCCACACATTGATGTTTCCCTCTCTCTCCCTCCCTTCTCTGCTCTCTAAAAATAAAGAAATAAAACCTTAAAAAAAGAAGAACTAAAATCCAAGACAAGTCACAAAAGCAAAAGAACTAGTTTTAATAAACTTAAGTCTACTAGTCCAGATTACATCCCATGCACTGACTGAATCACACAGCTCTGGTTTCAGAATTAGGCAGTAATCTCCAAAGGGTCCCAGGAAAGGAGTGAAACACCTTAAAGCCTTGAGAAGGACTGATCCTGTACTGAATTTCATAAAAGAGGAAAAAAGAAATTCCCAAACAAGAGATTGAAAAGATTAATGTCATTCTCAGAAATTTTTGAAAAGTAGCTTATCAAACAATCTACGATGCCTTAAGAAACCAAGTCTTCCCAATAGAAAATGATGTGAGTTCTTCAAGAAGCAAGGCACACAAACCTCTTCTCTTTTTTCAACAGCACTAACAGGCCAAGAAACTCAAATAATACCATAGATGGAGTTCTGTCTTGAGATCATTAAGGCATATAATCTAGCTCCTCATGACAATAAAATGAAATGTGGGCCTAATAATAAACTAAGACTTGTAACTCATACATCTATGTTTCACGGCATGAAACGGGATTACCCTGATCAACCTTTACCAACACCTGGGTGACGAGGCAGAAGCCTGTTGCACCACAGGAGGAACAGAGCTAAACTAGGGAAAGGTACAGTGAAGATGAAAATGAACTTGACACACTGAAATGGAGTCCTGAAACTAACAAGATGTAATCTGATGGGGTAAGGAGGAAAGCAATTTTTAAACAGGGTTTCGAGGAGAGGACAAGAAAGACTGCTTTGAGGGGTAGAATTCTTAGGGGAAAGACATGGGTGCTTTGGCTGACTAGAACAGAAACTGTGGTACAGCCCTGCCAAACTGTCCATGGATCCAACCACGTCTGGAATCTACAACTCACTTTATGAAGGACATTTATGAAAAGAGTTTAGAAGAGAGATCAGAAAGTCAAGTCACATGAAGAAAGTTTAGGAAATGGGCTTACTGCCCAATCACCTGAAGGATTATTACGTGAATGAGGAAAGGACAACGTAGTTCCAAGGGTCACACAGTAACTAATAGAAGTTACTAGAAAGCTATTTCTGTTCAACATGAGGAACATGTATTAACATGTATCCAAAACCAAAAACAACTGCTTCATAAACAGTTCTGCCATCACTAAGAAACGTTCAGGCAGAAGCCAAAAGACCACTGGGACTTTGCCAAAAGGCCTGCAGGGCTGGGCAGGAGGAGAATTTTGATGACCTTCAAGGTCCCTCCCAACCATGAAAGCTTTGCTCTCGGGGTTAAGGAAGCCAAAGCTGCTTGATGCTGTGAGTGACTAAGGAGTAAGGAGCGAATCACTCTCGATGCTGAGTGGTGCGGCGCAGCATCTCCCGCACTCTGTCCCTGAGTGCTGGCAGAGAGACCAGAAGCACGGAGTTCCGTCAGACCGGCCCTCAAACCACGGCCCTGCTACTTACCTGGCTGTGGGACCTTGGACAAGTTTCTCGCCCCTTCAGCCCCCTAGTTTCCCCATCAGCAAAACAGAAAAGATCATTACTTTCCCTTCACAGGACTCCTGAGAAGACAAGTTAACCACAAGCAGAGGGGAACACAGTACCCATTACCAATGGCATCTTTTATTACTGCTGTTGGTATTAGGAAGAAGAAATAACTCGACAGCTAGCGTGGCTGAAGGAGTCAAGATGTTCATTCCAACGTCCCCATTCTCCCAAGAGGCTAGGCCACTTAGACGACTGCTTGGAGGATGGAAAATGCCGTACAATGAAAATGACTGACGTTATCAGGGCCTTACTGTGTACCAGACACCACTCTAAGAACCTAAGAACTGTAACACACTGTTAGACCCTTCCAACAACCCTGTGAGAACGACTGCTATCTGTCTCTCCACACGAGGAAACTGAGTTCCTTGGAGGCTAAATAACTTCCCCAAGTCAGAGTAGAAAGTAACAGGTCAGGATCTGAACACAGGCAGTCAGGTTTCAGAGCCCACGCTCTTCCCCACCACACCAGCGGTTCTTTCTCAGTCGTCACTGTACTTTAGAACTGCCTAGGGGCATATAAAATCACTATTTCTGGGACCGATCCAAACCCCTTGCCCACCTCCCATCCTAATTTAAACTGATCTGGTGGTGGCAGCAGGGTTCTCCAGAGTTCCAAAACACTATTCTGGGCCATCCTGGATGAAAAACAGCCTGTAACAAGCCACTAGTCCAGCTGACATCTAGGCAGATCTACTGCTTTTTAGGAATATCTTTAGAACTATGAGATTAAGACTGCTTTTCAAAAAAAAAAATTTAAAATTTAGCCCTGACCGCTGTGGCTCAGTTGGTTGGGCACCATTCCACCAAGTGAAAAGTCGCCGGTTTGGTCCCCAGTCATGGCAGGTATGACAGGCAAGCAATCGATGTTTCTCACATCAATGTTTCTTTCCCCCTCCCTTCCCCTCTCTCTAAAAATAAATAAAATCTTTAAAAATAAAATAAAATAAAATTTAGCCCCCAAAGCAATCCTATTCAGGTAGATATCATATTCCCATTGTACAGACAAGGAGACTGAGACCTAAAATGGTTCAGTAACTTGTCCACATTCACAAAGGACCTGAGACTGGATTCCAGGAAGACTTTAGCACCCGAAAGAGCTACAACAGAGGTGGGAAACTTGAGTGGGTGATTAGGGATGCTTCACGGAGGAAACAACATCTGAACAAGACAAAGCATGGGACAAGGAAAGACGAAATCGCAGAATGAAAGGCATGCATCGCCACAACAAATGTTCACAGGACTAGAAGTAAACAGGTGCGGCGAAACTACGGCACTTCCACGGTGGAGGTATGAGACAGGCTTCAGAGCTCCGCTTGGGCCCAGACTGAGCAGGCACATGAATACCAAGCTGCACAGCTGTCCTTGGCCTTCACAAGGCTTTTCCTGAAACAAAAGTCCACTCAGGCAGATACCTGGAAACCCAACCTACAAGGGAAGCAAGGTCCTATTTCCAACTTGAACTCATGATGCAGGAGAAAGAGTAAAGCAGCATCCAGAGCTGAGCCCTGTATCCGAGCTACTCTACCCCGCGAGATATCCCGAGGCAGTTCGGGCCTGTGCTATCACATCACACATTGTCAGGCAATAGAGCAAAGTAGTTCAAAGCCAGGCTTGAGTCAGAAAAACCTAGGTTGAACTCCCAACTCCACTTTAGTGGCTACATAACCTTGGGCACTTATTAAACTCCTCTGAGCCTGTTTCTACTTCTTTGTAAAACAGAAATAATATATTCCTCATATGGTTGTTGTGAGAAATAAGAAACAAATATGCAATATGCCCATTAACACAGTGCCTACTAAGACAGCAAGTTCCCAACAAAGAGTAGCTATTCTTTCATTCATTTAACATGTTTTTTATCAATCAAGCAAGCCTACAGAAACTCACACAGAACACAAACCTTTAATATGCATTCAGAGGTCTGCCTGTTAAGCCCTTCACAAATACCAAAATTTGCAAACACAACACAGGGAGGAGACCTTCTGTATTCACAGATTTAAATTAGTATGGAATAATAAATATGGCTATGAACTCACTAAAAAGTACTAGTAATTTTCTCTTTTATTTATAAATTCCTTCAGAACACTGGGGCAGATCACCCTGTATTATTCAGGGTGAGTTCTAGAAAGCAAAACACTTATCCTAACAAAACACAAAAATTTAAAAAAAAACAAGCCTGCATCAACAGAATTATTGATGGCTTTTCCCCACCAATCCCAATATTGATGACTCCCCTGAAAGAAGGTCTCACTGTGGTCTACTTCCAATACATTTAAAGGCAAAGAAAAGTTAACCCTTCTATGAGAAGAGCAGAAAATAAGTAAGAGTCCATAGAAGCACAGGTTCTAATCTCAGCTCTGCCACTAACTGAGCGACTTTCTCTGGGCCTCCCCTAACAAGACAATCCCTTTTTCCAGTTCTAACACCTGAGACACAGCTAACCCAACTTTAAATAGGCCACCCCAGAAATGGAGACTGCACAGATCCCTCCCCTTTGGGAGTATGTGGATGAAGACTAGACACGCAAGGCGAGGCCGGAAATACAAGGCTGGGAGGACAAAGTTACTGTCTAGGGAAATGTGAAAAAATTCCCCTCAGCCACGCTGTACCTTTCTTCATCATATCTCGGTCCAAGGCTACATTTCTTTGGGCAAGATTCACTTCTGATCGAAAATGGAAGCGCTTGGCTCGCTGTTCTTTCTTTTCAATTGCTTCCTGGAAGGTACAGAAAAAGCCATTTTTCAATGAACACGGAAAGTTAAATCACACACACAGTCACAAACACAACACAATTCATCAGTGACAACCCTAAAATAAATCAGAAGACATAAGCAACAAATGTATCTTTAATAATTTTTGTAGAGAACTGGATTCAAAGTCAATGACCGGGAGGGTGCCCACTGATGCTGCTCTAATTTGCAATAATCTCCATGATGATTCAATGCCTACCACTGTGTCTGGGGCAGAGCAGGAATTCAATGAATATTAATTGACTGAATGAGTAATAAATGATGCTTAATTCTCTGGCATTTCATTTATTATTAGCAATCATGCTTCAAACAAATTACAACCAAACAATCTCAAATCCAAATTTTCCAGGTGCAGAAACCGAAGCACAAAAAAGTTAAAGGCCTGCTGGAAACACTTAAGATAATAAGTGGGGGGAAACTTCTGATCTCAGTGCTATTTCTAGGAACCCCACCACCATCTCCATTCCACGTTGTCTGAGTGCATGGTAATCACACCTATCACACTCGTCCACATTACGTCTGCGTGAGCAGTCCACTCCCTAAGGCTTTTTCCTGGTTTAAAAATAACACTGAGGCAAAGAAACACTTTCCTCTATTCTAGGCTCATGTCCATGGAATTGCCTGTTTTCATCTTTAAGTGACAAGAAGCACTGACGCTTCACTGAAAAAAAAAATAATCAGCTTCACAAGTTTTTAACTAAGAGCTAAAATAAATGCAGATCCAACTGTGGGTTTCTGATAGCTCTTAGGAATCTTTCACTAATTACATATTGACTTTGCCACACTAATTGAAGGTCTGAGGACTATAGAAAGCTTGTGGGGATCGGTAAAGCAGCAACTCCTCTGTTATTCCCCAACAGTGAGGCTAATTTCACTGAAGTCTTCCCAGTGCAAACAACTAATCTACCTTCCCCTAGTAACAATTTCAGTATCAATTCTGAGACCACCACTCTTTCCCCCACACATTTGTTTCATGTAATGGCAAACTGTGTAGGATTAAGAACACGACAGTCTACTTCTTTTTAGTTACAATAAGAAAACATCTTGCCCTGGCTGGTGTAGCTCAGTGGATGGAGCACCAGCCTGCAAACCAAAGGGTCGCTGGTTTGATTCCTGATTCCCAGTCAGGGCACGTGCCAGGGTTGTGGGCCAGGTCCCCAGCTGGGGGCGTGTGAGAGGCAAAGGATCAATGTTTCTCTCACACACTGATGTTTCTCTCCCTCTCTTTCTCCCTCCCTTTCCTTCTTTCTAAAAATAAATAAATAGGGGAGTGGGCAGGGGAAAAATTAAAATCAATCAATCAATAAAAATGAAAACTTAAAAAAGAAAGACAGAAAGAAAACATCCTCACTTTATTTTCTTACCTGTCTAAAAGATCATTTCTTTCTTTGGCCTTCAAGCCATCTATGACAGACTGAGACTCAGATAAAATGTAAATAGGTAAGCATGACATATTTTTTATTTTTCCTTTTATATATCCAATATGGCAATATTATACTATTATTCAGAATTAATTCAAAATTCTGTTCCAGTCTTAACCGTGCACACTGAAGTCAGAAAGAATGCCTTTACTGGATACCACCAATTAAAGCAGCAAAGGCGCACTGGTGTACAAAGGAAATAACAGGCCTAGCTCTGCGTGGAGGAGTTACAGCGAGGCTGGTAATCTAGTAACAGCAATCACTAGATAAAAGATCACACTCCCAGGTACTGAGAATAATTCCGCTGACTTGGTCTTCAAAGTTTAGGCAGCCACTCACAATCAGGAAATCTTATTTTTCTACGCCTGCAACCAGCGAGGAATAAAGACATTTACTAAGGGCCTACTATGTGCCAGGCTCTTTTTCATGTTTTGTTTCATTTAAAGTAGAAACAGCATATCATTTTTAAAGAATGGACACAGCATAAAAATAGCATTCCCAGTGCAGAGCCTTTCCTTGGATATGGTTTAAAAAAAACACCTAGCTATAGTGATCTTGTGAACAAGAGCACACACAAACACTGTCCGGATGTTTTCAGAATGCACAAAGGCATCATTGTATAAGATGAAATTTAAGTTAAATAAATTTTAATCCAACAATAAGAGAAAATAGAAGGAAAAGAATGATTACAGTTCTGCAAGTTCTAGGGACCAAGTTCACCCACTTGTCAAAATGAATAAATAAATCATGGTCTGTCTTACCTTGGAGGTGACATCAATTCCAGTGATGAAGCTGCCAGCCTTGTTTTCGTATCTTCTGCTTGTGTCCTAACACAAGGGGGAAGGGTAAGAAATGCTGACAACAATTGACAGAAAACTCATCCCCGACCCTGACAACCCCTTATTATGAGAAAGCCCATCCCAGTGACACTGTGGTAGCAACCAGCCACTCTAAGAAGAAGCTTTTCTAAATCAGAAAACCTTGTATTTCATCCACCGAAGGTACCCATGTAAATGAAAATCTGAAGGCTTTTATGAAAAACATCCGAGATGAGCCCTGGCTGGTGTGGCTCAGTGGATTGAGTGCCAGCCTGCAAATCAAAGGGTTGCTGGTTCCATTCCCAGTCTAGGGCACATGCTTGGGTTGCAGGCCAGGTCCCCAGTGTGGGGCGTGGGAGAGGCAACCACACATTGATGTTTCTCTCCCTCTCTTCTCCCTCCCTTCCCAAAATCTTAAAAAAAAAAGAGAGAGAGAGAGAAAGAGAAAGAAAGAAAAACATCCAAGATGAGACACAGTCACTTATCTCCCCCCACCCAGACTAGCCAAATGCATCATGCCAGGCCACCAGACTCACCTAGACCTACAGAAAACACAGCCCAGTGCAAGGCAAGAGGGCAGGACCCAGAAACCCAGGGCTGCAATGGCAGCTCTGACATTCACGATTACAACGCTTTACAGTTCCTTTGGCCTGTCCGGCCGAGGTTTCTTCCATGGTATCTGCCTCCTTCCTGACCTCTCTTACTGCTCTCGAATTTGTGCTACAGAACTTTGTTTCCCCAACCAACCAATCCTGGTGCATCTCAGATCCTTTAGGCTTACTGTTGCCCCCTACTGGGAACACTGTACACGCTGGCTCCTTTTTGTCACCTAGGGTTTGGTTTACATGTCACTGTCTCAGAAGGTGTCCCTGACCATCCTATCCCCCTCGGCTCCCGGCTCTGTACACCCTCCCTGCCCTCTATCCCACTAACATGCTTTATTCTCATCAGAGTACTTACCACTATCAGAAATTATTTGTTTACCTGTGTCCCCCACCTGGAACACAAACTTCAGGAGGAAGTTTAATCTTGATCAAGGAAGTGCCTAGGACTGTGCCTGGCACATAGTGGGAGACGCAGTAGATGTTAAAATGAATGAATAGAGGGATGATATATAGTTCACAACTGCAGTGATACTTAAATGATATAATGTGGTAAATGGTAAAAAGACACTATGTTAATTGTTATCATTTGCTATCTTTAGTAATCCTACCTTCACTTTTCCCCCTCGTTCCAGGTTAAAAGTAAGACTTGCCGACGTGATAAAAAGGAGTTCCTTCGTGTTAGGTGAGAAATTAAGTACATGAGAAGAGCCATGCAGGCCTGGCAGCAGCCTGAGAACGGGACCCAGGACCACCACACCACGAGCAGAACACCTCTCGCCATCCCCACTGTGGTAACATACGGACCAAGGACCACCGCCAGCCACTTCGTTGACGGTTTGCTGATGTTTCGGTTTCGTGAAAAGTCAGATGTAGGGGCCACGGTATGCAGGGGTCACAGCAGGGGAATCGCGCGGGGACGAGATGACCCTCAAGTCAACAGGAACACTGAGTTCCTGCTGCTGTCAAGTCTAGCCCTCCCAAGACGCTTAACAGACACCGGAGCCGGACCCACAGGGAGACCTGGATGCCAGCGCCACTCGACAGTTCCTTGAGGGCCGCTCCGCGTTCGGTTCCCGCCCCGGCTCATCCTTTATCTCAAGCCCCCAGACGATCCTGGGCCCTCCTCACTCACCCACCTGCACAGACTAGCTCAGAGGGGCAGCGAAGTGGGCGACCTTAACTACCCTTCAGCTCTCCCCGACCTCCCTCAGCCCCCTCACACCCATTTCCGGGCTCCCCTGCGTCCTTTCTCTCCCTCCGGGTCTCTCCAGCCCGGCGCCCCTGCCCCCCTGGGGCTCGGCTGCCTCCCTCCCCTTCCCCAGCCTTTCCCCGGCCAGGGAGCCGGCCACCTCCCCCTTCGGCCCGTTTCGGCGCGGGGCACTCGCTCGCTGGGCGACCTCCTCCTAGCCCCCCGCCTCCCTCCCGTACCGGGATCAGCTCCTTCAGCGAGCGCCGCACCGGCACTATCTCCAGCTCGCCCTCCTCCACCTCCATGGGCTCTGGCTCGCCGCGCTCCAAACCTGACCCCGCCTCAGGCGAAGGGACTCCCAAGGCCGGCCCCGCCGAGGCCTCAGCCTTCACGGACACTCGCAGGCCCCGTACGGCCGCCATCGCCGCCAGCCGGCCGCACCACTGAGAACCCGCCCCGCACACCCGCTAGCTAGAGCGCCGCCGCCACTGGCCAGAGAGCAGCCGCCTCCGCTACCTAGAGCGTCGTCCGCTTCGGCTAGAAGGCCCCCTTCAGCGCCTCCGCCCCCTGGTGGCGGGAGAAACCCGGGCTGGCTGGAGCCGGACCTGGTGAGAAGGAGGCGGGAACGAATGGGGACGGGGGAGGGGCCTGTTGGAGGGGGCGGGGCCTGGAGAAAATCGGTGTAGTCTGGGCTTAGTAAACAGCGACGCCTCTAGCAGTAAACCTGTAATAAAAGCTAACTTCGCAGAGGGGTCGTTGTGTGCCAGTGACTATTACAAGCGCTTGACTCCTACAAAAACCCTATGAAGTAGCTCCTGGTGTTCCCATTTCACATACAAGGAAACTGAGGCATACAAATTTACCAAGGTGACAGGTTATTTAAGGGATAAAACCTGAATCATCCTAGGCAATGTAGCTTTAGAGCCCAGTATGAGCTTTGATCTGTCACCTCTGGGCAGTCTGTAAGTTTACAATGTACTTGCCTTTCCAGCCTTGTCTCTTTCAAATCTCGGAATAATTGACCCATTTTACATACACAAAAATTGAGGCTCCAAGAGAATAGGGAGCTGCCCAAAGGCCAGCGCTTTCCTGACTCCCCAGGGCTTGATCCTCTGTGAAGTGCCGAACATGGTTTCTTGCAGCTGTTTCTAACAAGAGCCTGATTGGGAGAGACAGAGTGTCCTTTATGCTTCCAAAGGGCTCCACTTGTCAGTTTTTTCCTTCCTTGCTGTGTTACCTTGGGCTGGTTCTGGCCCCTTTCTGGGCCTGTCTTCCCATCTCAGGAGGGCATACGTGGGACCCAGGTTCTCAGAAGCCCTACCAGCTCTGACCATGGAGGAACAAATCATTATAAACCAAGGGAGAACATGATCAGAATCAGAAACGCACGCCTGGGTTTCAAGCTGGCTGGTTCTTACACCATGTGTGACCTTGAACAAACCACTTAACAGCCAGAATCTCAGTTCCTTCAGCAGTAATATGTGACGCCCCATACGGGGGTTACGCATACCCAAAGGAGGTGGTGAGGGTTAAATGAGATAGCTACATGTACCCAACGGAAGGGATACAGTACCTCCATGTTTCTTCAGTGTGGGACAAATAACAAAACAAACACAAGCTGGAGCTCTTTCGAGGGCTAGTTTTGATGAAAGGGACTAGTTACACAATTGGGTTGGGATGCATCTACATGAATTTTTTTTTAATCATTGTTCAAGTACAGTTTTCTCCCCTTTACTCCCATTCCAGCCCGCCCACCAATCCCTCCCCGCTTCCTTCCCATTACCACCCTCCCCCTAGTTTGTCCAAATTTTTAAGAACATATCGGAGGAGGTTTGTGTTGGAATGGCCAGCTTTGCAGGTGATAGTCACAGACCACACAGCACACTGAGAGGCCCGCAGGCTGCAGCGAGGCAAAGGGGAGGATACACAGCCTGCCAGGTCACTGGGCAAACACCAGGGGCCTAGGCTCTTATCAGAAAAGCCCTTCATGCCTGTCCCTTTTTAAGTCACCTAACTCACCCCCACGCCACCTTCCTGTCCTCAGCTCAGCCTGCTGAGGTAGGGACCACAGTATTAGGAGCAGTCAGGAAAAATTTTTTTTTTACAGTTAAAAAACATGACTCAAATAAAATGAACCCATGTCAAAGCTTTTATTTATTCATTAGTGAATGAGGACAGTGATTAGATATTCAGACTAGCACAAAAGAGAATTAAGATATTAGATATTCAGACTAGCACACTGAGAATGAATACAGGGTTGGTCAGTCAAAGGGATACAGACCTGAACTTAACAATGCATGTTAGTGCCCCACAAGGCAGGGAACTGTGACCACGGGGGTTTCCTTTCCTCCTGGAGAGAAAACGCTCTCATTGTTATTGGACAAGAATTATTTGCCTATAGGTGAAACCTCTACTTTCACAGAGTTGTAAAATACCCTAATCAATGCTAATAGGAAGGCAATCAAAGGGACACGTCCCTAGGGAATCAGGGTGCCCAGTGGAACAGGAGCGTTGGAGACCTGGCATGACACTGAGAGGATGTCGGTGTAGTTCTTTTTCCTGTTCCTTTTTTTCTGTTTCCAAAGTCTGGATAATTTTTTTTTTTACTTTTCCTTAAGATTTTTTCATTTATTTTTTTAGAGAGAGAAATGAAGGGAGAGAAACATCAATCAGTTGCCTCTCACACTCACCCAACTGGGAACCTGGCCCACCACCCAGGCATGTGCCCTGACCGGGAATCAAACCAGAGACCCTTTGGTTCACAGGTGAGCACTCAGTCCACTAAGCCACACCAGCCAGGGCTGGATAATTTTTTTTTTTTTTCAGGGAAGAAACCAGGGGAGTGGGACAATGGAACAGACTGGAGGAGAGTTTCACCAAGCGGTTAGGTGTCAAAGACAGCCTCAAGTTCACAGGGGATCTTGACTTAGATTTGTTGGCCATTGGGGACTTTCATGAGACGAATGTCCATGAAGGGGAAGGCAGCTTAGAGATGGAATTTGAGGAAGTGTGGACAACTCTTTTGGGAAGTGTGTGAAGATGAAGGCTAGGGGACAAAGAGGATATTAAACATCTTCTAAAAGATTCCGTTTTTTAAAAAACTTGACTGAAATTGGTCACTCTCTCTCCTTTCTCTCACCCTCTTCCTTCCAGGGAGAAGAATAAATAATGGAATCTTACCTCTCCTGGAGAGGTGGAAAAACAAAGAGAAAAGCTATTAAAAGGTAATATAAGCTCCTACCCTGACTGGTGTGGCTCAGTTGCCTGGGCATCATCATGCAAAACGCAAGGTCGCTGGTTCTATTCCCAGTCAGGGCACATGCCTGAGTTGTGGGTTCAGTCCCTGGTTGGGGCACATTCAAGAGGCAACTGATTGATGTATCTCTCACACATAGATGTCTCACTCCCTCTCTTTCTCCCATTCCCGCTCTCAAAGCATAAATAAAGTCCTTTTTTGTTTGTTTAAAAGGTAATGTAAGTTCCTATGACAAAAGCAAATTCTAGTTGAGGACTGGTAACATGGACTACTGGCCTCAGGTAATGTCTTGCTGATTCAAGTGCAGGTATTCTTTGATATAATTTTTATTTTATTTTAATCCCTATCAGAGGACATTTTTTCAGTGCTTTTAGAAAGCAAGGAAGGGGGAGAGAAAGAGAAACATCAGCTAGTTGCCTCACGTAGGCTCCCAGACTGGGGACTGAACTCGCAGCCCAGGCACGCGCCTTGACAGGGAATCAAACCTATGACCTTCCAGTGTACTGGACAACGCTCCAACCAACTGAGCCACACCAGCCAGGGCTGATGTGATTTTAAACTGGACATCCATAACCCCACAACCCCTGTTCAGGTCCTTGGAATATTTGCAGGTCAGTAGTTAACGAAAAGTTTGCACAGTTAAAGAAACGGTCTGAAGCAGCTGACCCTGATGTAGGAGGTATATCTCTGCTCCCCACCCCCATACAGCTAAATTCTTAAAAGCACTGTCTCCTCTCACTTTCTCCTTGTGACTTGACCACTAGGCATCACAGACACCAATGTGCATTCCTCAGTTCTTCTTTTTTTAAGACTTTTAATTATTTACTATTTTTAGATGGAGGAGAAGGGAGGAAGGAAGAGAGGGAGAGGAATATTGTGTGGTTGCCTCTCCTGCTCCCCTCACTGGGGACCTGGCCCCCAACCCAAGCACGTGCCCTGACTGGGAATCGAACTGGTGATCCTTTGGTTCACAAGCTGGCATCAATCCACTGAGCCATGCCCCACTCCCCAGTTCTTGAAACCCCACACACTCTTCCATTATAGGGTCACGCTGGGTTTTCCTTTCACCTCCCAGGCTGCCTTGCTCCAGGGCCCTTTCAGGTTCCTCTCCTCCCCCGACATTAATAGTCCCCCGGGGCTCAGTCTTGGGTCCTCTTTCTTCTCACCCCGTGCACACCTCCCAGGACATTTCAGCACACCCATGGCTTCCATTCCACAGCCAGCCATACCCCAAGGACCTCCAGATCTCCATCTCCAGTTCTCCCCTCTCCTCCGAGCTCTTGTCCCGCATGTCCAGCTGCCTACTGGACACCTTCCCTTGAGTGTCTCCAGGCACCTTGGACTCAATGTACCTGAGACTCAGAATCCTCCTTCCAAGCCAGGAATTCCTGTTCCCTGCTTCCCTGAGCAGCACCAAAGGCGATCCAGGTATGTGAGCGTGGAAGCTAGAAGCCACCCTTGACACGTTCCTCTCCCACCCACATAGCCAGGCCACACAGCATCTTGTCACTCCGGTTCCCACACATTCCTCATGTCCAACTGTTTCTTTCCATCCTCTCAGCTGCCCCCGCCCCTAGCTTCTTTCCATACCAGCCACCGTCATGTCACCTCTTGTCTGGACACTTCCATGGCCTCGTCCCTGGTTTTTCCGTTCTCATTCCTCCACTCCCGTCCCACCCCTACACTGTGGCCAGAGCAACCTCTTCAGCACACTATGCAGCCCTGCCAACCTCTCCAGCTGCATTTTGCACTATTCTCCTCTCACTCCCAGCATCACCACTTCAGTTCTTAGAAAGCATTATGTCCCTCCTAACCACAGGGCCCTTGCACAAGCCGGTCTCTCTAGTTGGAATTTTTCCCCCTCTCCTTGGCCTAGCTAGTTCTTCCTCAACCTTAGATCTCAGCTGGAGCTTCCCTTTCTCTGGGGGAAGCCTCCCTAACTATCCTCAGAGAGCCACCACCATGAGCCTTTCCTATAGAGTTGCCCATGTCGGTTCAAAACCACCCCCACTCGTGCACGGCGACTGGGTTAACGTCTGACTCCTGAGATGGACTGAGGGCCCTGAGAGCAGGAACAGTGTCGATTCGGTTCCGTGTCTAACTCAACACGGAACCAAACTCTGGTTATAGAAGACCCTGGATAAATATTGACAGGATGGATGGATAGATGGATGGATGGATGGATGGGCAAGTGGACATATGAAAAGGAAATCAGACCTTTTCCTTTTACCACATTAGATTTAGAAACATGAACCTGATCCCCCCACCACCACCCTTACAAAATTCTAGACCAGGGCTATTCATGCCAACCATCACTGTTCATGAAAATCACCTTGGTCAGGGCACACACTTGCAGTTAGCAGATAAGTAAGTCCCGGAGATCTAATACACAGTACAGCGACTGTAAACAACAAAACTATTATAAATGTTTAATTTGCTAAGAGATTAGATCTTATTTGTTCCCACCACCAGAAGAGATAATGATTATGTGATAAGACAGAGGTAGTGGGTGTTAGCTAATGCTACAGTGGCAATCATATTGCAATACAAATGTATCAAATACACCTTAAGTTTATATAATGTAATATGTCAACTATATCTCAACTTAAAAATAAAAAAAATTAAAAATCACCTAGAAGCTGAAAGGATTATATACTGTATGAATCCCACTATATGACATCCTGGGAGAGGCAAACTGCAGAGAAAGTAAAAAGATCAGAGGGCGTGAGAGGTTGGGGATGGGGTAGGGGGTTAGGAGAAAGGGAGGGACAAACACATAGAGCACAGGGCATTCTAGGACAGTGAAACTATTCTATATGACTGTACTGGTGGGTACGTGACATTATACATTTGTCACACCTAGAAGGTACAGCACAAAGAGTGAATCCTAAAGTTTACTGCGGACTTCAGTTAATAACAATGTATCAGTGTCCGCTCATCAGTTGTAACAAATTATGCTAAGAAGAAACTGGGGAGCAGGAGGGAGTGTTGAGAGAGTATATGGGAATTCTCTATAGTTTCCATTCAATTTTTCTTTAAACAGTTTTAGAACTGTTTCAAAAAAAAATAAAATGTATCCCTGGCTGAGTAACTCAGTTGGTTGGAGCATTGTCCAGATATTCCAAGGTTGTGAGTTTGATCCTTGGTCAGGGCACATACAAGAATCAACCAATGAATGCATAAATGAATGGGAAAACAAGTTGATGTTTCTCTCTCCCTCCCTCCCTCCCCCTTTGTCTCTCTGTCCAATGAATGAATAAAACTTTTTTTAAAAAGTCTATTAATTTAAAATAATTCTGACACCCGGATTACACCTCAGACCAAATAAATCAGGGCAGAGCCCAGACATCAGGATTTTGTAAAAGCTCCCCGGCGATGCCAGTGTGTGGCCAGGTTGCTAACTACTGTTTAGCCTGAACTGGGAGGGCCCAGACCACAGCTGGGAGCCCTCTCTGAGGCAGGTGTCTGGAGAGGGTGGGTGGGTGGATGTTGGCGCAGATTGCCTGAAAGAAGGAGAGGAGAGTACTTGAGAGCAAGGGATCCTCTCCTGGGCCCCAGCACCTTAAGGACAGCCCCCTGGACTCTGGGAGACCAAGTGGGAAGGAGCTTAAACAGCCCCTTCCTGTGTTGGAGTCCACCATGTCCTGGCTCCAGTCCTTCAGTGCAGACCTGTGCCTGGGCCAGGGGGGAGGGTCTTGGCGAGACCAAAGGACAGCTGGGGTCAAAGGGCACACAATGTAGGGAGCATCGGCCAAGCTCATGGACTGCAGCTAGAACAAACAGTGGCCAGTCCTGCTGGGGATGGGACAGAGTGAGCTGGGCAGTGACAGGAGGCAAAGAGCCTGTGCCGAGAGCACCTGAGAGAGAAGGCGGGAGGGGCTGCCTCCTGCAGGCCCTTGAGTGGGAGGCAGTGGCTTCTGGAAAACCAAGGTGCGGGACATTTGGGTTATGGCTACAGGGGAGGCCCGAGCTAGATGCAGGCTAAGGAGCGGGAAGAGAGGACCGGAAAAGGCCGCAGATTCACAGGCCAGAGAAGCCACTTATAAGGGTCAGGTGGAGGGAATGGGGCTCCCGTGGGGAAGGCCCCGTTCTTGTGCTTCAGCTGAGAGCCGCTCTCCAGACGGCCTTCATCACGATGGAACAGCGAGTGGGCCGGTGGAGTTGTGCAAGTGACTTGGCGGGGGGCAAGCTTGCAATTTCTGATCCCTGATTCCTGTCTCGTAAGAGATGGACCAGACACCAGCCCATAGGCCAAGGATGCCTGTGGGACTGTGGACCAGGAAATACCCTTGGAGAAGGTGACTCGGAGACAGTCGGGGGCTAGGCAGCAGGGAGGGCAGGGAGCCTGACTGCAGAGCCAGATGGGCTAATGACAAACTGGTGGGCCTGCCTGCATGGGGACTGGCAGCGGCCCTGCAGGGTGAGACAACCAAGGCTTTACTCCCCGGGTCATCATATCTGGAGAAATGACTGTGTGTGTCTGGGGGAGGGAACCAAGGGCAGGAAATAATCCTGTGAGTCTGCCTGCCGGAGGCTGACTCCTGGAGTCCTTGCAGGCCAGGACTGCTTCATAGGTGAGACGAAGGCCAGGCCCCTTCTCGGGCCTCCTGCTCCCCTCCTGGGCCTCGGCTGACCCCTGGGGCCCAGTAGCGGACGCTCTCCCCACAGCTCCCTGGCCTCCTTCTGAGAGTCCCAGGCCTGCTGGTTTGCCCCAGGAGAAGCTGTGAGGGTGTGCCCACCCATGTATGTGTGTGTGTGGGGGGTGCCTCTGTAACCTGTGGTGTGTTTATGTGGGTCCCAGTATGTGTCTGAGTGTCCTTTTGCTGGCCCTGACCCTCCCTCCATCCTCTCCCCCGGGCTGAGACTTGATAGGATGCTAGTGGTTGGGGGAGCAGAGAGCAAGCAAAGCACCTGTGGGAGCCAGAGCCCAAAGACTCTCTAGGAGGAACCAGGGCCTCCAAGGGCAAGCCCAGGGCTGCCCCCAGTCTTCAGCAGGACACCCGTGGCCTGGGCTCAGCTTGCCTGTGTGGTTAGGTGTGGAAGTCCTCCCCTGTGGGCTCTGGGTTTTCCTGGCCCCTGGTGTGGAAAGACCTAGGTGGGTGGGTGGGCAGGAGACCTGGGCCATAGCCTGGCTCTTCCCTGACTTGTTGTGTGCCTGAGTGAGTCACTGGTCCCTGGGCCTCAGTTTCCCTACCACACCATGCCTCCTAGAGTGGCTGTCCTCATCGGGAAGTGATTGCACGTGCCATGGTCCTATTCAAAGCTGTTCATTAGCATGATGCTCTGGCCTGTCAGACCCCCACTCAGGGTTTAGTGACCAACACCTGAGATGAGCCAGGTGAGAGGGTGGGTTGGAGTGCTGAGGACCAAGGCCAGGAGACCAGTGAGGAAATGAGCGATGGTGGGGTCCTAAGTTAAGGTGCTGCAGCAGTGGGGAAAAAATGAAAACAGGAAGCCGCTTATCAGTTTTGACATTTGGGGAACCTCTGCCTAGCTGCCAGGATCCCTTCTGAAGAGGGCTTGGCGCAGCCGCACACGGAGCCTTCACAGGGTGACCAGGAAGCAGGCTGAAGCAGTTCTGGGCCCCTCTCCTTGGATGGAAACCCTGATCACCATGCCAGGCAGCCTCTGACTGGTCTCACTCCATTCAGCCGGGGGCTGCACGGACGGGCAAATGTCATGCAGCATGTGGTGAACCTGAAACCTCTGAGGCTGGTTTCAGGTGGTTCCGGAGGCAGAAAGTTCTTTGTTTTTCTTTTCAGGGTCTCACTTGCTGAGGACTCACTCTGTGCCAAGCACTACGTCAGAAACCTAGCACAAGGACTTCATTTAACCTCAAAGAGCCCTGAGGAGGTGCTATTATCTGCACTCAACCAGTAAGGAAACCGAGACTCCTCTAATGACTTGCAAGGTCACATGGCTACTAAATGGCCAAGCTTGGATTCAAGCTCAAGTCTGTCTGACCTCACTGCTGAGTCTTTATAATGGCCATGGCAGACTCCAGTATGAGCAGGGAACTGCAGGGTCCAAGAACCCCGTGTCAGGGCCCAAGGCCAAGAGAGCACGGAGAGGACATCTGGCCCATGTCACAGGGACACCGGTGAGGCTCCACTGGGACTCTTGTTCCATGAGGAGTGAACAGCCTCCCAGGACCAGACCCCAGCACCCCTGGGCCCCTGTGAATCAGGCAGGGCACCTTGTGGGCAGACCGTTGGCTCCCAAACACCCTGTCCTTCCAAGCAGGGGCCATAGGACCTGCTCAGGAGCCTGGACCCACCCTCCTTGCCACCCCCAGCTCCCCCCACCACCATCCCGCTCAGACCTGGCCAGGAGAGCAGCACAGCCAGCGGGTGAGAAAGCACACACTCCCAGAGGCATGGAATGTACACACAAAGTGTTTTTGTTTGTCTGTTTCTTTAACTCAAGAAAGGGCTTTTATTGTTTTTAACTCACTTCCTGAGAAGTTAATTTTTAAAACACTCTTATGGAGTTTATCACTTGTGCTACATTCAAAACAAGGATGCCAACCAAGCCCTCAGAGATGGGGTAAGCCCCCATCAGGGCTGTGAGCTGGGCAGTGGAGCCGGGCCCACCTTTGAGCTCTGCGAGGGCAAGCCCAGTGGATATCGTCCGCTGGAAACCCCACCACCAGGCCCCAGCACAGAGACGCTCCGAAAGAAAACCTGTGGATCCGTGACTGGCCTCCTGTGAACTCTATAAAAGTGTTCTGAAAACAGTACCGAATTACGTTTCTAAGCCCTGGGTTATAATGCCTTCGTGGAGATGAGCGGGGGAGAAGAAATGCGGACCCATTGACAACAGGCCACATTCAGCTCGGAGCTTAAATAGACGTAGAAACTATGTTACAGATGCATGTGCCAGTGTAAGACATGCGAGTGTGCTGTGTGCAGCAGATGGGCACGCACATGCATGTGTGTGCGGAGGCGCGACGTACACCACAGGCACAGAAATACGCAGGACACGGGCACTCCTCCAGCCCAGCCTCCCTCTCCCTCTCTACGCAAGTCCTCCTGCGACAGGAAACCCACACCGGCAACCCTGATCCCTCGTTCGGCCCACATTTCCAGGGAAGGCGTCTGAGGCCTGCTTTAGTCTCCTTTGAGGGTCAGTTTCTTAAGCACTTGGCCAATGAACACCAAGCCATCGGGGGATCCCAGAGAGGAGATGACGTCTGCTCCAGCCTGGCCAACTCCACACACACACTGCGGCGCCCCAGCTCTGGGCTGGCAGAATGGCAGCTGTCCTGGGGGAGAGGCAGTGGTGGAAGGCCCCCCTCTCCATGGCCGCCGGCCAGCATGCACGCCCCACCAAGGCCCCACTTCCAGCGTGGCCTCCAGCTGGGGCAGCTTGTCCTTCATCATAGGAATGTGAGGGCAGCTTCTGGGGCCAGATGGTGAGGCCAGTGTGGGATCGGAGATTGGATTCCAATTACTTCAGCCCTGCAAGGTCGCAGCCCTGTGAGTCCAAGGAGCCGGCCCCTGGTATCTCTTCTGCAGCATGGCTCTGAGGAGCCACAAAGTTGGGGAGGGATACGGGCAGGGAAGATGGGGTGTTCCTCGTTCAGGTGTCTACTCAGAGCTTTAATTCAGCCCATTCTTTGGATAGTGCTGAGTGTGAAACACAACCTAGGAAGGTCAATCCAGCTCACACGGCTTCAAGTCATGGTGGGGGGCTCTAGGAACCACCCAAAGCCTTGGAGAGGTCATCTGATGCTCCCAAGCAGGTCTTTGTACCCCTCCCCCCATGTTCGAAACAAAAGTAAAAGACAAGGAAACATGAATCTGAATTCTCCAGTACTGGCCCCCACCCTGGTGAGGCCCAGAACACCCGCCAGGGACTCAGAGACTCCACACCAGTGTCCTCAGCAGACATGAGCTCTGGCAACCCCCACCCTGAAGTGGGCAGGGTGCCCCCTCCATGTGCATGTGGCAGCTGAGCCAGGCCTGCCCAGCCCCTGCAGGGGGTCCATTGTGGTGGTAAGCCAGGCCTCCCCTCCCATCCTGGTTTCTTGCCTCCTGCCTCTGGGCCTTGACAACAAGCCAAGTGGGGTTTCTAAGGCACCACGCATACTTGCCTTCCCCATAGCACAGGTCCCACCAGGGAGAGCCCAGATGAGGAGAAAGGCCTCGAGGGAGCCCTGCCCACCAAACCCCAGAGGCACACATTCTAATCCTGTCGCTGGACACGCGCAGAGGTCATGCAGCACAACAGGGGAAGGGGAGCCAGGAGGGGTCTGCAGTCCCCAGCCCCCACCCGCAGGGGCGACTGTTGGCATGAGTACGGTGGGCCTTTGGAGGCGCAGGATGAGCGTGCTGCTGGGTGGCCCGGGCGCATGCAGGGGCTCAGGACGCAGCCTCATCTTCTTGGACACCAGGGAGCTCTGGGCTCTTGACCCCTTCACCACAGCCGTCTTTCCTGTTCAGGGGATACAAGTGGTGGAGGGACCTCAGGGGTCAGCACATGCACTCAGGAAAGACACTCTCACACACACTCACAGGCATTCGGACCCACCAGCTCTCAAATCCCCCTCACCCACACCCCCAGGCTTGCCACAGGCACTGTGCCCCTTGCCGGTCCTCCCGACTCCGAGTCTCAGCCTACAACTCTCCAGGGCTCCCTACCCAGCCTAGCTTCTGGAGCCTCTCACAGTCTGACTCCACTGACTTCCCCACATCCTTGAGCACCTCACAGGCCTTCCACGTTGGCCTCCACCAGCCCCCACCGTCCTGAGCAGAGGGGCTTTGCATTTTCTTTGCCCCATGCACACCATAAAGTCTGCCTGTGAGTCCTGGGGTGATATCACAGATTTAACAGATTCTGGCATCTGATGTTTTCCCGAAGACCTTTCTTTTTAAAATGACCAACGAATGCACTGCAATGTCTTAAAAAAGAATCAGTCCCATTTAACTCCACTGTAGGGCTTCAACAATTATCCCAAAGCATAAAACACAACAGCTGATCAAGGACAAATTTGGGACTCTATTATGAAATAGAACCTACTTCTCAAAATTAAACTTGGGTCACAGAATTATAGAATTTTATAGCTGGGAAGTATTAAGCCCAGTACTTAACACAAAAAAGCTGGCCTATCTCCCCATGGACATGCCTGTGAAAGGACAATGACTACTTTCCTCGCTTGAAGTCCAGCCCTGTGCCAGACGTAAGGTAAGCTAGGTAGGCGCTGGATGCGTCTTTAACCTGTGATGGTCCATCCCACCACCAGGGGGCGCAGAGTCATAGGCACTGAGCCATTGTGATCAGTTAACTGTCCAAGTTTGTTTGTCATGGTTTTGGCTAGGTATGTAGTCCTTGCATAGTTAGTCATAGCTCCCTCTTTCCCTCTCGGAAGTGGCTCCATTTGGATGCTAAATACGTGATCCCCTCCACTAAGCCCAATTCCAGCATCGAGGCCTGCAGACATAGAGGAAAACAGGGAAGCCCCTCCCCCAGCCCTGGCCAACTTACAGAAGAGACAGGGACCAGGAAGTTCAGTGACATCAAGGCCGCTCCCAGGCCTCACCCCTCACCGACCAGAAAGTTTGTCAAGAGGAGGGTAAGAGGTTAGTATAGGGACAGCCCTGAGGGTAAGCAACCTCTGGAAGGGAGCAGACATCAGCTGGTGCATGCTAATGGATGGGACCTGGCCCTGCTACACAGCCCACTCAGAAGAGGGCAGCCTCACACAGCACCCGTGTCTGGGCTGCTGGACGGAGCACATCAAAGGGCTCCTTCCTGAGAGGCCGAGGTACCTGGGCCGTGTCTGGCGCACCCCCTCTGGAGAGCATGCCATCTCCACACCCGGGCTGGAGACACTGCACCACCTCCCTGCAGCTCCCTCCACAGGCTGGAGGAAGGCAGCTGACTGCCGGGGGCCACATGTGGGTCCAGGGCCCTCACAGCCTTCTGTCTGCAGAGCCACGCACAAACTCCAGCAGACCTTGTGGGCATCCCAAACTGGCTGTTATGTTATTGGGAGAAGATGGACACGCTGAAGACGAGGCTCTCAGAGGTCTGGGGAACTGCTTTTCTGATTTCTTCTAGCAGGTACTGAGTGCACACGCTTGTTCACAATAGGGAGCCTTCAGCAAATGAAGGTTCCTCTTCCCTGGCCCAGTTGGCTATCCTGTCCATGCTTACTTGCTGAGCAAGTGTTTACAAGGCACTGATTAGGCTCAGCAATGGCTGGAGGTAGCATGGGCCACTCAGGAAAACAGCTAGCACTGCCCCACACAGGGAAGAGTCGGCAGAAGCACCTTCCCTCCAAGCTGAGCCATCCTTCTACGAGGAGCAGCCATGAGGCCTAGCTGCAAACCTCTCCTAGCCTGCCACAGGCTGAGGGAGGAGATGTAGATGGGACCCTGCTCTGAGACCCGGCTGAGTCCCCAGGCTCCGCGGGCTCAGCCTGCACAGCCGATGACAGTGAGAGAGGGGGGCTGTGCCACCACAACCACCCCACCCCACCCTGGGGAGCAGCCTGCAGGTCTTAGCCACCAGTACTTACAACAGTAAATTTCCTGGAGCAGACATGGATCGCTCTTCCTTTCGTGCTTGGGGCTCAAAGGGGTTCCCAAAAGAACGCTTTCTCAGCATAGACTTAACCAGGATCTAGGGAGGACATACCAGTCAGCACAAGGAACATGGCCCCCAGGCTCCCAAACACACCGGCAGCCTCTGCTCTGACTCCCTGGGGACAGCTGTTCAGTGGGCTCCCTTTCTTTTTTTACTATTATTATTAGCTTTTAACCCACACCTGAGGATATGTTTTTTGATTTTAGAGAGAGGAAGGGAGAGAAGGACAGAGAGATAGACAGACAGAGACATCAATCAGTTGCCTCCCATACATGCCCTGACTGGGAATCAAACCTGCAACCTTTTGGTGTATCGGGCAATGCTCCAACCAATGGAGCCACAGGCCAGGGCTGAGGCTAACTGGCAGAGAAATGAAGAGTATTCCAGCAGAGAAAATGACAGGAGCATGGAAGCTGATGGTTGGGGGTGAATTCTGGGAACGGGGAGGAACCCAGTACAACTGGCACATGGGAGGCTAAGAGGCTGGAGGGGAAAATGAGGGGTTGGGGACACTAGACTGAAAGTGGGGGCTTTATCCTGAGGGCGTGGGAAATGCCTTGTAGCTGAGGCAGGAAGACTTCAGAGAGATGGGCCATGCCAGGCAGTGCAGAGGAAGCTGCACGGTGGCCCGAGGAGCACATCAGGAGGGGCTGCTGTGCTCTGGCTCTCTGGCTTTGTCCCTCCTCCTGCAACAAGAACAGTTCCATGCCCCTGCCCACACGCACACCAACTCATACACAGATGCCAGCATCAGGGGCACACTCACTCGTTCATTCATTCAGTCTGTCAATCAACAAATTGATTGGCATATGGTATTTACCGAGTGCCTACCATACGCCAGACACTATTCTAAGCACTGGTGATACTACTGAGGCAAAAGTTCTTGCCCTCACAAAGCTTATATTCTAATTGGTGGGACAGGCTGAATATAAGGTAAATCAGTACAATATATGATAGTTGAAGTTAAGGGCTAATGAGAAAATGATAAAACAAGGATGGGGATAAGGCATGACCAAGAGGAGGCTAGAATTTTAGGTAAGGCACCAGAAAAGGCTCGCCTCTTACTGAGAAGGTGACTGTGGAGTAAAGACCTGAAGGGAGTGAGGACGCAAGCCCTGTGGATGGCTGGGTAGGAGCGCCCGGGCGGGGAACAGACATTCAAAGGCCCTGGACTTTGTAGGCAGCCACTTACATTGCATGTGGTTGTAGCCAAGGTCATTGGGAATATGAGGTGGGCAGGACAGCCAGGCTGTGGCTCTTACTCTATATGACATGGAAGGAGCAGGGTCTGAGCTGAGACGTGGCATGGTCAGGTACCAAGACCACCCTGGCTAAGGGTGAAGGTGAGGGTGGAGGCCAGGGGACAATTTGGGAGGCTATTTCAGTGCTTTAGGAGAGGGTGGACATGGCTAAGAGCAGGGAAGTGGCCGTAGGAACCCTGTGGGAGCTGACTGGCTCCAGGAAACCCATGGAGCCTGGGAGCTCTACACAGCACAGGACTGCAGCCAGATGGCCCAGCCAGGCCCAGACCCGGCAGGCTGACCCACCCACATTGCGGCAGAGCTCTCTCCTGGCCCTGTGCTCACCTGGACCTGCTGTGGTGCCAGAGAAGGGCAGACCATGGCTCTTAGTTTCCCAAAACCCCCAAATAGCCATCAGGGGCTGCATTAGAAACTTCCAACTGTCAATATGGAAGATGTCCAGAGGAAGATGAGAAAAACTACAATGGGAGAGGAGAAGGAAGGGGGGCATACAGGTGGTACCTACTAACACATCGGGGGGCCCTGGGGCCACTTATACAATTCAAAGGTTTTCTAGGCCTTGGCACCTGATACAGTACCTGGAAAACAGCAGTGCAATAAATGTTAGGAAGGAAGGAAGGACGGAAGGGAGGGAGGAGGGCTGAGGAGGGAAGGGAGAAGGAAATGCTTCTTCTAGTCATGGTGAATGCTGGTACCCAACAGGGCAGTCTGTTTCTTAAAATCATTCATTCTCATCCTGGCTGGTGTGGCTCAGTGGACTGAGTGCTGGCCTGTAAACCAAAAGGTCGCCAGTTCGATTCCCAGTCTAGGGTACATGCCTGGGTTGCGTGCCAGGTCCCCAGTAGGGGGCACACAAGAGGCAATCACACATTGATGTTTCTCGCCCTCTCTTTCTCCTTCCCTTCCCTCTCTCTACAAATAAATACAATCTTTTTTAAAAAAAAAAACATTCACTCTCCTGACCAAGCCTCCAGCAGAACAGTGGGCCTCCTTCAGTGGCCTGACACTGAGGCTGGCTGCCCAGGTGGCCTCCTAAACACAGGGTCCAGCACAGAGTGAGTCTCAGCCAGTGGCCACACCCTCCTCAGGCCCTCCTAGGACAAGAAGGCCCCTCCCCCTCTTACCACTGTGGTCCAGCTGGGGATGAGCTTGACCGAGTTCTTCACCTCCTCCTCGGTCACCTCCACCATGCTACAGTGCTCCTCCTCTGAGGGAAGGGGCTCTTCCCCATTCTTGGTCACCCAGGGGTGCAACTGCGGAGTCGGGAGGGCAGGGAGAGGTCAGGGCCACAGGCAGACAGACACCCCGTGAGCAAGACCCACAGGCATTCCACCAGCAACAGCCTCAAACCCAAGGCACGCATGTCCTGGGGTAGGGCTAGAAACTGGGGCCTGTTTGCTGTGTCCCAGCCTAAGACCTATGGTTCCCCCACCTTGATGTCTGGCACCCCGATTCTCGTTTCTGGATTCTTGTCTAGCATCTTCAGGATTAGGTCCTTGAGCTCCTCGCTGACCTCTGGCCTAAAGAGGAAGGGAGGAGATGAAGGGGAGATGGTGATGATGATTCTTTCCTTCGGACCCCTCCCTCCCCACCCTGCTCCCAGGGTCCCCTGATTGGCACCCCAGGGCAGAGAGACACCCAACCCTCATCTCAGACAGCAGGCAGGACACCCCCAGGGTTCCAGGGTAGAAGGACAATCTCAGAATAAGTGTGTGGATATCCTTCTTCCTTGAGAAGGAAGTAAGGCAATCTCCCTCAGGAGGCAGAGGCCACAAACACGAACAGAGTTCCAGGGATACCAGACACCCCTCTGTGTGGCAGAGACGCTGAGGATAATGTGAAAAGAGTCACTTTAAGAAACACCAGGACACCTGCCGCACACCATCTTATCCTCTCCTCCACCTGGGAGGTGGCCAGGAAAGATTCTCACTTGACCGAGGAGTCCGAGGCCCAGAGAGGTGGGCACATTCGCACACTGCTGCCCAGAGGGGTGAGGGCGGGGAGGAGAGACCACGGGGAGGGGACAACTCTCAGCCCCACATCCACCTGAATTGTCTCTGCCCAAGCTCCAAGCTTCTTCGCTACCAACATTCTTGGGGGGCCCGTCCCTCCAAGCCAGCAGAAAAGAAACCCACTCTCGGGACCACAGGCCTTGTTCCCTCTGCCATCCTAGATACTGAATCCCGTTTAAAACACCTGGGCTGGGAGAAAGACAGCCCGGGCAGGGGTCCTGCGGGAGGAAAGACCGGGGAGACAGGCCATTGCAGGAAGGGGTGGGCATCAAGCTGGCAGGCACTGCAGGGCAAGGAAGCAACGTGGTGGCAGAAGCAGAGGTCCTGAAGGCCAGAGGCAGGACACAGCCTCCTCCAGCAGCCTTTGGGAAGGCTTATAAAAACTTTAAGCAGGAAAAAAAAAAAAAAAGCCCTGGCTGGTGTAGCTCAGTGGATTGAGCGCGGACTGCGAACCAGGCATCGCAGGTTCGATTCCCAGTCAGGGCACATGCTTAGGTTGCAGGCCATGTCCCCCAGCAACCGCACACTGATGTTTCTCTCTCTCTCTCTCTCTCTCCCCCCACCCCTTCCCTCTCTAAAAATAAATAAATAAAATCTTAAAAAAAAAAAAACTTTAAGCAGAAGATAAGGTGAGATTTATCGTGCTTTTCAGGGTCAGCCTGGCCTGACTGTGGTGCTGGACTGAATGCGGGCTGACAGCAGGGAGAACACAGAGATGGTGGCTGGACGAGGCTGAGGCCTGAACTAGGCAGGTGCCCAGGTGGCGATGCAGCCAAGAGACATATAAGAGGCGGACCTGAGAGGGCTTGGGGACCAAACAGGGAGTGGGCACAGAGGAAGTGGGCACGGGGAGCAGGGGTCATTGAGGATAGCTCCCAGGTCAGTTTGTGACCTGCCTTGGGCATTCTGAGTGAACGGCAGAAGGGCCCTGGAAAATGAGGAGCCATGGGAGCCAACATCACTGTCAGAAGAGCTGGGGATAAGCAGGAAGGCCCACCCCTCGGGGCTCAGAGACCGCTGTCTCCAAGGAAAGGAGGGAGAAGGGACTGGCTTCAAATCCCAGACCCCTCCTCCAGGGTCTCCACTTCTCCATCTGTGAAGTGGGGCAGCACACCGGCATCTCGAAGCGCCTGCCCACCCCTTGTGGGGGAGCGGAGGCGCCCCCAGGCCCTGGGTCTGCATGGGGATGGTGCCACTGCCCCCCTGCAGGCCTTCAGTGAAGGAGCAGTGTGAGTGTGTGCCTGACTCCCAGCCTCAGAGCTCCGTCCGCACAAGGAGACCATCCACCCAGGTGTCTCAGAGACCCTGCTCCACAGTCTTACCCTCTGTCTGCTCAGCGGCCCCTCCCAGGGAACAGCAACCCCACCTCCAAACCTGGAGGCAGAGGTGGGACCTCAAAGGGAAAGAGCTCTGCTAAAGGCACGCCTCCCTGGGGGAGGGCGGGAGCCCCACGGTGGACAACTCACTCCTCGGGAAACACCACGTCCTCGTTCTTGATCTTCCTGTGCAGGGCCAGGATGTAGTCGTCGATGAACGGGCACTGAGGGTGAGGAGGCAGACAAAGGATGTGGGCCCAGGGCCTTATTCATGCTGGAGGCAGGCCAACTCTCTGGGGCTGGGGGGCAGCTCTGGGACCCCATTAGTGGGGAGGAACCTTGTCGAACTTGTTCAGGGCCTGGTTCGCTGTAGGTGCTGAACCAACACTGATGGAACAAAGAAATCCCTGAGGGGACCATGAGCCACCTGCAGAAAGGCCTCCACTCCTAGGGCCTGGAATTTGGCCGCATCTACACAGGCTCCCTCCTGCTCCACAGTGCATCACTAGAGTGCGAGCCCCTGAGGACAGGGATCTCGGCCAAGCCAGTGTGGGGTGCCCCTGAGGCCCAGCCTGACCCAGAGCAGGAGTCAAAACCATTTGTTAAATGGATGAATGAGTGAATGTGTGAGGGAATGAATGGATGGCATCGAGGGACAGAAGGAGAGGGGCACTCTGGCTAGGAGTGGGTGATGCCACCACCTCCACCTACCCGTGGGATGGCGGCTGGCCCAGGCCTCCTGCACGTGAATGTCCTCCCCAAGGGAATAAGAGAAAACCAGAGAAAGCCTCTTTTCTCTTGGTCTTCTCTGTACAAGTGGCCCCTTTCAAGTGCCCCTCACTTTAGGACACAAAGGAAAGGCCCGCTCCTGTCATCCACCCTGGTTCGGCTGGGCCCAGCCTAGGGTCCCGCCCACCCAGGACTTACCTTCCCATAGACAAAACAGTACAGCGTGACCCCAGTGGCCCACACGTCCAAGGCCTAGAAAGGAGACAGCTCCCATCAGTCCCCGCAGTGCAGCACCGCTCCTTGCCTAGCCAGTGCTGGTGGGTGTGAGGGAGGGTGGGGAGGGGAACCTCCTTCCTCAGCCGTGCATTCGTTCAGCAGACACTTCCAGGCCCTCACTCCGTGCTGGCCCTGTGCTGAGCCCTGGGACACAGGGGTGAGCGGGACAGGGCCCCTGCCCTTCAGGGGCTCCGAGGTCCTTTGGAATAGGCCCAAACCAGAGACATTTTCCACTCAACAGGTGCAAAACTTCCTTCCTCTGGCTGGGGTGTCCAACCTGTTGGCGTCTCTGGGCCACACTAGAAGAAGAGGAGTTGTCTTGGGCGCACAGAAAATACACAAACAGTAACAAAAACTGATGAGCAAAAAAAAAAAAAAGTTTTAAGTAAATTTATGATTTTGTGTTGGGCCGCGTTCATAGCCATCCTGGGTCACATGCAGCCTGAGGGCCGTGGGTTGGGCACCCCTGGTCCTACAGGGTCACATTTGCTGTGCCCACCACACAGATGCACCCCCGAAATGATGGTTTGTATGGAATGTATCCTTGCCAAACCAGCTCATCACCCCTTACCCTGACGATCCCCTGGAGAAGCCAGCATACACCCTCTTTCTGACCCTGCCCATGCCAAGGCCCTCGTCCTCGGCTGCCTCCGTGACTCCTCCCAGACGGCCCATGCTCCGCTTCTGACAGGTGCTCTCTTTCTATTTTCCCTCCTGGAACTCCACTCCTGCCTCTCCTGGTAGCTGCTTTCTCTGTTATGCAAGTGATTCTCAAATCTCTACCTACATATTCTGGCCACAGATGCCTCGTCCGAGTCCATTCAGGGAACACCTAACACTACTGACATCATTCTACAAAATAACAGGCCTGTTCTCTTCAAAATGTTAAGGTCAGGAAGGAGAAAGAAGCCGAGGAAGTCTTCCAGATTAAAGGACACCAGGGATGTGACAAGTGAATTATGTGCCAGGCTCTGGATCCTGCCCTGACCCAGAGAAAGACAAGGCTGCAAGGACAGCAGCGGGACAACTGGTGAGATCTGAGTAAGGCTGATCAGAGAGTAGTCTTATCAATGATAAATTTCCTGATTCTCAGTGTTGTCCTGGGGTTATGTAAGGGAATGTCCATGTTCTCAAAAATATTCCCTGGAGCATTTAATGGCACAGGGGGGTGACGGCACCAGCGTAACTCTCGAATGGTTCAGAAAAGTGTCATGTGCGCACACACATGCATGTACGGAGACGGAGAAAGGCAAACAGGCCGAAATGTCAATAATTGGCGGATTTGGGTAAAAAGATATATGGGAAGCTTTTTAGTATTATTCTCGCCATTTTTTTTAGTAAATTTGGAGTTATGTCAAAATTAAAAGTTAAAAAAAAATCTCTATCGACCCCCTGACCTCTCTCTTGAGCTCCACGCCACACACGCATCCAGATGCCTCGTGACCACCACCTCCTTGGCAGGGTGCCAGGGGGCGGCCAGCATTCCACAGGCAAGAACAGCCATGTGCTGGGGGGTACACGGGACTGCAGCCCCCTGGCAGGAGGCTGTCCCCACTGCCTGTGTCACTGAGGAGAAAGCCCAAACTTCCAGGCCTTAACCCTGCCCGAGCCCCGCCATGCCCCAGCCCTGTGCCCCTACGTTCTCTTCTGTGTTCTCTGGGCCCCACCTCCCCCTCAAATCCTCCCCATTCTTCCAAGCCTAGTTCCAGCCCTCCATGTCCAGGACGTCTGAGGGGAGCCTCCAACTCCCGAACATGAGCCCTCCTGCCCTTTCTGCCAAGTCCAGGAGGCAGAGAACTGGCCTGTCTGGGCTCTCTCCGTTCCCCAGCCCAGTCCAGAACTCAGCACAGAGCAGCTGGTGGAAACACCTACAGGGGAAACTTGGGGACGTCTTGCTGGGGTGTTCGTCAGCCTCTAGGAAGAGGGAAACATGCAGGAGGGTACTGTGTTTGGTGTTTGCCCCCGAGACACAAAGACCTGGCATCCCCAAGTTGGAAATGGGGCCTCGCTGCACGATATCCACCCCTTCACCTGAACCCCAACCCAGCCCAGGCTCTGGAAGCCACCTTTCCACTGAAGCTCTGGCCGGAATCAGATATGGCCTCAGGGGCCATGAACGCCGGGGTCCCGGCTGTGCTGGACAGCTGGGCGTCATTCCCCTCAAACTGGTTGCTGACGCCGAAGTCGGCGATCTTCACGTGGCCATCGTCCCCCAGGAGCAGGTTGGACGGCTTGATGTCCCTGTGGATGATCTTCTGATAGTGCACTGCAGAGAGACAGGCTACGGCGTCGGCGGGGCTGCGGCCCAGGCCCCGCCCCGGGGGAGCCTCTCTCGAGCTTCGGCGGGAAAGGAGCCCACACACACTCCTCACATGAGGACCTCGGGAAGGGACTTCAGGGCCCTCCGCTCACTCTGCAGTGAAGCTCAGAGGTCAGCCCTGGAGCTCAGCAGCAGAGCCAGGACTGGACTCTGAGGAGCCTTTGGACTTCAAGTCCAGCGCTCTCTCGACTGCAGTCAAGGCACGTGTTGCTGAGGGGGCAGGTCAGAAAAAGCTGTGGGAGGGAAGGTTTTCACAGGCCTTCTCCAGCTCTCCCACGAGGCTGCGGTCTGCAGGCCCAAAGCCCATCAACTCCCATCACCCGGTCCCGCCCCCACCCAGCCTGGTTAGACGCTGCTGCTCTTGGACTCAGGGTGGGCTGAAGGAGATTCAGAGCAGGAGGGCATCCCAGGCCTTGGGACTGCTGGGATGGACATGGCTGGGCAAGGGCCAGCCTTCTCCAGCAGGCTGGGGGCTCAGCCTGCTGGCTGGGCTCAGCACTGCTGGGAAGACATGGGCAGATGAGGCTGAGAGGAGGTGCTGACCCCACCCCACTGCCATCCACCATAGGTTGCCCCTCAGCAAATACTTTCCCCTGGACCAACAGACCCCAGGATGTTGGAGAGGAGGAAAGATGGAAAGGGAAGCAGGAGAGGGGAGGGGAGGAGGAGAGGAAGCCTGGGGTCAAGGGAATGAGTGTTAATAACAACAAAACGGATAGTCCTAGAGTGACTGCAAATGAACCTCAAGGGACTTGACACACACACCTATCAGAGCAGAGTTTCAAGGGCTGTGTACTTGACCATGGAAAGCAGTCTTATCTCAAATCTCGGCCTCCCCCCTGAACTCCAGGCTCTTTATATACGTGGGTATCCAGTAGATATCTCAACATACAGCTCAGTATTTCCTAAGAACACATCTAATTCAGAACTCGACTTCCCTGTCAGTAATCCCCACCACTGCCACCACCAAACAAACAAGACAGGAGACCCTGCTCCTCCACTAGTCTTTCCCGCTCCGTCTCAGACCCCACACCCAGTTCATCAGCTGGCCCTACGGACCCAGCCTCTGAGGTCCCTCTCCCCCCACCTCACACCTGCACCACTACACTCGCCCCATCTGTAAGAACCAGGCCCAGGCTCTTGGGCCGGGGCCTTCCCCGGGCTGCCCTGATTTCCCCTTCAAGGGGTCAGAATCACGAGGCAGGGGCTCAGCTCCCAGTGTCTCCATGGGCCTGCCTGTCCAGCCCCTGGTGCTCACCAGTCCCCCTCAATGAGCTGGGTATTGATGAGGCTTTACCCAAAAGTCAGATGAGGTTAGCTTGTTTTTTGTTTTGGGTTTTTTGTTTGTTTGTTTTTGTTTTTGACGGGGGGATAGAGGATGGGAGATAGACCCTCAAATGAGAAGAAAGTCCCAGGATAGGAAGGGGGTGGAGGCCAAGCTGGCACAGGGTGGTGCCCGTCACTGCCCACACCGAGGGTAGAGCGCCCCCTTCCTGTACCTCAAGGCCCTGGCTTGGGACTTTCTGCAAAGCCTTCTCTCTGTGCCTCCGTTTCCCCACATAGACAAAGAGAATATTAATCTGAGGGCACTGGAGCAGCTCGAAAGAGATAGAGACAGTGCTGGGTCCCCACCCTCTTCCCCCAGGGCAGGAATGTGCTCCTGACAAACCAAGCTAAGATTTAAAAAAATTTTTTTAAAGATTCTATTTACTTATCTTTAGACAGAGGGGAAGGGAGGGAGAAAGAGAGGGAGAGAAACATCAATGTGTGGTTGCCTCTCACACACCCCCCAACTAGGGACCTGGCTCACAACCCAGGCACATGCCCTGACTGGGAATTGAACCGGAGACCCTTTGGTTTGCAGGCCAGCACTCAGTCCGCTGAGCCACACCAGCCAGGGCAAGCTAGGATTTTGGAGAGATGGGTCCCACTCCTGTTCCCCAAACCAGGCCAGAGGCCTCAGTGTCTGGGGGCCCTCCCCATGACTAGTGCTGACCACCCCACCTCCTTCTTGTCTTCTCCCCACTGCCACTGTCCTAATCCAGAACTCACCATCTGTCACTTGGCTGTCCAAACAGCCTCCTCCCTAACCAGCCGGCCCTTTATCCAGCCACCACACAGCTTCTAGACAGACCTTTCTAAGGTGCAAATCCTATCACACCTCTCCCTGGCTCAAAGCCCCCAGGAGCTCACAACACTGACGTGAGAGTCCTCTGTGGAGGCATTCCCAGCCCTCCAGGTGTGGCCTGAACAGCATCCTCTCCCACCACCCTCCCACCCTGGTGCCTCAGCCAGACTGAACTTCTCCCCATTCTCAAATAGTACTCGCCCTCCCCTCTGTGCCTCCGCCAGGCAGTTCTCTCCGCCTCTCTACTTTCTCCCACCCATCCCTCAAGCCCGGCCAGTGAACTCCTACCCATCCTTCAGGACCCTGGTCACAAGTGGCATCCTCCAGGGAGCCTCCCTCAGCCCCTCAGTGCTCTGGCAGCCACTGTGACTCCCCAGCTCCAGCAGGCATCGCACTGCACCACCTGCCTGCTTAGACTGCTGCCCCTCCCACTAGACTGTGAGACCCACGAGGTCACATCTGGGTCCTTGTCATCTCCCTGTCCCCAGCCATCACTTAGTAGGTACTCATAAGTGAATGAATAAAATGAATAAATGAGTGAATAAAGGAAATCCAGAGATAGAGGCTAAGCTAACAGCTTACCTCCTGAGCTCTCATCCCCTTTGGGCCCCTCGCAGTAAATCTACCAGCCACCACGCACAGGCTCCAGGACAGGGGGGACTCTGGAGCAGCTGGACCTAAGTCTCTTCCTTCCCGCATCTCTCCAAGCCCTGTACAGAGGCTAAGCTACGCTAGGAACTCAGCAGAGAGCAGATCTGGCCGCAGGTCCAGGACCCCGCCCCCAACTGAAGCTGATTGGCAGATCAGCGCTGACTGACAACTACGGCTCAGAACCTTCTGAGCCTGGGCTCCCCCATCCCCCGTCTCCAGTCCCAGGCGGCAGGCAGCCCCTCACTCACAGTACTCAAGGCCCAGGATGATGTCCCTCAGGTAGAGGCGAGCTTGTTCCTCTGGGAAGGGCTCGTCACAGGGCACCTCCATGACCGGCCTGTGAAGGGAGGGGAGGAGCGTGTTCCACTGAACGGGACTGAGTAAAGGCAGGTAGCAGGTAAAGGGGAACAGGGGCTGAGACCTTCAGGCCACTGGGGACTTCCTGGGAGTCTTCTGTGTTCGTTTGGATACCCAGAACCCAAGACACTAGCTTTTTCCTCCCGTATGTGATGAAAACTTAAAAATACACCTAGACACAAATATCCCATCACAACCACTATAATTTCAAATTAGCTTTATCTTCATTTCTGCTTGGCTTGATATTCCTTCTCCTAAGTACTTAATTACCTATAATGAATCAGTTGTAAAGATGCTACATAGAGCAATGTTTTTCAAATTGTCAGTCCAGACCCAGTGCAGGGCCATGAAATCAGTATCGTGGGTGACTGCCCCAGGCTGACCCCTGACCCTGATTTTCCCTAATGAAGTAAACTACGGCAGAGTACCTCATATATAATAAGGATGTGTGCTGTTGTGTAAAACTTGGGTTTAAGTTACAGGTATAGATGGCCATCTATGGTGAAACTCATATTTCTCACTTGGAATGGAGGTCAAAAACATTTGAAAGCCCCTGAGTCTTAAAGGGACACCACTGCCGGCCCCCTCCCCAAACAGGTTCCTCAGCAAAGATACAAGCCAATGGCTGCATTCATGGTCTTGGCTGTTAGGGCCCTGGGTCCACCCCAGCCTATGCCCGCTATTCCATGTCTGCTGCTTTGCCAATGCCCTGCGAAGGCCGAATAAGGCAGACGTGAGTGAGAACCCTGGGTTTCGTCAGGGACTTGCGGGTGATGCTGGGCAAGCCTCTTCTCCCCTCTGAACCTCAGCTTCCCCTCTTGTAAATGGGAGTGAAGGGGGTACCACCCAGCCTACTCACAAACCCGTGAAGCTGGAAGAACTCTTCATAATTTGAATACAAGTAAGAGTCGAGTCCCTTCTCTACACTTTGGCTCGAGAAACAATCCTTTCTTCTCCCTCTCTTCCACCAAAGTCTTTCTTCCAGTTCTTCAAGGCCTGGTTCAAAACTCGCCCCTCTTCCAGAGGCCTCCCTGGCCATTCCTGCCTCACTGACCTCCACCAGCCTGCAAAGACTTGTCCTCTTGGTCTCTCATTTCCCCCCAGACCACAGCTTCCCCAGGGCAAGGCCCGGACCTCTTTTTTTTTTTTCTCCTAGAGTAGTCGACCCTAGGACTCGGGTCACGGGAAGGGAAAGCAAGGTCTGGATGAGACCTGACCTGCCTGATCAAAATGGGGAACTCACCCCTTTCTCAGGAGGTCAAACACTGAAAGAAAAGAAAAGAAGGTAAGGTGTAGCCAGGCTGGCAGAGCAGGTGATGCCAGGGCCCCTCCCTCTCCTGGAGGGTGGGAGAGGGGGCAGGCATGCAGCCATACTTGAGGGGTCCCACAGTATCAGCAGAGGTAAATGGATAAGAGTGGGGTCTACTAGGGACCCATCTCATCTGACTCAGCATGAATGCCTTTTATGCAGCAGAGGTGGGGCAACTGAGGCTCAGAGGAGGGGCAGACATTTTACTAAAGGTCCTAAGAGACAGGCAGGTAGAAGAGGGAGTGGAGACTACAGCCTTGACCTTTAATCTGTAAGCAAGTGTTCATTTCTTCCACCCCTTTTTCTGAGGGCCTCCAAAGCCCAGCTGTGAACCAGGCACCGTGAGCTTAAGTTAACAGCATTAGTATTAATAGCTGATACGTCTTGCATATATAACTCATGTACTCCTCACATCAACCCTGTGGGGTAGATGCCATTATTATCCCCATTTTACATGTGGGGAAACTGAGGCACAGAGCTATTAGACAGGGTCTGGGACGCCCCCTTCATGTAGCCTGCTTCCTGTATCTACCTGACCCACTGTCTCTCTGGTCAGCAGAGCGGGGGCTTGGAAACACCTGTTGATTCTAACTGGATATTCTGAGCCTGGTTCAGAGGGCTGGGCAAGGGAATCCAGGGCTAGAGAACATGTATCTCCTCCCTGCCCCTCAAAGGCCATGTGTATCCCCAAGGAGTCCTTGGACCGACCCCAGGTAAGCTGCACTGGGAATGAGCTGTGTCACTCACCCAAGTAGAGGTTGTCCTCAGCTGGGTCATCCAGGACCTGGTCAGAGGGAGCAGATATGGGGTAAGACTTGAGGAGGCCTCTCCCGTGGGGTGAGAGTGCCAGGTTTCCTTGTCCTCACCTGCCCCAGGACCCCCGGTACACTTGGCAGCTACCCGGGACAATGGAGCAGGAACTGCACAGGCACAGACAGATGAGGCCTCAGAATCACTGATCCTCACCCTCAGGGAGACCTTGAGAACATCCCGGAGCAGCTTGAACTGACCCCTAAACCCCCTGCAGTCCCTGTCCAAGTCCGGCTGTGTCCTTGGAGGTCTCAGCCACATCTGCTCTCGGCAGGATCCCTGGGTCTGTGCCCTACAGCAGGGGCCCCCAACCTCCAGGTCACAGACCAGTACCAGTCCAGGCCTGTTAGGAACCAGGCGCACACACGGCAAGGGGTAAGCTTGAATGTAATGCACTCGAATCATCCCCAAACCCTCCCCCCACCCTGTCTGTGGAAAATTTGTTTTCCATGAAACCAGTCCCGGGTGCCCAAAAGGTCAGGGACTGCTGGTCTACAGGGCTTGGGCGCAGGTACCCACCCACTCACCACCACCTCCTACCTCGATCAGCTTGACCACGTTCACGTGGTCCAGCTTCTTCAGGATGGCGATCTCCTGGTACACCCGTTCCAGGGGCAGCAGCTGCTTGCCTGGTCCTCCAGGGGCAGCCTGGGACCCTCTTGGGGGAGGGCGACCTGTGGCCAGGAAGGGGAGTCAAGCCCCTGTTGCAGGAGCCTGGGCTTCACTGTAGACCTGCAACCGTCCTCAAGCAAAAACCTCACGAGACCACAGTCTTGTCCCCAACCCACCACGCACCTGCCCAGCGCCAGGCCTCTGCTCATGTCGTCTCCCCTCCCCCCCAGCCCTAATGAAGGCTACCTAGAGACTGAGGTTTCCTCCTCCTCTGCCCCTTGGCTGGGGGCCCCCAAGCACAGAACCCAGTAGATACCTACGTGGAAAGCCATACTGCTTCAGTAACTTCTTTTTGGAAAGAACTTTCATTGCCTGAGGAGGGAGGGGCAGAAATGTCACTCGTGTGCAGTCAGGGGCTAGAACAGGCTGGATACATGTTCACTGAGTCCAGAAAGGGACCCTGGGTGGGCCTCTCCATGGGCACTAAGCGGATGGCTGGATATGGTTAAGCTGGGTGAGGAGGCAGCCACTTCTGAGTCTAGGCCGTACCCCTCTTCTTCAAAAAGCCTTTTGGGAGCTCCTCCCTCAGAGGTATCAGTCTCCAATTGCATATTCCCAGGGTCAAGAAGGTCACTTCCTTTGCATACCCCCAGGGACAGGAACCTCACTCCCTTAGGAGGCAGTGCTGTCCTCTGTCTTCCCAGCACAGCTTCTGCCCATCCCCCAGGGTCCCAGGGCCCAGCCTGAGCAATACCTCCCTCCTATCCCCAGACTCACATAGTGCCTGTCTTCACTTTCGTTATAGGCCAGCCTCACCACTCCATAGGCACCCTGCGAATAGGCACTGGTCAGGCCTGCCTGGACAGAGCACCCTCCCCCAGGGCTAGCTCAGGAAGGTAGGAGCCTGAACAGCTCTGGCCCCCTCCTGCTGCATGCCCCCTCCACCCCCACCACCAATGGGCATAAATTTCAGGCAGACAGAGAGGGGGTTCCTGTGCCCTAGTAACTGCCCACCTGGCTCAATGCAGCCCCATGCCCCCCCTCCCATCCCTCCCTATCTTCCATCAAAAACTCTGGGGAGTCAGGAATCAAGATTCATCTCCGACCCACCCCACCCATACCAGTTATTTCCTACGGAAGAGAAAATTTTCCTCCCTCCCAGGCCTGGGCCTTCCTGCCTCTGCCTCATATTCCCAGAAGGGAAGAAGGGACGGCACGAAGCAGAGGATCCTGACAGGCTGCCTACACAAAGCCCCGAACAAAGTCCGCACTGTGGCTGGCCTGCCCCAGTCCTACCTTGCCAATCTCACTCTGCAGCTTGTACTGGTTCAGTTGCACACAGTCCTGTGAGGGGACGGGAGGGGGGGAGATGAAGCATCAGGTGAAGCTTGATCCAGAGGCAGCCTTGCTCCCACCTCAGGAACCTGTTCAGGAATCAGTCCTGGCCCCAGGCCCCTTGCTCCCAGACCCCAGCTTTCATCAACCTTCCAGTTTGGGACAGGGAAATGTGGTGGCACCAACACAACCAATGGTGACAGAAGCCTCATGAAGGGGGAGCCGTGGCTCTGCTTTGCTCCCGCGGAAGCGGTAAAGGAAAACCGCACTGATTCCTGCCTGGCTGCTGGAGTCTGGGAGACCCAAGTCTGTATGAAGCCCAGAAGCAAGTGTTTCCAGAAGCACCTGAATGTGAGGTCGGGAGCACGTGGACAAGAAGGAAAAGGGACAAGAGACCAGAGCCCTGGCTCGGCCGTAAAAAGCTCAGCCTCTGAAGGCCACAAATGCTCAGGTTTTATTCAGATCTAAGTGGCAAAGACAGAGCCAGTGGGAGCCCAGAGGTTGGAAGCATGCTGGCAGCTTCTGAGCCAGAGCAGACTCAAGGAGGCAGGATTGGAGCTGGGGGTTCAGGCTGGGGAAGTCCTGGAGTGGGAGGATACTATGTCTATCTTTGAATGTCTAAGAAGACTTCTTGGGGGACAAAGGAGGGGTTTATTTCCAAAGCCTGGACTGGGTGAGGGTAGGAATGGTGGGACGTATAGGACCCACAGGTTGGCTCAGGTGAGTTCCCCTGGATGGGAAGAGGCCTTATTGTGGGGTAGTGAGCTCCTCAACTCTGGGGGTATGCAAACCAAAGGCTAGACAGCTGTGTGGCAGGGTTAGGAATAGAATGGTCTTCACTGAGAACTACTAAAAAGCTCATGAATGCCCCATAGCTCTGCCCCACCAACCTCTGCATCTGAGATGGCCACATGGTGGGACTCAATGGTGGGCCTCCGCCAGGCCCGTGGGGAGATTTGGCTGGAAGGCCCTGTGGTGTAAGGCCCAGCCCGGGCCTCTAGGCAACTTCCTGCTGGCCGCTCTTGCAGGGAGAACTTCCTTGTCGAGAGGCTGGGCCGGGCTACAGGGAGTCTTGAAGCACTGCTGGGGATCATAGAGGCAGCTCTGGCCCGTGGCGGGGGTTCCGCACCGTTCCTGGCAGGCCCTGGGCTGCCATCTGCCTCCTCCAAGTGGGCCACATCGATGGCTGCCACTCGCTCCACCAGCTCTGCCCGAGGGTCCTGGCAGCAGACTGCTGGGCCCCCCTCCATTGCCACGGTCAAGGGGGTTCCTCTGTGCAGCCTTACTGGGAACCTGAGAAATGAGGGCAGAAGAGGCTTCAATTCTGGACATGGAGCAAGGTCAGGTTTCCAGGCCCTCTCCCATTATAGTCACAACCCTATGGGTCCCACCTCCATGCTTTTGCCCTGACTATTCCCTCTGCCTGGGTTGCCAATATCCAAACTTGGGCTTGTCCCTACTAACTGGAGGAATTCCAGGAACTCATCTGGTTCTACTACCCACCAGCCCTCGAGACCTCAGTATTTGCATCTGTAAAACAGGCACATTCACGTCTCCCTTGCTGGCCTCACAGGGAAATGGCAGAATCTGACTCTGAAGTCAGAACAGACAGACAGACACGGGCAAAATGCTGGACGCCTGGCAGCCTAGGGAGAAACAGAGTCTAGGGTCAGCCCAGGCCGGGACCCAGCAGACAGCCCAGTGACTCACCAGCCCCACCCCTGGACAGCAGAGCATTCCAGCACTGCTGCCTGGAAGCTGAGCTGCGCACTGCAGATGCAGAGGCCTCCCTGATGCTTCAGGCCCATGAACCTCCTCCAGGGAGGCCTCTCTGACATTCCAGCCCCCTGCCCCCAGCCCTCTCACTGCTTCCTGGAAGATTTCCCTCAGGCTCCAGCCTCTCTCACCTCCTCCAGGGAAGTCTCTGCAGGGCCACAGGGCAAGTCTCCCATGACTCCCTTCTCTGCCCCAACAGAGCCTGCAGCCCAGCACAGGGTCCATTAGGGGAGGGGGCTGCTGCACTGGTGACTGTCAAGAAAGACTTCACTGAACTAAAAAGTCATTCTTTATTTTTCCTTCCAGTTTGTATGGCCAAAATTTTTGCCACATCTATTCAGGCTGAGCTGCTCCCCTGGCCTGGCTTTGCACCATCCCTGGCCCTACTATGGGCTGAGCCCCAGACCAGGCCAGAGGCCAAGAACTTGAACCCCACATCAACCTCCAACCTCCAGCCCACTGTCCCGGGCTGAACTCTGACCTCAAGCGAAATCCTGACACTCAGGCTGGGACTCCATTTCTGCCCCAAGCCAAGCACTGGCCCCACCCCAGCTCAATGCCCCTCCCCCTTCTAGGGCCAAAGTAGGCATTTTCTCAATAGGAAGTGAGTGGACTCCTGACCCTCTGCTCTTCCTGTATGGTGGCAACTTCCTCTGTCCCCACACAGTGACTTTGAGAACACGGAACACAGGTCTCTGTTTTACTCCTCATTCCCCCATCATCTTGCTTTGACAGATGTCAAGAAGGCTGGGCTAGATGGTCCACTGGCCACCACACAACCTGGCCTTGGTTCTAGTCCTGCCTGCCAAGCCACTGTGGGACCCTGGGCAGGTTCCTTCCTGACCCTGAGCCGCAGTCTCTCCATCTGTACTATGGATTCAAAACATCCCTCCCCAGATTCCCTACAGCCACAGCAAGGCTTGGAGATGGATCATGGGTACAGGTGTGTTCCAGACCCCTGGTGCCTGGCACACAGGTATTGAATGAGTGGAAGCCTGGAAGTGGCGGAGCTGATATGGACATGCAGAAAGGAAGGGGGAAGGGAATCCAGATTGGTAACAGGAAAAGGTGTGGAGGATGCACCTAGAGGAGCATGTGTGTTGTTGTTGCGGGGGTGGGTAGGTGTTGGTGAGGTTAGAGCATCAAGGAGACCTCTCTGGAGGAGGTGAGAGAGGAGTGAGTAGGGCTGGGACATCAGGGATGTCTCCCTAAAAGGAGTGAGTAGGGTAGAAACATCAGAGAGGCCTCCGTGAAGTGGGTAAAAGGGGGCAGTGAATGGGGTTAGAGTACTGGGGAGGGTTTGGAAACCAGGCCCCTGGCAGGGAAGAAACCAAAGCTGAAGGGAGCCCTCCAAGCCTGGCCCACCCGTCCCACTCCTCCTTGTAGGTGACCCTGTTGCTGTCTCACTCTGCAGGCCCTCTTTCTCCCACCAGAATATAAACTCCATACATTAGGGCTCTTGGCTGCCGTGTCTCAGTAAGATCATTGGTGTCTGCAGCAGTGCCTGGCACAGAGTAGGAGCTTGATGCGTATTTGTTGAATGAATGAGTGGTTGCCATAGTGATCATTACAGCCCTGTCCGTATTAGACACTGGGAAAGCAGACTCAGAGAAGGCACCCCAACAAACCTTAGGACCCAGCCCACAATAGGGAATGAATCAGTGTTGGGAGCTCCTGTCCTGTGGTTCAGGGCACGCACCAAGGGACAGAGCCACTACCCCCAGAGGGCAAAGGCTGCCCTAGCCCACCAAATTTGCATGATTTTCCTGAGGCTGTTAACCCAACCCGAGGCCACCCTGCTTTATCTCCCTTCCCCTTTTCTCAGAGGGGTAAGAGGCTCAGCAAGGGGCAGGGATGACACACAGCGAGTGAGGGCAAAGCCTTCCTGCTCCAGCCTGGGGCCCTGTTACCTGGTTTAGGCTCTGCACCTGCCTGGCTGCACGCCTGTGAGCAGGTAACTGCACTGTGCAAATGGGTTTTCCTCACCTGTGCAGTGGGGCTGCTCGCTGGCTCAGCCCCTGAGCTGGGGGCCGTGGGGAGTGAAGCCGTGAGGCCCACGCGGGGCCCAGGACTGGCCGCCCAAAGGAGGCGCGGGGAAAGCAAGCTGTTGTTGTGCTGCTGTCGTTGTGATCGCCTGGCACGCGCTGTGGCCCAGATGGATGCGCGGGCGGCACCGGGCGGCCGTGAGGGCTGACGTCAGGCCCTCCACCCTCCCTCCTGCCTGGATCAAATTCAGGTGACTAAGCACGTCTGTGCGGGAGGCCCCAGGTTCCTGCCTCGGGTCCAGGCGACAGGGCCTGGCGCCCAAGGCTGTGCGTGTGAGGGCACGTGTCCTCACGTGAGAGAATGTGTACGAGCAGGGCTGTGGGTCTAAGGTGATGGCGTGTGTCTGCGTATGTGTGTGCGGGAGGGGGTCCACCCGGAGCCCTGTGTCTGTGTAGAGACAGGAATCTGTCAGTGTGGTCTATACGGGTGTGTAAGTGTGATCGTGTGCACTGAGAACCTAAACATGGGTCAAGTTTGAACCTCCCACACCATCGCCTGTCCACTAGCTTTCCCTACCGGGCTGGGCCATGTGTCTTGGGCAGAAACCAGGCCTCTCTGAGGGCTCCCCCAGGGGTGTCTCTCAAGGTCCTCCCGAAGTGTAGGCCCCAGAAGCTTTGTAGAAACTGACTCAGCAGATAGCTAGGGGCCACAAGGGGAAAGAGAAGGATGGACAGGCAGAGACCCAGGCCCAGGGCAGGGCAAGGTCTCCTCTGGGCGTGGTGCGCCTCCCGGAGTTCAGCCTAGTCCTACAGCTGAGAATGGTCAGACTCCAGCCTTTCCTCACTGGGAAAAGCTACCCCGGGCCTGTCCTCACAGTCTGGGGCTATGTTGTCTGGAACAGGTCAGAGTCTCTTGGAGCCTCAGTCTCCCCATATGTGCATCAGATAGGTGGCTACCATCCTGCCACCTCCCAGGGTTACAAGGTGAATAAACTGTGGACAATGAAGCAGTCTGTGCCTGAGCAATGTGGGACTGGGATGTGTCGGTGTCGGGAAGCCACCAACCAGAGCCTCAATGTACAAATTGCAACCCCAAATCTGCCCCCCTGGCTCTGGGAGGCCTGGCACATCACTCCCCTCAGGCTCCTCCTCCCAGGCCATGGCCCCATCCCCAAGTGTCTGGCTACTCCCAAGCAATGCATACTGGCTCCAGACCCTGCCTGGCCAGGCCTTCCCCTTAGGATGTGTCCCATCCACTTTGGTCCCTCAGAGCAAGACAGAGCAGGAAGATCCTGCTCTCATCACTGCTGGTCCAAGCAGCCCTGGCTGGGGGGACTTCAGACACCAGCCAGGCCTCCTTCAGAATTCCGGAAGGCAGCTGTGAACCTCAGGGCCAGGCTGAGCAGGAGACCAGCTATGATCCAGGCAGAGAGGACATGGCCCTGACCGGCAGAGGACTAGCAGAAGGGAGGCTGTAAGGAGGTGGGTCTAGCCACCCATGCCAGACACAGACGGTGGCCTGACATTGCTGAGCCATGTTTATGCTCCCGACAAGTGTCTGGATGGCCCAGGCAACGGGTGTCCTTGGCGGCTCCTGCCTCTGCTCCGGATGACTCAGTCCCCTCAAGGGAGGCCCAGGAGGCTGGTGCCAAGTCATGCTTGAGGATGCCTGCTGGGAAGACACCCCCTTCCATTGCCCCTGGGGAGGCCCCAGGCACCAAGATGGGCTCTGCCTGATTCTGCACGGCAGCCCTCAGCACACCCTCAGGGCACCTTGGCTGACGGTCTCCGGGACTCACCCTCTTCCTCTGCACCTCCTCATCTCCACACCAGGTCTGTGCCTCCAGTCCAACTCTTTCCAGCCGGCTGTCTCCTCCCCTCCATGTTCCTGGGCAGCTCAGACTCAACAGGCCCCGAATTAACTCAGCATGTTCCCCCAAGTCTGCTCTTTCTCCTCTGCCCCCATCGCAGAGATGGCACCCCCATCCTCCCAGTTCTCCCAGGCCCAAAACCAAGGAGCCCTCCTCATCACCCATCGTCTCCTTTTCTCCCAGTTTGCTCCCCCACCCGGTACTTACTCCGCACTCTGGCCACACCACACTACTCACAGCTTCCTGAACTGCAGACTGGGTTCTGCTGCCAGGCCTTTGTACAAGCTGTGCCTTCTGCCAGGAACACACCTCCCTCCCCTTTGTTGCCAGAGGACAGCTCAGACATCTCCTCTGGGGGCCCTCCCGGATCTCCCCACTGCCAGGGGAGGTCACCAAGTGGATGGCCTCTCAAAGTCCAGATTCAGGCCTCCGTTTTCCCTCCCAACTGCTTCTGACACACAGGTCTCCTTACTTCTAGGCTCACTCCCGACCACACCCCATCCCATCCTCCAAACCAATTACTAGAGGGAACATTTCTATCGTGCAAATACAGTCACAGTTCTCCCAAACCAGGAGGAACTTGGAATCTGGAAGAGAGAAGGGCAAGAGACCTAGCCTCAGACTGGGGGCTCACAGGCTGGGGAGCAGCCAGGGACACAGACTCCTGGGATGCAAATCCAGAGTCATTCATTCATGCAACAAATACGCACTGAACACCTGCTACATGTGCTGGGTGCTGGGAAATAAAGCCGTGAACCAAAGAGATCAAATTCCTGCTTTCTTGCAGTTTAATTTCTACTGGGGGCAAGAAGAAACAAACAAGAAAGCCTGTAATTAACAGATGATATGTCGAGTGCTATGTGCTGTGGAGAAAAAGACAATCATGCAGGGGGACCCAGAGTGAAGGGCTGGGGGGTGCTATTTATACCGTGTGGTAAGGAAAGGACTTTCTGATGCATTATTTGAGCAGAATCTGATGGAAGTGAGGGAGCAAGCAGTGTGGACATCTGCAAAGGGCATTTCAAGCAGAGGAACCAGCACCTATACAGGCTGTGACATGGAACAGTGCTCACTCTGAGGAACAGCAAGGAGGTCAATGTGGCTGAAGGGGGGTGTTCAGCAGGAGAGGTACCTGAATAGTGATCAGAGTTACACCTGGATGAGAAAGCCCTATCATTCACTTTGCCTGGCCTCAAGGAGGGCTTCCTGGAGGAGGTGTCATTTAAGCTCTTTCATGACAGCTAAGTAAGGATTTCAGAAGGGGAGAGGACAGAAGTTCACACTGTGTTTGACAGAACCATTTCCTGGCTGGGACTCAGGGACTGACTTTGGGGGTGGAAGGGTGCGGGTGTGGATTGTAGACAGGAACCAGAAGAGTCTGAAAAGCCAGAGAAGGATTCTGAGCAAGGGAATGACTCAGAACGATGAGTTTTAAAAGGATACCTCTGCCTGCTGTGGGGATTGAGGGTAAGAGACCAAAGAGGAGGTAGGTGTCACCAGAGTCTATGAGCCTAGGACACATCCTGGTACATAGTGGGTGTTCAATCCACAATGGAACACACAGTGGGTGTTGTATGTGCTGAATGAAGGAGTGAGGGTTGTGGGGGAGGTTAGTGCATCTTCCCTAGGATCCTCAAGGACACAAGCTGTGCCCTCCTCCTGGCCTCCTGGGCCCACTTGGCAGGTATACAAGTCAATGGCCAGGTGCAATCCTGTAACCTGGGACATAACCTTCTCCACACATCCCTGTATCCTCAAAACACACACACGCACACACACGCCTCCAGGACAGGTGCGTGCCAGTGTCCGTGTGACCCACCCTCACACACCACTCTATCCTGGTAATGCACCCACACACACACAGAACCACACTCCGGTGTCCACGTGACACACGCACACCCGCCTCCAAACACCACACACACACACACAGGTCCCCGCGCACGTGTGCACCCTCCCAGCTACCAGTTCTGTGCCTGTCTAGCCCCAGAAGCCGCAGCGCCCGCCTCCGCCGTCCCCCTCCTTCCCCTTCCACCCGGCCCCAGCCAGGGGAGGACGGCGCAGCTAACGCCACACGCCTCATCAGTCCCATTCAGCCCCCGCCCCCTACCCCAGCTCTTGAAGGAAGACTCAAAAGAGAGCCGTATGGGAGGAGCGCTCCTCGCAGATTTACACGTGGGTGCACCCGTCTGGGCCCATTCTGCAAAGACACAGCCTCTCACCAAGAGCTGGGGCGGGGGTGGGTAGTGCGTCGGATATGAACGCAGTCCCGCGGACCTGGGCTGTGGAAAGGACATTGATGGCGGGGAGCCCGCAAAGACTGTCCCGGCTGTCAGCGCAGAGAGAAGCAGGTTCCGAGGGGGACCGCGTAGACCCGGCCCCGCAGATATAAAGGGGAGGTTCTCGCACGGTAGAGGTCCTGGTCTCCGCTGCAGGCTCCCAGTAGACGCTCAGGCGCTCGAACCCTCCTGCTCCCTGATCCAGGTGCCCTCCCCGCAGACCCCTACCTCTTCGCAGAGTGACAGTCTCCGTGGCCCGCCGGGCGGCCAGGCACGCTCCCGCGGCGCGCGCACCACCCGCGCGCACCACCCCGCCCGCTGCGTCCGGGCGGGGATCACCCAGCTCAGACCGCCGGCGCCGCGGCTCCAGGCTGCGCTCGCTCCCCCGCCCCGCGCCGAGCCGGGCACGCACTGATTGGTTAGACCGCGCTCCCTCCCAAGCACTGCCCAATCAGAGCCCGGGATTCCCGCCCGGCTCCTAGAGGGGAGGGGTCGCAGCGGGCCCTTGCCCCCGAGGGGCGTCTCCCACTGTTGTGGGGCCAGGCCTTCCACGCCCCTGTCTCCCCGAAGCAGGCTGCCTGAAGTACCCCAAATTCCTCCAGGCCGCGGCCTGGGCTTCCTAGCAGAACCTGGAGGGCACGGTGCTTCCCCCAGAAAATGCTTTGTCCCCTTCAGTTTCGGCCTGGCAGGCGCAAGAGCGCCCCTCCCGGGAACTGGGGGTTGAGGCGAGGTGCGTCCTAGCGCAGGGATAAGGCGATATTGGCGACGGTGCACGGGGCCCACGTTGAGTAACCGAAAGGCCTTGAATGGCAGTCAGTTTAGCCATCCGCTGGCTAGGGGTAAGGGAGACGGAAGAGGTTTTATATTTGGGGAAGGGCTCTGTGAGCAGGCTGCAGGATGGCATAGCTGAGGGAATGGAGGGGACCCTCAGGGCGGCCTGATTTTCACAGTGGCTATTTCTGGGGTCTCTTCCCCCGCCACTCTCCCCTGGTAAACTCACCAACTCTTGGTTGAGCTATGCTAAGTTCTCCACTTGTGAACCCTCTAGCACCTCACCCCACTACTTGCCCAGGACAGAGCCCCACACTCCCCCAAACCTGGCTTCCTGTGTTTCTGTCATAGTCTGGAGCCAGAAACCTGGAAGTCACTATAGATACCCCTTTCCTGCCCCAACCAGTCTGTCGCCAAGCCCCGCCCATGATGCCTCTTAAGTAGCCCTGGAATCCAGCCACTTCTCTCTCCCTGCACCCCATTAGCTCAGGCCACCATCTTCCTGCACCTGGATTGCTGCAGCAGCCTCCTTATTAGCCTCCTACCCTTATCTGATCTTACCACCCCACCCCAATAGCCTTTCTCCACCTGGCAGCCAGAGCAATCTTTCAAAAACACAAATCCAGCTAGTCAGCCTTACTTAGGAATCTTCCATGGCTCACCAATATCCATCACCTCAGTCCTGACCACCTGCCTGTCAGGGCTTGGTTCAATACCCCTCTGCCAAAACCCTTCCTTCTGACCTCCTCACTGCCCAGTGTGGGTCACCAGCCCCTCCTAGGGACTTCCTTGTAATGAGCCTCTGTTTATCTGCCCAATTTCCCTCTGGAGTGGGAGCTCCTTGAGGGCAGGGACTGTGCCTGATTCATCCAGCACTCAAAAGATGTTTGTCAAATGAATAGCTAATTGGATGCAGTAATTAGGGGGTGGGATACATGGGGTTGGAGTTCAGGAAAGAGGGCTGGGCTAGCGAGACAGTTTTGGAAGTTGTCAGAAAGGACCCACAGTTGTAAGTAGAGCTATGGGAAAGGGTTTGATAACTCAGAGCAAATAAAGCAGGGGCCAAGGACAGAACATTCACTTTTAAGGGTGAAAGATTTCTGTACCAGTTTTGACTTAGGTAACAGAAGTTCCACGTAAGAGCCTCAGGGAAGACAGGCCTGGGCTGATGTGTCAGTTACACTCCACAAAGGCTTTCCAGATGTGGCTTTTTCCACCCACTGCTCCAGCAACCTCTGGGTGTATAATTTGTCCTTGTGGTTCAGGATGGTGGCAAGAGCTCCAGCCATCATACATGAGTTCCAGGCAGTGGGATGAAGACAAGGATGAAGAAGAAGAGGGCAACGGATCTGTGCCAGCTGTCTTTTAAAGAAAGTCCCCAGAAGGTGTCACATGACACTTTCACATATATTGCATTAACTAAAACTTAGTCACATGACCAGACCCAGCTGACTCCTAGGTGACTCCACTATGAAAGAGAGGATAGAGTACTGTGTGCCAGGCTCTGTGCTGGGCCCTTCATATTTTATCTTATCCCAACCTGAGCAGAGACTATTATTATCCTTGTCTCACACAGAGGCTTGGCGCGTTAAGCAACTTGCCCAAGGACACACAGTGACCTGTGGCAGCCTGCACAGCAGGTTGGCTGGAAAATCAGGAGAGGGTGGGTCCTAGAAGCTGCTGGGAGGAAATCTTTCAACGAGGGAGGGCTTGGTCAACAGTGTCAGAGGCTGACAGGCCAAGCAGGATACAGCTGAAGTGTCTACTTGGATTTGGCAACAAGGATGCTGCTGGTAACTTGGCAAGGGCATCTAGGAGAAGTGGGGGCGGGGGCTGGAGGCCAGCCGCAGAGGGTGGGACATGGAGGGAAGTGGAGACTGGTCTTTCTGGAATGGTAGCAGGGAAGGGGGAGCAGGCAGAACTGCGGGGGAACTGGGCCAGGAGGAGGCACAAGAAGGGAGCAAGTGCAGGAGTGGGAGAGAGGAGAGGGGTCCAGAGGAGGCCTCTGCTGCGAGGTCTCTGGGTCGGGTAGAAGGGTTGGGTACAGAGCGGGAACCCGCTGCTCATTCAGGAGGGAAGGGGGCAGGAGGTACAGACTCGGGTAGGTCTGGATAAGGCAGAGAGGGAATAAGAGGGAGTTTCTGTCTGGTAAAATCTGAAGTATGATTTTTGGCTGGGGAAGAAGGCAGAAGGCCAGGGGCCTGCTAGCCTGTGCTGTTCAATATGGTAGCCACTAGCCATGTGTGGTGATTTAAATTCATTAAAAGTGAATAAAATAAAACATTCCATCCGTTGGTTGCACCCACCACATTTCAAGTCCTCAGTGGCCACATGTGGTTAGTGGCCACGATATCGGGCAGCACAGACGGAAAACATTTTGTCACTGCTGCTGGGTGGCGCTGACCTAGACAGAGCATGGTGAGGGGGGTGTCCTGAGACCCTGCCTGATTGGAAGTCCAGACCAGCGGCCATGCCCATGACAGGGACACTGAGAACCCTTCCACACTGTCTTCATCCAAGACCTTCCTCACCTCTGCTTTCATGAGGGCACTGCTGAGGGTGATTCTCTGTTATCCCAGGCCCGGGGCCTCCTACAGCATGGGCGGGGCTCGTGGAGGAGTGGGAAGAGCTCCGACCTTCAGGGCTATGCCAGGACGTGGCCCATGGATAGATGTACTCTAAGCCCCAGCACTGACCCTGCTGGACTCAACACAAAGCGTCAGCTCACCACTACCCACCAATAGGTCCAGAAGGACCTCAAAGATCACTCAGCACAACCCCATGGTTCACAGATGGGGACACTGAGTTTCAGAGAAGGCTGAGAAGAAAGTGCAGAAGGCGAAGGCTCATCCTCATTCCTTTTATTGTACTCCACCCCTCACTTTCCCCAGACCTTGTGTTCAGACACAGCAGGGCAGGCCTTGGGGGCTGGGGCTGGGCCACAGGCAGGGAGCCCAGGGTTTGGCTAAGGCCCCCACCTGAACAGAGGTAGCTGAGTAAGGATTCATGGCTGAGGGAGCTGTCCTGGCCTGATGCACTTGGGGGTAAGCACTTCCCATGGAGGTGACATGGTATAGACTAGGTATCTGTGCTTGAGGGTGTAGGTGTGTTCAGATGGTTGTGTTGGCGGGGCCCAAGCTGCTCAAATACATAGAGTGGATAGAAGGGGGATGTGCATTCAGGTGAGTGTGCACATGGGGGCGTGTGCACCAGACGCTGTGTGGCTTGTGCGCACAACACACACCTGCTCACTACTGGCACCTGCCAGGTGTTGTGGGCCCAGGCTGTCTGATTCCTGATCAGGAACATTTTAAACACAGGTCCTAAAACTGGCCTGGGGAGTTTGCTGCCCTTGCAAATCGTGTGGCCTGCCTTGGAGATCCTGATTCAGGAGGTCTGCCGTGGGCCCGGGGCCTGCACGGTTGACAGCTCCCCACAGAAACGGAAGCCAGTAGGAAACAGGCTCAAGTAGAGCTTTTCCATAGAACTTTCTGTGGCCCTGGAAATGTTCTGTGCTGGTTAATATGACAGCCCCCAGCCACATGTGTCTACTTAGCAGTGAAATATGGCTAGTTCGAGGAACTGAAGTCTTTATTTTATTCACTTTGAATTAATTTAAATTTAAATAGTTACCCGTGGCTGGTGGCTGTCGTATGGGACAGCACAGGTCTAGAGACACGAGGCAGTGGGAGGGCTGAGGGCCCAGAGGGACACGCACAAAGCTCCAGTTCAGGAGGGGGAGAGGGGCCCCGTCCAGCACCAGCACCTCCGCACCAAGAGAGGCTGAGGCTGGGGTGAGGCTTTTTTGGCGGGGTGCAGGGTTGCAGCCAAAGCTCAGGATTGCGCAGGTCTCTCCCATTGTCCACCCTGAGCTGCCGGCAAACTGGTGTCTGCCTGGCTGAGAGGGTGGGAGAGCTGCTGAGGAGGCCGCTCCACCCTGGCTGGGACCCCCCAGGGCCCCGCCTGAAGCTGAGTCCAGTCAGGAGTTTGTGGGGCTGAAGGTCAGGACGTCTTCATGTTCTCCTGCAGGACCAGGGTGGAGCTGGTGGCTGCGGGGTCACGCTCACCCTGTGAGAGCATGAGGGGGAGAAAAGTCAGCCTGATGGGAGTGGCACACCCCCCCCCCCGCCCCCCGCCGCAGGCATAGGGGCCTGAGGCCTCTGAAGGGCCTGACTCCGGGACTTCTCCTACCGCCTCTGGCCCCATGTCCTCCGCGTACTTGAACTTCTTCTGCTTGTAGTAGTGTCTCTTGGGCAGGATGTGGAGCAGCAGCAGGTCACAGAGAACTGTGGCCTGGGGGCAGAACAGTGGTGGCTGGAGCAGGGAATTCCTACTGAGTGTGGCGCCCTGGCTGAATCCTGCGCTCTCCAGACCTCAGGGTGGGGGCAGGGTGGCCGGATGAGGCCCTGCAGGCCCCTGGGGACTGAGACTGCCCCACCATACCCCACCTCACCTCTGTCCCGCCCCAGCTTTGGGCCTCAGCTCCCTCAGATACCCTGTGGGTGGGTCCAGGGCGCTGGGGGGTGCTCAGTGAGGGTAAAAACAACTGTAGCCAAGTTATGAGCTAAAAGACCTACAGCTGCTACCGAGATGGAAGAGGAGGGACTGACCCAGCATAGTAACTTCCTGTCCCCAGCACTTACCACCCCGAAGATGCCAATCCCGGAGCCGATGGTAGTCATTGTAGGGATGATGTCAAACTTCCCAGCCTGGAGAGGGACCCCGGGGAGAAATGGGTTAACAGTCTGGAGTGCCCCATTGGAAAGGGCTTCCTCAGAAGCCCTAAGGCCAGGCCTGGGGCTCAGGGACATCTCCTCCGCTGTCAGCTGGCCCCACAGCCTGCTGCCCAGGTTCTGGCTCTACAGGTGACGCAGCTGGTGGTCAGGAGCCCTGGGTTTTGACCTTGGCTCTGCCTGCCTGGACGTGGGGAGACACTGGGGGAGGTGTGGTCACAGGCTGCAAGGCCTGCCCTCAGCAGCACTCAGGCCGACCAGTGTGTCATTAGGAAAACTGTTGAATGCAGCCCGCCCAACCTCCTGTCATCTGTAACCACAGACGCCCCCTGGCACTCACAGGACCTGAGAGTGTGTCTCTGGCTGCCCCTCTCACTGGCCCTCACCTTTCCATCCACGAGGATGTCAAAGCGAATCCCAAACACCTTGAACAGGTGCCGGCGGTTGGTCCCATTCTCCACGAAATGCTTGGCAAACCTTGGGGAAGGGGTGAGGTTTTGGGGGAGGTGACAGAGAAGCAGGCATCTCAGGCGGGAGTTCCCAGAGCGTCAGAGGTGCAGAAGCCCTCACAAGTCCACGGCCCCGAATGTTGTATGGGGGGGCACAGGCAGCACCCCGGGCCTGGTCTCAAGAATGCTGTACTCAACCCTCACCCTGGCTGCTGAAGTCAGCAATTTCCCCAGCCAGCCCTGGCCGGGTGGGCCTCAGGAGGACCAAGAACCAGGGACAGGGGCTCAGGCCTCCCAAGCCCTGCTCCCTGCTGGCCCCCTGCTTGGTCGACCCCAGGAGAACAGGAGCTGCCCAGGCTCCTCTGCTCCCCTCCCAGAGACTCTTCCATGGCCCCGAGGGTTCTGGGAATAGAAAAACTCACAGGACCACAAGGAAAGGGGCGCTGGTAAGGGCCTGGCAGGCACCTGAAGTTGAAGCCTTGAGACAGATTTTTCTCCTGATACAGCCCGTGGAAGTCATAGACGGGTTTACAGTGTCGTATGTGCCAGTCCAGGTCGCAATTCCAGTCGATGGTGATGCCTATCACCCCACCCTGCCGGAAACACAGGCATCTAAGATCTGGGGGTTCAGGAGCTTTGTCCTCACCCGAGGATACATTTTTAAAATTGATTTTAGAAAAGAAGAGAGAGAGAAAGAGAGAGAGAGAGAGAGAAACACTGATGTGAGAAACATTGATCAGTTGCCTCCGTATAGAGATAGAACCTGCAACTTAAGTTTGTGCCCTGACCTGGGATCGAACTGGCAATCTTTGGAACAAGGGACAATGCTCCAACCAAGTCACCGGCCCAGGGCAAGAAACTGCTGTCTCACAGCAGGTGCCAGCAATCTCTTGAAGAGGGAACATTTTTTGGCTTGAGAAGAGATACTGAGAAATGGCTTCAGTGTCAGGTCCTGTTACCCTCTCTGGCCCCACCTCCCACACATCCATCATACTCCAGCATTCTGACACTTTCTAGAATACACCAGGTTTTCCTCCTTTGGGGCCTTTGCACATGCAGTCCCCCAGTTCCCCACAAGGCTGGTTCTTTCTCAGTCTTTGGTCATTGTCCCCTACGAGGCCTTCCCTGACCACCACCCCAGTCTGAGACACGTCTCTGTTACTCCATCTCTGTTTTCTTCTGGAACATTTGTCACTTTTAATCACATATTTATGTGGTATCATTACTTACTAACACATTTCTTCTAAGACTGTAAGCTCCAGGAGGAGGGTGGTCTTGTCTGTCTCACTCACTGACTCCTGAGTTCCTAGCACAAGTCACAGTGTGGGAGGCAAGTGAGTCGTCGTTGAATTAAAGAGTCTGTAAAGACTTGGACTAGGGAGAGAAAACTCGAGAAAGCGAAGCTTTTCCGGGCCAGGTGAGGACCAGGGGCAGGTGGGGGTGGGCTGAGCCGCAGGAGAGGTGGGAGGTGGTCGGAGCAGGGCAACCAGGAGCTGGGCAGCGAGGTGGGAGGCTGACACCTGCAGGTGATGGTGGTGGGTGAAAGTCCCTAGTGGGGGTGGCGTGGAGACGTCAGGGATGGGCAGCTCTAACATTCAGCTCCCTGGTCCTGCGTGTTGCTACAGTGCAACCCCCTCAGGGGCGGGCAAACTAGGCCAAGGGCTGAATTTGGTTACTTACTGTCTGTGGCTGCTTTTGCTCTCTACCGGCTTACTTAGGTAGTAGGAGCAGAGACCGTGTGGCCTGCAAAGCTGAAAACACTCTCTGGCCCTTTAAAGAAAAAAGCTGACTCCTATTCTAGACAAATGTGCTGTTTGTGTGTGTGCAATGGAAAAGGGACGGATTTCCACCCCTGAATAGGTGACACAGGAGCAGGATGCCAACAACCACATGGGGACACAGACACAGGGCTGCCGCGTGCCAGGCGGTCCTGAAGTGCCATCGCACCCGCGAACTCACTCCATCCTCGAGATGACGCCATGAGCCTGGTACTATTATTGCCTCCACATTGCAGGTGCAAAAGTTCAGACACATTGGAGGTAAAGGACTTGTCTGAGGCCCCGCTGCTCTTTAGGACCAGAGCTGGGGTTTGAACTCAGTCAGACAAGGCTGTGTTCTTACAAGACCCTGCTTCTCTTGGATCCCCAGGTGACTGCGGGGATCTTGGCCTCCGGAATTCCCAGGATTTCTCAGGGCCATGGGCCATGGGGTTCAAGCTGCTTTTTTTCTAACGTTTTAAAAACAGTGGGACCTCAGCAGATGTCCAGGGAACAACACCTGCCCACATCCATTCATTTCGGGCACCTCCTCTGTGCCTGACCCTGTCTCCCCAATATCAGAGGATAAATCCATTATACTCACTCAGTCCACAGCAGGGAGGCTGGAGGAGGGATTAACTGGGCCTGAAAAGCTTGTTGGCTAACAGTCCTGGACCCCAGCCCTCCCCACTCGCCTGGCACAATACCTTCTCAGCCAGGGTGCTGAAACTCTGTCCTGACTCTTGGGCCACATAGCCAAGATTGAAGACGGGGCACAGTGGGTGTGAGATCTTGTGATAGAGACATCTCTTCATGTAGGTGGCATTCACCTCTTCCACTAGGTTGCGCCTAGGGAGCAGAAGGCATTGGTGGCGGCGGTGTGCCAGCTGGGAGGGAGCCCGTCCTGCCCTGAAGCTCCTCGGATCCCTCATGGGCTCCGGAAATGCCCCTTCCACAGCCCTTAGACCCTGAGGGCAGCCCACCCCAGGGGCCCGGCCTCCAGAGTGAATGAGCAAGGGGCAGCTGAGACCAGCGGGCACAGCCTCAGGGAGACTTTTGCAGATTTGCCCACTTTTCCCACAAACCTCTTGACCTCGAAGCGTGGAAAGCTGATGCTGTTCTTGATGAAGAGAGTGAAGTTCTCGGCCTCTCGGAGAAGGGCAGGGCTAAAGGAGACCACACTCACTCACTGCCCCCTCCCCAGGAGACCCCTGCACCCACCAGAGCTTGGCATGGTGTGGGGGGCGGGGAAGAGGGGAGAGCCTACAGGATCCTCCTGCAGACTTGGATGGGTGGAAGGTAGGGTGCTCTAATGGTGGATTCTCAGGGCCCTTGACCAAAGGCCAGGAGAATCTTTGGCCAGGGCTGAACAGATAGAGAGAGGGTGGGGTTGGAAGAAGGGGGGCCTGATCCCCTTTGTCTGGGCTTGGGGACCCTGCTCCCAGCTCCCTGGAAGGACAAGGCATTACCGTGGGATGTAATCATCCACTTCCACAGGGCACCAGCCGAAGATCTCACACGTCCGCACAGTGTCATTGAAGGCCACACACTTGCCTGTGCGGATGCCTGCAGCGAGGGAGAAACCCCTGGGTGCCCACCCAAAGCTGAGGGTGCAGAGAAGGCCTCCCATGCCCCTCCCCTAGAAATCCCCATTGAGGCACCCAAAAGCAGAAGCCTGAGGACAGAAATGTGGCTGGCTCTGGGACAGGGCAGGCCAAGGTCAGGGGAGAGGGCAGGAAGGACTTCCTGCAGAAGGAAACCTGGGACTGAAAGGGGCTATGGAGGGGGCCGGCCTTACCTTGGGCCTTCCTTTCTGCCTTCCCTGGAGTGCAGCCACTGTCATCCTTGCAAGTGCCCCCTTCTGGATGCTGGAGGAGGAGAGAGATGCTGGCCCCAGGCCCACTGGCTGGGGTGCTGAGAAGAGCCCCTCCCACCACCAGGGCCCTAGGAAGGGCCTGAAGCAGAGTCTCAGATGTCCTCGGGGCAGCCATCACTCAAGGCCTCCTTCTCCCAGTGCCCTCCTAAGACCCTTCTGGGCTTATGCCCAGCTGTACCATTGCTGATGTCAGCTGGTAGGGTGTGGGAAGGTTGGGGCTTGTAGGTGGGGTGGCCTCAGCATCCTGCTTGCCGTACAGCTGGAAGGGAAGCCTCAGTACTGTGGACGGTGGCCTGTTACTTTGTGAAAATCCATGTCTGAAATTCCACTCCTGTGGCCCCGCAGGAAGCCTATCCAGCTGCTCAAGGGGAACTCCTCTGCCATGTCATTTTCCCCTTTGGGTGGAAGAAGGAGGGATGGGCAGCAGTCCTCACCTCTGCACAGTAGCCTTGGGCCTGATGGGGTGTGATGATGAAATTGGTCATGACCACGAAGGAGCTGTCCCCCTGTAAGTGAGGGGCAGGGCTGTGAGCTGGGAGAATAGCCCCAGAACCCAAGCACTGCCCAGAAGCTCATAGAACCCACACGACAGGCAGCATGATACTCTATATCCCATGGTGTCAAAGTGGGGTGACGTTAGCAGGCTGCTTCTGCCCTCCTTTCACAGTTAGGGAAACTGAAGCCCAGAGAGAGGCTGGAGCTGACTGGTCCCACAGGGAGGTGGGACAGAGCCCAACTCAGCTCTGAGCCAGGACTTGTGGATAGAAGGGGTAGCCCTGAGTCAGCTCACCTGGGCTGGGAAGACGTAGTCAGCCACGTCCCAGACCTGGGGGCCCACTTCTGGGAGACGCGTCACAGTCAGACCCTTGAGTTTCACAGACACGCTGCTGATGAGGCCACTGGAGGTCTGGTAGCCCTTCTCATAGACAAAGACCCACCTGCAGAGAATGGGGGATGGGGTCATCCGAGGATGGCACATGGGTACGCAGCCCACTGCCCTTTCTGTCACCAGCTGGACCAGTCAAGTTCTTTCGCTTTCCCTCCCCACATGCATTTCTGAGACACTCTTAGCTCCTGACTCTACATCTGGCCTCCCCCCACCAGCTGACCACTGCTTGGAGCTCCTCCATTCTTTTTCCAAAATGCTCACTCCCAGGGAGGAGACCCACTGAAGGACTCTTTCAGATCCTTTTCCAGGAGCAGAATGTGCTGGTGCCTGAAGCCAAGCTTCTTGAACCCCAGTCATTTTTTTGGAGAGGACTCCTTCCTGAGGTCATGCCACTGAGAAGTGGCGGAGCATGATGGCTGGAAGCCTGGGAGCATCAGGCCCCCAGCTGAGGCCCTTGGGGGAGTGGCTCTGGCTGGAGGCCTCCCAGCTTTCTTGGAGAATTCTTGCCTTCTCTCCCAAGCATCGAGAACCCCTATTCTTTGGGTTCTCCACTTTCAATCTGGGAGGTTCAGCAGGGCCCACCTCCCTCCTAGCCTCAGGGGTAGGCACATGATCAAGGCCTGCCAATCAATGTCCCATCACTCTAGCAACAGTAATGGATCTCAGCATGAACACTCGACCCCAGAGTTTCAGCAGTGAGACCAGGATTTTCCTTGGAATTAATGGAAAAGAGACATCCTCCCGCTGGGTGGCTAGCGAGGTGGTTGCAAGACCAAAACTATGGTTAATTATCTTTGCTACCTTATGGAGCAAGCTCGAGAATGAAGCCAACCTGGGGGAAAGCCAGGCCAGGAGGCGGGGAAGGACAGACCCCTACAATGTTGGTTTTGCACCTGGAACCAGCCATAGATAAAGCATGAAACGTCTGCTTCTGGACCTCCTAGTTACACGAACTAATGAAGCCCCTTTCTTTATTTAAGCCAGTTTGGCTTTGCTTTCTGTCGCCTACAGCTGAGAGTCCTGGAAACACTTCTCTCCAGAGTGCAGTTCTCCTCGTCACACGGCTCTGTGAGCCTGTGTGTCCGTGGTGCCATCAGGGTGAGCAGCTGAGTATCTCCAGGGCAGATCTGTGGGGGCCCCTGTGTGCACATCTGACTGCGTGCAGGTGTGTTTATGTCCCCTTCACCCCTCTCTCCACCCTCAGTCCACCTGTCCAAGTAGAGCTTGAAGCCCCTCCCCTGTGCCTGAGAGCTCAAGCCTGCACCAGAATTCTCCAGGCTGCTTAGTCTGTCCAGCTTTCTGGGGTCTGTCTCCTGGATCCAGGCCCCAAGAAGGCAGCCCACCAATGTACTCCTTTCATCTCCCATAGTCCACTCCTCTTTCTTCAAGCTGCTCCTCCACCCTCACCCTGCCTGGCCACGGCCACCTGCAAGTCTAAGCATGGTCACTGCTGCCCCCTGCAGGTCCCAGATGGCAACAGGTGAGACAGGACAAAGGCATCCGGTTCTGTGTCCTGACCCAGTCTTGCTGCCTCCAGCCCCATGAGGGAGAATGGGCATCACCTATCCCCCCACCTGGCTTGGGTTCCTTCCTCCAGGATGGCCTGTGGCTTCAAGCCCAAGTTCAAAGAAGCTGTTGGGGTAAATGTGGAAGCTGTTTCATATTCTGAAGCCCCTGCAAGGGAGGTCACTGGCCTCTCTCAGGGCACCTCTGACCCCCAGTGCCCGGCAGCACTTCTCTCTCTGCCCAATGCCAACTCCTCACAAGATAGATGAGAAAACTGGGGCATGGGAAGCATCGTTCCAGAATCAGAGGTCAACCCCAGGCTTAGGGCACCCTGCTCAGGATTCTGCCCCTCTCCACTGAGTATCAGCGTGGCTGCCAGGTGCCAGAATTGGAGGGCAGTAGTTGTGGTGGTGGGGGGCGGGGAAGCAGAGGCTGCACACTAGGCCTGGTGCAGCCGCTCTTGGTTTCCTGCCCTGGGGGGCCTGTCAGTCCTGGGGGATTGAGGACAAAAATCAAACCTGGCATCGATGTCCTTAGTTCTGATGATAGTAGAGTGACTGTGGTGCCATCCCCCCTCCTCCAAAGCCTTGACCCAGCCTTGCTGTTGCCACTCTGGGAGACCACCATGGGGACTGACCTGATGCCCAGCACATTTTTGCAAGTCCCACCCCTTCCAGAAATTCTCTTCCCAATTCTTTCTTTTCTAGCAGAGCCCTCTCCTGAGTCTCCCTTCTCCAGCAGCCCCTCATGGAAGGGCCAAGCATCAGCCTCTAGGGGCACAGAAGCAGAGGCTCTGGGAGCAGGCCTGCCACTCGCCAGTGGTCTGGCTTCCGGCTAAAGACTGACCTCTCTGCGCCCTGGCTCCCTCAGAGAGCAGAGGTGCTGACGTCTGCCACGGAGATGCTGTTCACTCAACAGATGTGAGCGAGACCCCACCAGGCATGGGCAGTGGGCCAGGGAACAAGGGTCTAGGTGATCGTTGTGGGGGCATTCCCATGAGTCCTCTTTAAAGAAGTCAGCATGCATAGGCACATAAAAATAGTGCTCCTGTTTCCACGGTCTCTGCTCTTCCTTCACAGCTTCTGTGCGCGCCATCTGCCCCCATCACCCTGGTCCTCCCTCCTCGGCCCAGGCAGAAACCCCTCCCTGGAGTTATCGCAGACACATTGTGTCGCTGGGTTTCTGTCTCCAGTTCTTACGCTCTCCCAAAATTCAGTTCCACACATTCATTTTGTCAATCAACAAATGCTTAAATAGCCCCTATTGTGTGTCAAGCACTGTTCTAGGCATTAAGAATACAGAAGGAGTCCTGGCTGGTGTGGCTCAATGGACTGAGTGACCGCCAGTGAACTATAAGGTCACTGGTTCGATTCCCAGTCAGCCCACATGCCTGGGTTGTGGGCCCGGTCCCTGGATGGGGGTGCATGAGAGGTAGCCAATCTATGTATCTCTCTCACATCGATGTTTCTCTCCCACTCTTTCTCCCTCCCTCCCTTTCTCTCTAAAAATAAATAAATAACATCTTTAAGAAAATAAAATTAACTTCTGGCCAAGATGGAGGCATAGGTAGACACACTGTGCCTCTTCACACAACCAAAATAAGGTCAGCAACAACTTCGAAACAAGATAACAACCAGAACTGATAGAAAATTGAACTGTATGGAAGTCGGACAACCAAGGAGTTAAAATACACACATTCATCCAGACTGGTAGGAGGGGTGGAGTCAGGCAGCCGGGCAGAGAGGGGTAGAGGCACAAAGAGCAGTGGCACCGGACGCGTAACGAATCCCGGGCGCATAAGGCATCCCGAACACAAGACTGCAGTAGGCAGACCCTGGGCGCACAGGCGGCTGGCAGTACCAGTGAGGCTGCAACTGTGAAGCAAGGCACTGCATGCAAGGTGCCTGGCTGTCTGGGCCACACTCACGCACAGATAAACCAGGCAAAACTGGGCAGTGAGACAGACTGCGCAACCCAGGGTCCCAGCGCTGGGAAACAGAGCCTTGGGGCACTGATTGAAAACACCTGTGGGGGTTGAGGTGCAGGGAGAGACTCCCAGCCTCACAGGAGAGTTCGTTGGAGAGACCCACAGGATCCTAGAACATACACAAGCCCACCCACCTGGGATTCAGCACCAGAAAGGCCCTGTTTGCTTGGGGGAAGTGGTGGAAGGGATTGAAATCCGACGGAGAGAGGAGCAAGCACCATTGTTTCCTCTCGGACCCCATCCCCACATACAATGTCACAACCCAGCAACTGGGTTGCCCCACTCTGGTGAACACCTAAGGCTCCGCCCCTCACTACATAACAGGCACAACCAAACCGCCCCCCTAAAAAAAAATGGCTCAAATGGAAGTACAAATCAAAGCTCCATAGTTAATACTTTTAAGTGACCAAGAGATAGCCAGCCTATCAGATGCACAGTTCAAAGCACTGGTGATCAGGATGCTCACAGAATTGGTTGAATTTGGTCACAAATTAGATGAACAAATGAAGGCTACAATAAGGGAAATGATGGAAAATGCACAGGGAACCAATAGTGATGGGAAGGAAACTGGGACTCAAAACAATAGAGTGGACCAAAGGGAAGAAAGAAAACCAAACAGAAAAGAATGAAGAAATAATTCAAAAAAATTAGGAGAAGCTTAGGAACCACTAGGACATCTTTAAATGTTCCAACATCCAAATTATAGGGGTACCAGAAGGGGAAGAGGAAGAGCAACAAGTGGAAAAGTTATTTGAACTAATAATAAAGGAGAACTTCCCCATTCTGGCAAAGGAAATAGATTTCCAGAAAGTCCAGGAAGCTCAAAGAGTCCCAAAGAAGTTGGACCCAAGAAGGAACACACAAAGGCACATCATAATTACATTAGCCAAGGTAAAAATGAAGGAGAGAATCCTAGAAGCAGCAAGAGATAAGGAGACAGCAACCTACAAAGGAGTTCCCATCAGACTGTCAGCTGATTTCTCAAAAGAAACCTTGCAGGCAAGAAGGGGCTGGAAAGAAGTATTCCAAGTCATGAAAGGCAAGGACCTACATCCAAGATTACTCTATCCAGCAAAGCTATCAGTTAGAATGGAAGGGCAGATAAAGTGCTTCTCAGATAAGGTCAAGTTAAAGGAGTTCATCATCACCAAGCCCCTATTTTATGAAATGTTAAAGGGACTTATCTAAGAAAAAGAAGATAAAAAACATGTACAGTAAACTGACAGCAAACTCACAACTATTAACAAACACACCTAAAACAAAAACAAACTAAGCAAACAACTAGAACAGGAACAGAACCACAGAAATGGAGATCACATGGAGGGTTAGCAACAGGGGAATGGGAGGAGTAGAGAGGGGAAAAGGTATGGAGAATAAGTAGCATAGATGGTAGGTAGAAAATAGACAGTGGGAGGGCAAGAATAGTGTGGGAAATGTAGAAGCTAAAGAACTTATGACACATGGACATGAACTAAAGGGGGGGAATGTGGGTGGGAGAGGGCGTGCAGGGTGGAGGGGAATGAAGGGGGGAAATGGGACAACTGTAATAGCATAATCAATAAAATATATTAAAAATAAAAAATAAAATAAAATAGAATTTTTAAAAAGAAAAAAAAATTAAAATACAGAAGTAAACAAAGCAACCCAAAGGTCTGCACTCAAGGAACTTACAGTTTGTAAATGTCCTGCTGCTTAGTGACACATTCCTGCCCCCTGCCCCGGCCCCTCCCCCACAGGCACCCGAACTTAAGTCGACCCTTTGGAAAAAGTCTGGCAGCTCCTCAAAAAGTTAAACACGGAATTGCCACTTGATGCAGCAATTCTACTCACAGCTCTGTACCCAAGAGACCTGAAACCGTGTCCACGCGAAAACTTGTACATGAACGCTCACAGCAACTTTATTCATGAAAACAAAACTGCAAACAGCCCAACGCCCGCCATCCCGAGTGTGGACACACAAACATCATGTGTCCATCTGCACAGGGAACGTTCTTCCACCAGGAAAAGGAAGAAAGCACCGACACACTACCACACGGGTGAACTTGACAGACAGCAGGCCAAGTGCAGAACGCCAGACACAAAGGACCATGCACTGTATGATTTTACTTACATGAAACATCCAGAATAGGCAAAGTGCAGAGTGGGAGGGGGTGGAGAGGGATTGCTACAGGGCACAAGGTGAGGCTTCGTTTGGATTATGTCCGGAATTAGTGGTAATGGTTGCACAAATCTGTGATTATACTAAAACTCACCAAATTCGTTACTTTAAAAGAGTGAACGTTATGGCAGATGAATTATATCTCAAACCAAAAAATCAGTGGAACCAATCTAATGCCTCCTCTGCCCACAGAACTTGCCCCCCTGGGGCCCTCACCATGAAAGATGGCACCCAGCCTACCTATCCCCAGGCTCAAAACCTGGCACCACCCTCACGCCCTCCCCGTGCTTCGTGTCCGTAGTCTTTGGGCTCCTCATCTTTCCTGTCCTCCCCCACCTTCCTCCGCAGACCCTGGGGGTGGCTGTGGGAGGCTGAGAGGAGCCGGGGCACATGCTGGGAGAGCTCCAGTATGGGGCTGGTGGGACAGTCATGGGGCTGGTGGGACACAGGGTGTAACATGGGCCACAGGCGGGAGGTGGCCAGACCTGGCACGTGCTATGGGGCACAGTAGACTTGGGGAGGAGCAAAGCTAGACTCTGAGCCGGGAAAGGACTGAGTTCAGAGCTGGGGGTGCAGAGGTTAATCATCACACGGTCTGCAGACAAGTCAGGATGACGATTTGTGTCTTTACATTTTTTAATAAGTTGCCAACCTCTAAAACCCAAGACGTTTCTCTCACCCATAAATTCCAATTTCCTACTAATCTTAAGAAGTCAGCAACCCTGGCCATGCTGGGCATGTGCCCCTGCAGCCGTGATGGGCGGAAGTTGAGCAGTGGCCGCCCCTGGTGCGGGCCTGCCGGGATGAAAACCTCTGTCTTCCCTGCCCACTGCTTCTACCTGGGCCTCACCCTCTCCTCTTATTGCTGCTGCCTCTTCATAGCTGTCCTCTGGCCTCTACCCTCAAAAGCACCTACCTCCTCCAGGCTTTCCCCTGCCAGACACCCTTCTGTGGCTCCCACCGCGTGCAAGAGAAAGCCCACATTCCTAGGGCGGAGCTCAGACGCTGAGCCAGTGGGCCCTGCTCAGCCCTTCCCCTCCTCTCCCTTTGCACCCTTCACGACTCTTTTATTGTCTCTTTCCCGCCCCAGGACTTCTTTTTTTTTTTTTAATTAAAAAATTGTATTTATTTATTTTATTAGATTTTATTTATTTATTTTTACAGAGAGAAAGGGAAGGAGAAAGTGCAGGAGAGAAACATCAATGTGTGGTTGCCTCTTGCCCACCCCCACTGGGGCCCTGGCCCACAACCCAGGCATGTGCCCTGACTGGGAAAAGAACCAGTGACCTTTCGGTTTGCGGGATGACATCCAACCAACTGACCCACATGGGTCAGGGCTGGACCCCGGACTTTCGCTGGAACTTTGGAGAAGGAGATGCTCTTGTGCCCCAGGGGGGGCTAAGCTGGTGGGATGTCAGCTTCGAGTTGCCGGGGGCCCTTTTGCCACGATGAGGACAGAGAGCCTGCCTGACAATGAATCCCGCCGGAGGAAAGCAGAGCGAGGAGAGCTTCACTGGAGAACCCACATGGGACCAGCCATGCTCCTCATCTCCTAGATGAGGGAGCTGGGACTCGCTCTTCCTGCGGCCTCATCATGGAGGATCCAGCCAGGCCTGAAGCCCACACTGGTTTTTCAGTTACATAAACCAATCAGTATCCCCACTCTTCCTTTTAAACACAGTTTGACCAGGTTTCTGTCTCTAGGAACCAAAGGAGTTCTGGCTAATTCACCCTCGCCCTCTGCCTACCCTGTCCCCACCTCTGTGCCGTGAAGCCTGACACGGCACTAGGCACAGAAAAGGTGCTGTAGAAGAAACGTTTCTCCCAGCTGTAATTTGCATCAGTTCTTACCCCTGGTTGGCATGCTCCAGGGCCATTTGGAGGTCTCAGAAACACATGACTTCAAGAGCTCTAGGTCGGGGCTCAGGGAAGGGGTGAGGACTGAAGTGAGGAAAAGCCCCCAGGCCTTGTTCAAGGTTGGTCCCACCACTGTGTCACCTCCTCCAGGAGCCTTCCCAGGCTCCCCTCTCCATGTAGCATTCACAAATGTGAGACTCCGTTAGGACTCTCCTGTGTGCCACAGAAAGTCTTTGTCCTCCCCCAACCAGCCCAGCCCCAGGCAGGGACATGTCTCAGCATACCCTCTGTAGGCCTGCTAGACCGCAGAGGAGACCCCTGCTGCCTGCACACCTCCAGTTATGGAGAGTTCATTACTGCCCAGGAGACAGCTCTAACTACAAATTAACCCCCATAATTTGAGCCAAAAACAGCCTTTGCTCAGCCTGCCAGGGCCTCAGGCCCACCTGCTCCCTCGTCTTGCCCTGGACTTCTGGAACAGTGGGACGGGTGGAGAGCACAGCCTCAGTTCCCCTCCTCAGAATCTGTTCGGGTTCTCGGCGTTTCAACCTCTCTGCCTCTGTCTCAGTAACTCTCTCTCCATTTCTAAGTCTCAAAGTCTCTCTTTCCATCTGAGTGGTTGTGCTCCAATGTCTGTCCCTCTGTCCAGTTCTGTCTCTGTGGCTGCCCATCCCCCACCTCAGGCTGTGCCTCTGTGTCTGGGGTCCGTGAGTCTGGCATTTCTCCTATGCTTCCCTCTGCCCACTGCAACACCAGACATTCTGACAGATGGGGGCCTTGGAAAAACATGTGTGTGTGTTGGGTGGGGGGGCGTGGTAATTAAAGAAAGGCACCCTTCCTCAGGAAAGAGAAACTGTTGAGCCTCCATGCAATGTCTCCAGAAGGTTTTCCCCTATTCCTACTCCGTGGAACAGCTGGGAAATTGAGGACTGAGAAAGCAAGTTCAAATCCAGGCTGGTTTCTCTCCCTGGCTGTGGGCTCCTAGCTGAACAGTCAGTGCAGCTGTGGGCAGTGGCCAGACGAGGGCGCCAGAGACAGAAGCAGTAATAGCCCAAGCAAGAGCAGAAAGCTGGACTTTAAGGGTAGGATTGAGGGGTGTTGGAGAGACCTGGCCTTCCTCGCTTTGCTAAATGACTTGGGGGGTCAGTCCCCCTCCCTGAGTAGGTTTCCCTTCCAGGATATCAAGGCTGACTTTGCAGCCACGCAGTTAGATTCAAACCCTGGTTAAGCCTCTCCCTAGCTATGAGATCCCAGCATAATCACTCAGTGTCTCTAAGCTTCACTCATGCTGAGAAGGCCACATCGATTTGGAAACTGAGTAGGCTGTTTGGGTGGGGGAAGGGGAGGAGGAAGGGGAAGAGGAAGGTAATGAGGTTCCCGTCACTGGAGGTATGTGTTCAGGACTGAATGGTGGCTGGGGCATGTGCTGAAACAGGGGTGGAGTGGGAGGCTATCCCTTTCCCTCTGACAGTCTGACCAACACACAGGAGGGCCCTGGAGCTGCTCCCAGGGCCGACCGGAAAGCCAACACAGGGAGCCTCAGGGCCACAGTGAGGACAACATTCGCCCGGCCTCTCTGGGAGAGGGGTGGGCCGGCAGCTGCTTTCTTCCCCGGACAGTCAGAGTACAGCTAATGGTGATTGTCAGGCCTGTCCTGGGCCAGGCATCACACTGTCAGTGCCCCATTGGAAAGGGGCCCTGGGAGGTGAGAAAGGAGAAGGCAGAGCTGAACCCCAGGGGTCAGGAGGCCTCTGCTCTAACCGGGACTTCTGGCCGACTTGCCCTGTGACCTGGAAACCCCCACCCCGATCCTCTGTGAGCCTCAGTTTCCCTCACTAGCTCAAATGGCATTGCAGACGTCAGACAGGCTTGTGAACAAGAGGGAGGCAGAGGCTGGAAGATGCCGTTCGCCTGGCCCTGGCTCCACTCACCCGGCTCTCCAGCACGTCGGGGGCTGAAGTGGAGAGCAGGCTGCTTCGGAAGCCGAGGCCCTAGGGGACCCAGGACTCTTCCAAGCCTGCCAAGAGTCCAGTCCGCTGTCCTGGTTTGGTCCCACAGCAAAACTGGGGACATGGAGGTCAGAGGGGTCCACACCCACTGGGCATGAACCCAGACACATGGGGGCACATGTACTTGCACAGAGCTCTGGGTACGACTCACGTGCATCCGCACACCACACACACTCGTGTGCTCACACAAGCACATGTGTGCAAACCCCCACCAGGCCGGCCTAGGCTCCCAGGACAGCCAGACTGACTTGAGGAGGATGGCTTTGGCACGATCCTTAGGACACCCAGACCGCAGAGGAGTGTCACCTTGCTTCTGTCCCTGTACTCCCGGGACAATGGGACCGGCCCTCAGATACCCAGAAAGGAGCTGTCATTCCTGAGACCAGAAAGACCTCCAGCCTTTGCCTATGCCTTCATTAGAGCACCAGGTGTTTCAAACTCGAGGGTCTCTCTGCTCTGGGGACCTCAGTTACGCAAAGACGCCTTTCATGCCGGCAGGGCCGGTGGAAGCCAGCTGTCAGATGGGGTGTGGCCCCTGTCTCTTAGTTTGGGCCTGGCTTAGCTGGGAGGTCAGAGGTGAAGGGACTCTGGCTGTGGCTCACGGGGCCCTGGCCTCCAAAACCACTCACCACTTGAGGGAACTGTTACTCATCAGGCCATTCCTGAGAACCCAGCAGCTTTGCTTCCTGTTCCCCAGAGGACCCAGGACGAGGTTGCTGCTCTGTGCCTCAGTGTCCCCATCTTGACAGTGACTTAGCGGGCTTCTACTACTTCTCAGGAAGGAGGGTCACGAGGGATGACAACCAAGGGAGAGAAAGAGGGGCTCCTGGGAGTCCTGGGGGCACCCCAGAGCCCAGAGGACGGCCCAGGTGCATGAGGGCAGCAGGGAGGGTCCCGACTCACCCAACAACGTAGACCAGAACCACGAGCTGGATCAGGCGGAAGATGACGCCCACCTTCTTGTTGCGCACAAGCACCATTCGGGGAGTGTCGTACTCGAAGAAGAAGGCGGCCAGCTCATCTTGCAGTCGCCGTGCCATGCTGATGCTGGGCTCGGCAGGGGGATGAGAGCCAAGCCCCTGCACAGCCTTTGCACTCTGGGTGAGCAGACACCCTCTCCCACGGCAGAGTTTCTAGGGGCTCCCCAGACCCTTACAAAGGGCAGGACAGGACAGACGGGACCAGAGGTCAGGAGTCAGAGGTCAGTTAGTGGCGTTTGGTTTGGGAGGGAGAATCCCTGGGTGGTCAGTGAGGCTCTTGGTCCCCGGCAGGGACTGTGGGATGGCTGCGCCTGTGGACAAATAAATTCCCAAAGACAGAGGGGGCGGGGCTGGTAGGGCCACCCAGGCCCAGCCCCACTGCCCCTCCTGGCTCTGCTTGGGCCCTGCTGGGCCTCCGGAAACAGGAGCTGTTGGCAGGAAACCACAGGCCACTCGTCACAAGGCAAAGATAAAGCTGTCAGCCCCCCGCAAACCTCACAGGACAGGACTGGGGGCTCGGGCCAGGGCTTGGGCGGAGTGGCTGCAGACCGGAGCCCTCCCCAAGCCAGGGACCCCTCCCCATGTCCAAACATCCTCCCACCCTGCCTCTTCCCCTAGGTGGGGAGTTCAACTCCCGGGGGCCCATACCGATGAGGGCAGAAAAGGAAGCAGGACGTCTTCCGGCCCAGCTGCCTGACACCCCCCGAGCCCAGGGCAGGATCTCCCACCGGGCCCTTGCAGGCCACCTTCCACCCTCCATCCCTCTGAGGCCACGCCTGGCTTGTGTCCAGCCAAAGGAGGAGCGTCAGGCAGGCGTCTCTGTTCCCCGACCTCTCCCACCATCTGCCCTGCCCCAGCCACACCTCCACCTCCCGAAATGAGCAGAGGCAGGCAGGTGCCCAGACAAGGCAAGGGCCGTATCTGCCACACACAGCACCCTGGGGCTTCCCGAGACCCAGCCCAGGAAGCCTGACGTCAAGCGGGTTCAGTCACCATCCCTGGCTCTGCCCCTCGCTGCCTGTGAGCAAGGGTTGCCTGTCCTCTCTGGGCTTGCTCCCTTATCATGAAATGAGCATGATAATGGGATTTCCCTGGGGGGGGTGGCGTCCTTTCAGGGAACTTGAGACCACTATAGATCTTGGGGTACGGCCCCTCTAGCCACTGCCCTCAACCCCAACCCAATCCCTGAAGGCAGGGACCCCCGGGACTGGGATGGGGTGGGAGTGCCTCAGAGCTGGAGACCGCCCTCAGCCCCACCTCTTTCTTCAAGTACAGGAAGCGGAGCTCGGAGAAGAGAGATGAGCCACCCTAGCCCACCCTGAGCTGTGCCGAAGGGCTCAGCTCAAAGCCTTCCTGCCAGTCCTCAACCCAGGCTGAGTGTCCTCAGGGCTCCCTCTGAAGACAGGAGGTGCGGCTGGCGTCCTCAGAGGCCCCGCCTGCCTGCCCCGAGTCCAAGCTGCCCCACCCTGAAGGCTGACAGGAGTCTTCCTCCTGGCCGGTCTTTACCGGGGAAATCACTGCAGGCAGGGAGCCAGGCCTGAGCTGGGAACCCCAGCTGCCTGTCTGAGCGAAGTCCCTTTCTGGACAGCGAGGGGTCCCACAAGAGGCAGGCTGCGGCCCCAGCCAGCACCCCAGGTCAGCGCCCCCATCAGATCAGCCTTGTCCCTAGAGTTCCTGTTAATCTCACGCTCAGCAGTCGGCCCGACGCCACTTCAAGGGGACCAGTGAGAACTACATCCTGGGCTTTTCTAAGGAAAAGTCCAGAGCTGCTGGAAGCCAGAGCTGTGGTGGTCACATCCCCTTGGCCAAGTCCTGACCCCAGGCAAGAGGGCCTGTCCTCTTCCCAGCTGACTGCCTGGCCCTTGGAATAGCAGGCCTCAGGGTGTGAATTGTTTGTGATGGGGAGTGGGGTGGATGCTGACACTGCGTCTGAGCCACCTCCGTGTCCCACCCCACTCACACATCCCCACAAGCACACGGCCCTCAGGAGGGCAGCAGGTGCTGAATGAGGTGGGAGAGGGGAGGGGGACGGCAGGAGAGGGAGCTAAGGAAGTCAGGCAGTTATTCTCCAATCTGTGTCTGTTCCTTTCATACCATTACCATGACCTCCTCCTCCTCCTCCTTCTCCAAGGATCCAGGCTTGCTGAGGGGCAGATGGACCAATGGACAGATGGCCTCCCCTGCCTGGCTAAGTTTAGCAGCTCTGTGGAGGGTGGAGGGCCTGTGCCCCTCCTGGAGGCCAGCCAGGTCCTCCGGGGGGTACGCGCAGGCTCTGGTGGGTCCCCTTGGCCACTCAGACAGACTTGCTTGGGGTGCAGGCAGGTACGGCTGTTGTGGCCTCGGTGCTGGCCCTGACACTGGGAAAACAGACTGGCACGGAGGACTGTCTCGTCTGGGGTTGTTGTCACATCCAAAACATGCCCAAAAGGAAAAGAAATAAAAGCAATTACTTTTCTCTCCCCAGATGTCTTTGCAACTGGTAAGGTCAACGTCTCTTTTACTGGTTCTTTTTTTTTTTTTTTTAAATAAACAGATACATTCTTATTTATTTATGTATTTATTAATTATCCTCAACCAAGGACATTTTTCTCATTGCTTTTAGAGAGACAGGAAGGGAGAGAGAGAAACATTGATGTGAGAGAGAAACATTGATTGGTTTCCTTCATGTACCTGCCCAGACGGGAGATCATATGCACCCAACTTTTGATCGAACCCACAGCCTAAGTATGTGCCCTGACTGGGAACTGAACCTGCAACCTTTTGGTTATGGGATGATGCTCCAACCCACTGAACCACACCGGCCAGGGCTCTTTCACTGGTTCTAAGACATATCTTTTCACCCGAGGTCTATCCTTTCCTGCCCCTGGCCCCAACTCTGGCATCCCAGGAACAAACACCTGTGTTTATTCTAGGCATTGTGGGGGGCAGAGGTGGCCAGGGCAGGGGTTACAGTTCATAGGGGCCATGGTGCCTTCACATTCAGTAGGTTTTTTAAAAACATCCCTGTGAGGTAGGTCCTAGAATCCTCGTTTACAGATAGGGAAACTGAGGTTCTGCAAGCTGAATGCCTTGCTCACGGTCACACAGCAAGTAGCTCCATGTCTGCTGGTGGCCAGGAGGGAGGCTCCCCAAAGTCTGAGAGCTTGGCCCAGAGCCCACCCCAAGACTCCAGCACTTGGGAGTGTCCAGACCAACCTTATAAGCCCAAAGGCCGGGTGGCCAGCTTGGGCACTGGCCAGGCCTTGTAGGGAGAGAAGGCTGTGCTGCCAAGCGCTCGGCCCCAGGACAGCCTCCCCTGCCGGGCTAAATTTAGCGGCTCTGTGCAGGGTGGGGGGCCATGCCCCTCCTGGAGGCCAGCCCAGGCCCTCAGTGGGGTCTCCTTAGCCACTGAGAGTTCCAAAATTGCAGGGCCACAGCTCTGCCTGCCAAGTTCAGCCCAACCCCCCACACCATCTGGGCCTCCTTTGGCAACCAAGGGGCTCACCCAATGCCACGGCCCCTCAGGTGCTGCTGGAATAGGGCCCTAGGCCAGCTTAACAGAGACTGTCTGGGGGAGGTTGGGGGACAGGCACGTGTGGGTGGCTGCAGCAAGGGGCCTCCAGGTTGACATCTCCCTCCTGCCCAGACCTTGCACTGCTCCTCTGGCCGCCTTTCCCACCCACCACGAGCCAGGACGGGCAGGAGCCTCTCCTCCTGAGCGCCCAAGGCCGCCCCCCACACCCCGCTCTGCCTCTCCTTTTGGGCCACTTCCTCTGAGTCTCCAGCCTCTTCCCACCCCTGGAATGTGGAGAATTCCTCCTCCCTGCCCCTCCAAGCCCTTGGGAGGTTGGTGTCCTCCCCGTGTGCTGAGGATGCCAACCCCTCCGAAAGCTCGGGGCAGCTGCATTTCCCCCGCCACCTCCTCTGGCACTTTGTTTGTTTTTTTCCCAAATCCAGCGGTTTTGTGGTGCACCTTACACACAATTACAACGTATGCACTTTAGTCACAGCTCGATGAGCTTTGACAAATGCATGTAACGCCCCACCGTGGCCCTGGAATGCCCACCCCTGCCTCTCTGCTACGGCTCTTCCTGCAGCCCCAGCCCCGGCGACCTGCTTCCTCGCTGCAGATTTGTTTTGCCTTTTCTAGAAATTCACAGAGGTGGAATCGCACAGTATTTGCTGTGTCTGGCTTCTTTTACTCGGCACCAGGGATTTAAGCGCCATCCAGGCTGCTGCATATATGGGCATGTTCCTTCTTACTGCCCGGAACTGCTCCTCTGGGTGGACGCACCACTCTTTATTCTGTCCTTCCGCTGCCGATGGACATTCGGGTGTTCCCAGTGTGGGGCTACGGTGAAGAGAGCCACTGTGGACACCTGGGTTCAGGCCTTGTATGTGTGGACGGGCATCTTCCTTTCCGTCTTTGACCCCTGGTGTCTCCCAGTGCAGCCCCCGCTGGGTCGGCCCCTCCCACCCTGCTGAGGGGTGCACTGTGGGGGCGCGGGGAGCACCAAGTCCTGGCCACCCAAAGGGTAAGGGAGGTCGTGAGCATGTTGGCAGCTGCCAGCCCTGAGCCAGTGGGGAGCGTGCCGGGGCTCGCCCTGGAATTCCCTCCTGCCCCTGGCGAGCAGTGGTGAGGTGGGAAACCTCTGTTTACCTTGGCTGCTCCATCTTGCCCTGTCAGGCTCCATGCCGTGTGCTGGACAAGGCCAGGCTCAGGCAGGCCTGGCCATGAGCCTCAGCAGCAGCCGGGAACACTGGAGCCGGTCCACCTCCTACGAAAGCCCCCCAAGCTCATTTTAGCCCACATCCTGCCTGTCTGCCACAATGTGGCCAGCTTCATAGGGGGACTCAGGCTCCTTGTCTATAGGATGAGCTCTAATGCTTGCCTGGCCCACCTCATGGAGCTGGTCAAGAACCCTGGAGATGAGGATGAAAAGGTTTCTGTGGTCTGGGAGGTCTTCTAGATGGACCTTGTGGGAGGGAGAATGCTTCTGCCTGCCCCTGGCTCTGCGTACCAAATCCTGTCCCCCACCCCGACCCAACCCTGGGAGCGCCCAAGGGGTGGGCCTGGTCTCCTGCGGTCACTGCTGGCTTCATGGATGTGTGACCTACACAGTAGCATGGGGCCCTGAGCTCAGAAAGACCTTACATTTGGCTTAATGCTCTGCTGTCACTGCTATGAAATTCTTCATTTTTGGCTGCACATTTTTATTTTGCTTCGAGCCCCACACTTTATGTGAACAGTCCTTCCTCTAGCCCTGTGGGCAGTACCTGCGTCCCCTTCCCAGGACAGCTGAAAAGATGGAACCTTCACAGTGAGTCTTCCCTCCAGAAGGTTGCAAGGGGGTGGGGGAACATGGGTATTCCCTTCCCAGACTCCTGCTCCCAGGGGCAGGGCCACCTCAGTGAGTCAGTTCACCCTGGGCAAGGCCCCCAGTCTGAGCTGAGGGAAGCCTTGGGGAGGCACGTTTGAGGTGGGCTCAGAAGGGCAAGAAGTGGATGGCCTTCCAGGGTCAAGGAGGAGAAGGGAACAAAGTAAGTGAGAACTGGGGGAGACAGAGAACCACAAGGGGCCCCTGATATGCAGACAGCAGCCCCAGCCAGGCCCCAGGCCAAGGTTGGAGCTCCTCCCAGCCTCAGTTTCCTCAGTGGTGACCTGTGAATTGTGATTTGTGCAATGGGCTTTGAACACGACACGCTGTTGAGCGCTGTCCCTGGGAGGGGTAGGCAGTGGCGCCTCTTCCGCTCGGTGAGCTCAGGAAGTCAGTGCCCCTCCCTCGCCTGGTTGTGGAGGAAGACAGGGGCCCCAAGCCTCTGCTCCAGCGTCCTGGGGTGGGGTGGGTGCTGGTGGTGGGCCCCAGGGGGACACTGAGCGGGAAGATGTGGCAGGGGTCACTCTGCAGGAACAGACGCTGCTGGTCCTCCGGTGCCCCAGGCACTCAACCTTTATTTCTCTACCAGACTGCATGTCAGCATGTGGGTTCAGGGTCCCGCCCCACCCCCTCCCGCTAAGGTCTCCCTTCCCCCCAGCAGGAAAGAGGCAGAGAATGTCTGCCGACACCAGGGGGACCCCCCAACTCTGCTTCCCCCCACCCCTCCAAAGCCTGTGAGGGAGGGGTGGGGAAAGGGGCCACAGAACCTGGAACCCACTTGTCTGCAAGGCAGGCCAAGGGGCTTTGATTCTGGGGACCAGGACAGAAATGTGAGCCTTGATTCACGTATAAAATAATCACTTTGTACTCTGTAGGAGGGGAGAGGACACACAGTAATTTACTCACTGCTTCCTTCTACAACTAATTTTCGCCAAAAGGGCAAAAGCTGAGCTCAGAGAACATTTCTGTCCATCAAATGCTTCTCCTATCACCTGACATGATCTGCACGGAGCTGCTCCTCCAGCCAGAAAGGAGGGGGAGGAAGTGCACTCGAGTAACTGGCCATTCTGGGCGACACTGTTTCCGATCACGGGTGTGTGCGATTGGGGCGAAGAGTGAGGCCGAGAGCCCAGGGACTCCGAGACACCCAGCGGTGCCGACCACGAGCCAGTCAAGCATGGGTTGGGGTGGAAGGGCACAGCTGTCAGGGACCCAAGGGCGTCTGGGGTTCAGCTGCTGGGCGCACTGAGGGCAGAGCTGGCCCCTGCTTGGCAGACCACACGGCACTGAGAGGGCAGGCGCCGTCTGCTTAGGACAGAGAGCCTGAGTTCAGGAGTGAGCCAAGCAGAGGCAGGCAGGCTGGCTGGCTCCCAGGAGAGGGGCTCCTTGCCTAGCCTCCTTCCCTTACTCCTGTCTCTCTCTCTGACCCTTCGAGTCCCTGCACATATAAACAGAAACAGGCTTAAGCCCTCATGAGCCGACTTTGTGGAAGCAGAGCAGAGCAGGGGTGGGGTAGCTGCCTGCCCTGGCCGTGCACAGCTGGGCCCAGATGTTTCCCTGTCCACCCCAGCTGACCAGGTCCCAGACACGGCACTAAGTGAGAAGTCACAGCTGGAGTAAGTGACCTCCAGGAGTCCTCTTTCAAGTACAGAGACGCCTGTCACCAAGGAAATGCCCAGTCTCAAAGCAAAGGGGAGCAGGCTTCAGAACGTGCTGGTGGATTTGGGGGTGCAAGGCTTTGCATCTCCGGATGGGCTCCCAGCTCTGGCTTCTCGGCAGGCCCCTCCCAGACCAGAGCTTCAGGGGCAAACTTCCCAGGAGAGTGCCAGACACATGAAGTACAGACCCCTCAGGCAGATGGAAGAGGGGAAAACGACCCTGGGGACAGGACTGGGGGTGGCCGTTCCAACCGCAGTAGGGCTCAGGGAGCAAGCGGGCCAGCGTGGTGGCAGGGCGGGGTGCGGGCGAACACTTGGGCACCATCAGTCTGAGGTACACGCAGGCGAAGGCACTCCGCTCCCAGCACTCACTTCCGGTCCTTTTCTTCAGGAACAGAAACCAGAGAATATGTTTTAAGATGTGTGATGAGAACGCACACCCAGGCTGGCCCCTCCTGGCCTTCCCACCCTCCACCTCCCCGGCGACAGCCCCACTGTCCCACAGCATCGCTGTCACCCCAACCCCTCTGCCTCTCCGGGGCTGCGGCCCTGCGCATCCCTCCCGCAGCTGCCCAGACACATTCCCCTGGGTGTCCCTGGCCTCCTGCCCTCCACGAGTTCCACCCCCCCCCCCAGCCCACCCCGATGCATCGATGCTTCGTCTCTTCTTGTTTTTAGTTTTAAGAACCACAACCCAGCACGGCGAAATCTGGACACCATGACATCCTTGGCTCCTCCCCTGCCCTGCGCACCTGCTCACTTCACAACCCACATCTCTCCAGCTCATCTCTCTGCGGTTCCAAGGCCTCAAGGGCTCTCAGGCCTGCCCTCAGCCTCCATCCGGCCTCACCATCACCCTCCTGCCCCTGGCATCACGCTACAAAGCCAGCCCATCAGCCCCTGTGATGGTCCCCCACTGCCCTCGGAATAAAGCGCAAACCTGCCTTGGGTCCAGGAGGACCTTCCCAAGTCTGTCCCACTCAGCTTCCCCAGGCCTCCCCTGCCCTCAGCCCAGTCCATAGAGGCCTCTGCCTGACAGCTGCTCAGCCACACCTGGGGAGAGCCAGGGGGTGGGGCAAGAGGATCCCTCCAACCCCTTGGGGTTGACCCAGGATCCACAATTCTCCCCAGGACACATCCATCATAAATCACGGGGAAGCCATGAGCATCGGGCCTCAGCCAAACTTCCCTAAAAGGCCACCAGACTGGCTTGGGAACGTAACAGGGTCCCCTCTCTCACCCCTGCCCCGCCCTGCTTGAGGAGGCCCCAGGGACTGCAGCTGCACGGGGCAGAGCTGTCTGGGCTTCCAGAGACGGCAGGGCAGCACCTTTTAAAGCCAAACCTCTCTGGGACCATGGGCAGCATCTCAGGTTAATGGTGGAGGTGGTGCTGTTGCCTGGGACCAGCTCACCCTGGGCTGGGACTCAGTGTCTCCTCTCCTGACTTGCTCAGCTCAGCTCACCAGCCTCCCTGCCCTTAGACTCACCGCACCCTGCCATCTTCCACAGTCACCCCAGTCCGCCCACGCTCCCACCCTCGGTGGCTCCCCCTGGCCAGGGAATAACGTCCAGGGTCGTTACCTTGGCATCTGAGGCCTCGCCTCTCCTCTGGTCTCATCTCTCCACCCTGCACTCCAAGCTCCAGCCAAGAGCTGCCATGCCATGCTTACCCGCCCCCACCACGCCCAGCCTCCATTCTCCCTTCTCCAACCTCCTCTGCTCGGTCCCCACCTCTTCTGGAAACCACCCCAACCCTGCCCCAGCCCTTCCAACCTGCCCCTTCTTGCTCCGGGCCATGCTCCCTCTGCCAGGGCTCAGAATCCTTCACTGCCCAACAGACAGTGATGGACAGTGCCCCCAGGACACAGACTGTCCCTATTGGCTGAGAAATTTTCTCACTTTTAAGTTTTCTCAAGAAAACCTGCTGAACCCCTTGGTGGCTGTGGCCACTTGGGGCAGGCTTTAGAGGAAAGCAGAGGCTGCCCGAGCCAGACACAGCCCCGGGAGACCTGGCTCCATGGGTGCGTCACTGTGGCCAAGACCGGCCAGAGGGCTTCCTGGAAGACCACCCTTGGACTCCGGCCAGAGCTGGGGAAGCCCTGGCTTCCCATGGATGGGGTTTCAGGCCACAGTTCTGATCCCACCTTTACCTCCCCAGGAGTGTCCAGAGAGGGTGGGCCAGAAGGAACCACACAAGGGGCAGAATGCCTTGTCCGGCCCCCGGGACCCCACCAGTGGCTGGGAACCCACCCCCCACACGCCAGATCACCCTCTGGACAGACCTGTGGCAGGCCAGCTTCTCCAGAGAGAGAAAAGGACAACTGGTTTTGACCTTTTGAATAAAACAACACATTTGCGGCGCCCAGGAGGGCAGGCCAGCGTGGGAGACGGGGGCCAACCGGAAGTCGTGGCCCCTGTGGAATGACAGGCACAGCATCTATTTATAGCCCCCCCGGCACCCTCCCTGGGGGCCGGAACACATTCCTGCTGGAGGTGGCTCTCAGGGGCCTAGCTGCGCCAGCACAGGCCTCAGCCGTTGCTGGGTCTCACCCAGGCCTCTGCAGCAGCCTGCCCAAGGGGCTCCTTCCTCAGCTCCACCTCCCAGGAACCAGCTTCCTCTGCTTCCTCCCTCTGAGGGCGCTGCCAGTGAGTTGCTGCTGTGAGGCAGCACTACCCACCCTCTGAGACCCTCTGGCCGGAGTAGGTAGGTGGACATGCGCCCCAGGTTGCTCCTGTACACACTGTCCCCACCACAACCCCTGCCCAGCTCTCCAACCCTGGGTTGAGGCAGACTTAGAGCTGTGAATTCAAAGCCAGAGACCCTGCCCCCTTCCCCACCCACAAGATGACACCAGAGAGTGTGGTCTGGGGGTCAGGAGGTCAGAGGTTGCCCACTCCGTGCCTGGGACACTGTCCTGAGAATGCCTGGATGAAGATAGGCCAAGTGCAGAAAAATCAGAAGCCAGGTCCCAGGGGAGGGCACAGCGAGCCTGGCCATACAGGGTTGGTAGCAGAGAGGAGAGGGAGGCAGTGTGGCCCTGAGCAAGTGACCAGTGCTCCCACCTGCTGCCCAGTGGGCCCAGGGCCCCAACCCTTGCAGGCACCTTGGGTCACAGCCATCAGAACCCCTTGTCCTCCACTGAGGACCCAAGAGCACCCCCACATACAGAGGGTAGGCTGATGCTGGCACCGGCCCACTGCAACCTGGCTGTACAGGGTGGGGTGAGAGGGGCAGGCCTCCCACTCACCATCCATGTGGTTCCGGGACAGGAACTTGAGGGCCTCGTCAAGCAGGATGACCGGCAGGGATATCTGGAGCACCACCACCCACTGGTGCCCGCTCAGTGGGGTCACCTGGAAAATGAGCTGTGGGGGGAGGTTTGGTTAAAGGAAAGCCTGCCCGGTGCCCGCAGTCCACCTGCCTCACCCACCCAGGCCGCAGTGGACTCTCCATGGGTATGTCCAAGATGCCCTCTGAGGTTCCACCTCTAGATCTTTGGTCACCTGGAGGGCATCCACCTGCCCCTGCAGCTGTCACCCATAGGGCAAATCCCATTGGTCCTGTTGGGAAGTGGGAGGGACTCTGTGCCCAGAGAGAGCCTGTCTTTCCTCCTGCCCCAGCCTTGGGAGTCTGGGGGCTCCTGAAGAGGGGACACATAAGGACAACAGCAGCTGGCCAGGGTCCGAGCACAGGCCCTAGGCAGTGAACATTTCAGACCTCCCCCTTTCCAGTCCTCCAGGGGTTCCCATGGCAAAGGGGCCCAGAGAGGTCCAGCCTCCAGCCCTGGGCTGTATGTCAGAGGACTTGGACTCTGTCCCCCCAGCAGCTGGGGGAGGGGAGTAAGGTGGGTCCCCGACTCACGGGCAGGGGTGGCACGAGCAGGATGAGGAAGTGCAGGGCCATGGACATGGTCACAGCTGCCAGCAGCCAAGGGTTCAGCCAGGGCGGCATCCGTAGCAGTGACTGGTTCTCTGAGACGCTGCCAAGGGCACAGGGTGCTCACCTTGGGCCAGGATGCAGGCAGCCCTGCTGTGAGCACCCATCCGCCCCCTATGTGGGAGTGCAGAACCTCAGCATGTCCCTAATTGGGCCTAAGGACCGGAGCACTTCTGAGAGGTCGGTGCAGTGGGAGGGGTGTGTCACTGCTGCCCGCTCAGTCTCCAGAGGCCTGGACCCCCTTTTTCTGTCCCTCAAATCCAATCCTGGCCTCTCTACTTCTTCAGACCCAAATCTTGGTCTCCTTTGTCCCCTGGATCCCAATTCTGGCCCCCCTGACTCTTAGAACTGTCTTCTAGACCCCTCTGACCCCAATCCTGGGCACCCCTGACCCTCAGACCCCAATCCTAGATACCTCTGACCCTCAGACCCCAATCTGTGACCCCCTAGCTCTCATACTGCGATAATGGACACTTCTGACCTCAATTCTGGGTTCCACCTGACCCACAGCCCCCTACTCTTAAGCCTCAGCCCCCACACCCTCACCCCTCAGCTCCAAGCCCCTCTGCCCAGCTCACCTGTTAAGGGCATTGCACATTTCAATGGTCACCAGCACAGACAAGGCCATGGTCGTGGGGAAGCGCGACTCAAAAACCTCGCAGTCAATGCCAGCAAAGAGCGGGTTGTCCTCAGAGCACTTCAGGAAGTTCCTCTGCAGGTAGGGCAGTGGGGTCAGGGGGGGTTGGGGGGATCAGGTAGGGGCAGAGAGAACAGCAGTCAAGGAGGCACTGGTGTGCGGGGAGAAGGAAGGCTCAGTCCACCCTTGGCCCACAGCTGAGGACTCAACACAACCAGTGAGCAAAGTGCTGCCTGGGGTGGGTGGAGGGAAGGCCCCCCTCCCAGGATGGGGGAGATGGCCAGCACTGTGCCAGGGAGAAGGGCAGACCGTTCTGGAGCAGGGGTACAGTGGGGGAGAGCAGCTGGCATTAGGCTGAGAGGAGGGCAGGGGCCTCTGGGGCCAGGGGGAGGGTCCATGTTTTATCCTGAAGGTGCTCAGGGTCCCTGAGTATCGTAGATGCAGGAGTGGGCGGGGGGGTGGTGGTGATTAACCGAGAACACTGAATAAGTAAACACTTAGGAAAACCCATCAGTAAAATTAAACTTGAATAGAATTTGCTTTTGGCGAGCAGTCGAGGAGAGCTACGCATGGCCTACTCGGCACTATTAAATTAGATTCCATTCACACCTGCCTCCACTGGTGCCACTGAAACTGGCCTCCGCCAGGCCTGCCTTTTGCTTCTGACAGGAACTCATGAATTGCCAGGCACAGTCTTCCTGTACAGCTTCCTCATCATCAGCAACGAGTTCTCAGGGTCATCAGTAAGGAAGTGGTTCTCACCCTGCAGCCCCCGGGGAGCTTTCTTCCCACCCGTAAACCTCGCTCACGGAACCCGCTGCGATAAGGTGCTGAACCGAGGCCCCGCGTGGGAACTTGGCTTGTCCTGTGCCGCATCACGAGATGAGTGCGAGCAGGCCTGGCCATTCAAGAGCGCCGTCGTCCTAAATTTGTCCTCTAGAGTCTCATCTGAACTCAGAGATCTTGCGCGCTAAGGGTTTGGAAACTGTGGCCACATGCTGTGAAAATAAGCCTCGAAGAGAAACCTGCAGAATGACTGGCTGTCTGGCTCCGCTTCCCCGCACGGCCGAACTGCAGGTGAGGCGACGCCATCCGCCAGAAAGGGCGGCTGGCACTCTCCTCTTCTCTTTCGTGCCGGACAAGAAACTATAGAAGGCTATGGCTTGACTGGATTTATTTTAACAAAAAGATGGAGACTCTCACTTAAACCAACAGTGGGGTTTTCTCCAAAAAGCGGGCTCCAGGATTTGGGACAAGTGCGGGTTTTTATTTGGTGCTGATCATAAACTTCGAACCCACGCAGTGGCCAATGGGACCAACTGCTCCGGCGCGCTGGGCCCGGCCTCCCAGACTGGAGCGGCCATGCCCACACACTCAGGCCCCGAGGGGCACATCTCTGGCTTAGGCGTGGGCGCAGGGAAGAGATTTGAGCCAGATCACATCAAGGTGTTTTAACAGATCTGTTGCTCCTCTGTAAACACCCTGCCTGGTTCAGACCTTCTGGGCTGCACCCGTGAGCACCTGCCACACACGTATCATACCCGGGCCATGGGTCACAGTGAGGCCTCCCGAACTGTTTATTAGAAGGTGCCCAGGGCTGGAAGCCTGTCTCAGGGTGTCACTGGGAGCCCCTGTGGAAGTGGGGCCTGTTTCTTTGGGTGAGGCCACTGCTCTGCCTCCTCCTTCCCTTTGCCTCCCTGGCTATCACCCTGGCTATAACCTTGTCCTGCAAGGCCCCTCTGGGAGCAAGAACTTCGACACTTCCATAGCTCTTGCTCTCTGCCGTATTGGTCTACACACTTTACAAGTACTGCTTCATTCATCCTTCCGACAGCTCTATGAGATAGGGACTAGCACCTGTTTCACAGAGAAGGCACTCACACTGGGCTGGGCCCAGGCTCCATCCTCTGAACCACTCTGCTGTCTTTTGGCAGCTTATTCCAGGAACCATGGGGCTCTGGACTCCTCTCCCAAAACACCAACAACTATAGTGGAAAGTTCTCTCCTAGGTCTAACCCTTGACCTTTCCCTGCTGACGCCTGCCTTACCTTGAAATGTGACTGCCCATGTGCACGGCTCTCCCCCACCAGACTGCAGCCCTTCGCAGAGACCCCGCCTGCTGAGTGGTGGCCATGGCCCCAGTAATCAGTGCCTGGCAGCCATTGCCTGGCCGACTGGATGAGAGACAGGGTGACCTGAGGACTGTCGGGGACTGTTGGCACCAAGGGGGCTGGGGATGGATTGGTGGTGTGTGCCTGGCATGATGCCCAGGTGTCTGGTTTGGGTGACGGGCAGGCGGTGAACCTGGGATGGGATGGAGGAGAGAGATTATCTGGGGGAAAGGTAGCCGACTGGATTTGGGACTTGGTGAAGGTACGGATCTGTGGGGTGTCCCAGAGGAGAGCTGGCTGGACACATGACCCCGGCTGGGGTCAGAAGGTGGGCAGTAGGGTGGGTGCTTAGAGAGTCGGGATCTGCAGGATGAAGGATGAGGAATAAAGACGGGGCTAGAAGAAGGCAGCGAGGGACGGTCAGCAGAGCCCCATCTCCACGCTGGGGCTCCCACTGGCGTGAGATTAGCAGAGGTGCCTGAGGCTGGCCTGTGTGGTTGCTGGTGCCAAGGGCACCAGCCTCTGGGGTGACAGCTGAGCCCGTGCTCTGCACTCCTGCCAGGAGGGAAAGCCCCATGTGCTCGAGGGCTGGTGGGGGCCAAGAAAGCATCTCCAGATGGCCTGCACCCAAATGTGAGTCCTGCAGCACCCCGAGCTCACAGGCTCCCAGGGAGGCAGCCAAGGATGGCAACCCAGCCCCTGCTCTGCCACCCTCGAATGGTCCCCCGACACTCCCAGGGACAGGGCGGGGAGTCAAGGCCCTTCCCTCGAGTCCTCCTGTCTGTGAGAAAGTGGCAACGGCCGATGCTCTCAGAAGAACACCCTGTGTCCCTGCAGCTCCTGGCTTACAACGAGAAAAACCCACGCCTGGCTTTGCTGGAACCACCGGAAAGACTCTTGTAAGCCAAGGAGATACACCAGCTGCTCAGGTAGAGGGACGGATGGACAGACCGTGGCTGAGGGGTCTCCTTGCTTGCTTCCAGAGTGGTGCTGAGCTAAGACAGCCCCGTGGAGGGCACCTGTCAGCCAGGTGACTTCAAGAGATCAGTGAGTCCCTTCCCTGAGAAACATGCTGGTCACAGTGGCTGGAGGAAGCCTGACAGATCCCTGGCTTCCTCCATTTGACCCTCTGCCTGAAGTTCCAGCACGTAGGGGTTCAATGTTTGGGAGGTTCCTTGGTAAAGGTAAAACACTTGTGGGCAGTTATGCCCCTTGGTTCCCGCTAACGAAATGACTGGGAGAGGGCATAACCTCTCATCTGGCTTGGGGGCTGGGTGGCTCTCTCTAGGTGTCCTGAGGTTTCTGAGCTTGGCTCCTCAGGTGGTGAATATCTGTGGGTGTGAATGGGGGTGGGGAGGGACAGCCGTGGGCCAACCACGGAGCTCTGGACCCTTTCCCCTGAAATTCCAAGTCAGCTGAGTTCTACCTCAGAAACAACCCCGCCGGGCTCCCTGGCCGGTCCATGCTCACCAGCTGGTAGAAGGTGATGCGCGGTCCCTCGGCATCATACAGGAACCACCAGGTGGCAGCAGCCACTGTGGCCAGGCCCACGTACACTGCAGGGAGGGCAGGAGGAAATCAGCTACAGTGGGCAGCTGTGGTTCTCTGGCATCCACTTCCCCTGCCTAACAGTTCCCTGAGTTTCTGTTGGGAAACCACCCTCTTCCTCTCTAGTCCATATGTGCCGGTGGTGGGCCCTGACTGGCAATCAGCATATCACACTCTGGCCACAGTGACTGGCTAAGAGATAAGCAGGTAACTCAACCTGGGCCAATGAGAACAGGCCTGCCACTTTCATCACATGATGAGGGAGTGGTATAATAATAGGTCCTTTCTTCTGCTGAATTTGGGGTTGCAAAGGAGTAAGCAGGAGGACTGGAGCTGCAACAGCCATTCTGCCACCACAGGAGGCACCTGCCTGAGCATGGAGCTGAGGCAGAACCAAATATGCTAGTGCTACAGTCTGAGGCCCAGATCCAGCCATGCCTGAGGCATGCTCTAGTCTTCTCAGTTGATGAACTCACACCATTTCTTTTGGCATAAGCCAGACTGAATCATACTCTCTGCAATTTGCAAGCCTAACTGAAAACGGGTCTTAGGAAACTCCACTGAGGGTTGCCCGGCTGCCTGCCCACCCCCAGCTTACCTCCAATAGCCAGATAGCGAAAGAAGAGCCAACCACTAATGAGGGCCTCACGAGGGTTGCGGGGCAGCTTCTCCATGATGTCCAGGTCCGGTGGGTTGAAGCCCAGTGCCGTGGCAGGCAGGCCATCTGTCACCAGGTTGACCCAAAGCAGCTGCACAGGGATCAGGGCTTCGGGCAGGCCCAGAATTGCCGTGAGGAAGATGCTGGAACCAGAGTCATAGGCTCCAGCCCCCGCAAATGGAAGGTCCAGCTCCTGCTCTGCTCAGCAGCCCTGCCTCACTCTGCTGGTTCTGATGTGTGTGCACGAGCGATAGAGGGCCGTGTGCACAGCTCTGCCTCACACAGGGCCACCCCTGCCTCCCCAGCCCCATTTCTGGAGCCTGGACATACCTGCTTTCTAGGCATCTCCTGTTTAGGACAGTCCTCTCTAGGACATACACACGTGGGTGGTGCCTGCCCAAGCACATACATACTTGTCCGTAGACATGAGCAAAAACCTTGCACAGGCCACACAATCCCCCAAACACAGGCCAGCACCTGTACATTTGCTCCAATGTGCAGAGATGCAGAATTCACATGTGTCCAGGCAAACATGTGCTCACCATTCCCCACAGCCGTCTCTCACATGCCAACCTAAGTGTGTATACAATTACACACCTGCATGAATCCCCTGTGTTTGTACTTAAGCCCAAGGATGCAACAGAACACACACACACTCACACACACACACCCCTCACTTGGGCACACACAGCATGTACACATACAGCTGTGTGTGTACTACACGGACACACACACACTACCCACCCAAAAGTGGGGTTAGTTCTCCCACCATGTGTGACTCTGAAAGTGGGAAGGTTAGGGCTGGAGGGATGATAAAGGGCTTTCCAGGCATCTCCTTGGGGACTGAGGTTCACCAGGCCCTCGAGAAACAAGGTAAGCCTGTCCTGTCCCACCGGAGGTGGGGCTCTGTAAGGCCCCAGCCAGGGCGAGTCACATGTCCCTCCGTCCCCGCAGCCCCACCCCAGGGACAGGCATTTCCCTGCTCTCAGAGATGCAGAACTGGTCCAAAGGGCTGTGTGGGGAGGGACGCAGGGCCTCACCAGACGACCTCGCCGACATTCGAGGAGATGAGGTAGCGGATGAATTGCTTCATGTTGCTATAGATGGCCCGGCCTTCTTCCACCGCAGCCACAATGGAGGCGAAGTTGTCATCTGACAGTACCATCTCCGCCGCCGACTTGGCCACGGCTGTGCCGGAGCCCATGGCAATACCAATCTCGGCTTTCTTTAGGGCTGGGGCATCATTCACCCCATCTCCAGTCTGTAAGCCAGATTAGGTGGGTTCACACCTGAGAAAGCTCCCTTCTACCTCCCCAGCGCCCCTCAACCCAGCCTATCACCAAGCTTGGGGATGTGCCAAAGGAAGCAGACAGCTGGACAGAACAAATGGTGAGGTCAAGAGCTTAGAAACTGGGCTGGGGATGAGGCTAAAGGGGAGGCAAGGGGTGTAGGCAAGGACAAAGTCAGGGAGCAGATCAGAGAAGATGGAGAGGTGGGAAAGGGCATAAGGGTGGGTGAACAATGAGGGCGGGATGGAATTTAGTTTGGGTGTAGAGTTAACATAAAATTCATGTAAAGGACAAAGTTAAGGTCAAGTCAGGAATAAGGTCAAGTCAGGAATGAGGTCAAGGTTGTGGCCTAGGTCAAGGACTAGGTAAGTATTGTACTCAAGGCAAAATTGGAGCCAAGGTGAAGGTCAGGGTCAAGACTAGACTGGGACCCTGGCTGGTGTGGCTCTGTGGATTGAATACCGACCTGCAGACCAAAGAGTTGTCAGTTCGATGCCTGGGTTGAGGGCCAGGTCCCCAGTAGAGGGCGTTCGAGAGGCAACCACACATTGATGTTTCTCTTCCTCTCTTTCTCCCTCCCTTCCCCTCTCTCTAAGATAAATAAATAAAATCTTAAAAGACTAGACTCAGGCTCACAACTAAAAATTAGATTAAGGTAGATGTCAAGTCAAAGTCACAGGCCAAATCAAGCCTCTGGTCAATATAAGGAGTGATGTCATGGGCAAAGTTGGAGTGCAGTCCAAGTCAAGATTAGAAGCCAGATCAAAGTTGAGGTCCACATAAAGTGTTAGATGGGGGAGTGAAGGCCAATGTCAGGGATCAGGTAATGGTCCAAATCAAAACTAAAATCCATATCAAGGTTGAGCTAAAAGTAAAGAATCATATCAAGATGATCAAGGTCAAGGTCAAGGACTTCTTTGAGAAGGTCAAACATAAGATCAAGAACAAGGTGTCAAGGTTGGTGCCCAGTTCATTATTCAGGTTCAGGCTGAGCCAGAGGTAAGGAGTAAAGTGCAGGTAGCCCTGGCTGGGGTGGCTCAGTGGACTGAGCACCAGCCTGCGCACCACAGGGTCACCAGTTCCATTCCCAATCAGAACACATGCCTGGGTTGTGGGCCAGGTCCCCAGTAGGTAGGGGGCGTGCGAGAGGCAACCACACATTGATGTTTCTGTCCTCTTTTCCCACTCCCTTCCCCTCTGTCTAAAAATAAATAGAATCTTAAATAAAAAAAAAACAAACAAACAAGGTAAAGGACTAGGTTAGACTGAAGGTCAAAGTTAGTAACATAGGCCAGGTCAGGGGTGAGGTCTAGGTCAAAAGTGAGATCAGTGTTGACGAATAGGTCAGCAATTAAGAATGAGATGTAAATGAACAAGAAAATAATTTTAAAAAATAAAAATAATAAGACTGAAAAAAACTAAAAGAAAAAAAAAGAACGAGACAGAACATGATTTTTTTTAAAAAAGGAATGAGACAGAACAAAAACGACCCAAACCAAATGTCCATCCTCAGGTGGCTGAACGCACTGTGGCATACTCACACAATGGCATGCTGCCCAACAATTAAAAAAGCCATCACCTTCTGGTACCTGCAGCAGCACCGATAACTCTCATAAAGAAACCAGGCACCAAAGAGTGCGTACTGTCTGATTCCATTCACTGGATAATCTAGGACAGGCAAACTACTTTTGGTGGAAAAAATCAGAACAGCGGCTACCCTGTGGAGAGGGCCTGAGGGGCAGGAGCATGGGGAAGATTCGCGGCTGCCGGGACTGCTCCTGACCCTGGTAACGGTTTGAGTGACACAGGGATGTCGTCGGTCGGAAGTCTTCAAGTGGATGGCATGCTAAAAATGTGTGCGTTTCATTGCACGTAAGCTTCACCTCAAAAAGGAGAAAAACAACCGCACACACTGCTCGGGAGAGTCTGCATTCTCCAGTACGCCAGGGAGAGTGTCCTGACGTCTACAACTTCAAAATGCATTTGAGAAAAGACGAATTGAGGATGGACAGACGGATAGGAATATGATGGAGGATTCACGACAAAATGTTATTTGTAGAATCTAGACGGTGGGTATATAGGCACTCACTATACAATTATCTCAATTTCTCTTTGTGTTTGAGATGTCTTGTAACAAAATATTGGAAACATAAGGAGGAAGAGAGGCAGGGGCCCACGGGCGGCCCTTTCCAAGCCCATGGCAAGAGCTCCTGGTGCCTCCCCACAGCCCCCGGGCTCCCACCTCGAGGCCTCACCATGGCGGTGATCTCGTTGAAGGACTGCAGGTTCTCCACGATGCGGGACTTGTGCGCAGGTTCCACACGAGCAAAGCAGCGGGCCGTGCGACAGGCGTGGCGCTGCTGCTCGGGGCTGAGGTCATCGAATTCGCGGCCTGTGTAGGCCATGCCCGCCACGTCCTCCGTGTCCTTGAAGATGCCAAGCCGACGGCAGATAGCCACAGCCGTGCCTTTGTTGTCCCCCGTGATCATGACCACACGGATGCCCGCCTGGCGGCAGCGCGCAATGCAGGCAGCCACCTCAGGCCGCGGAGGGTCCAACATGCCCACGCAGCCCACAAAAGTCAGGTTGGTCTGCAGGGAGGGGTAGATGCAAGTAGGGCTCAAGCCCTCCTCAACTGGCTGTCTCCCCAGCAGCTACAGGTGACCCGTGCTCCCAGCCCTGGGGCCCCACCCAGCACCCACCTCGTACTGTACAAACTTGCTGCAGTCATCCAGCTGCATGTCTTCCTTCCTCGGGGGCGCATCCCGGGTGGCCAGTGCCAGGCAGCGCAGCGTGTCCGAGCCTGAGCCCCAGTCTCGGATCTTGGCTAGGATCTGCTCCCTGGAGGTGGCGTTCAGGGGCACTGTGCGGCTCCCCACTCGGACCGAGCTACAGCGTTCGATCACACTCTCAGGAGCTCCCTGCAGCATGGGGGTGGGGGCAACTCTGTCAGTCAGGACTTCCCCTCTACCTCCTGTCCAGTTGAGGAAACAGGCCCAGATATGGGGAAAGGCCACCCAAGGGGACACACAGCAAGGCATGGACCAGATCCATTGTTTGAAAGCTCAGAGTGGTAACCAAGTGGGTCTCACTGTGAGAAAACCCAAAGGGAATGCAGAGCCAGGTTATGGTTAGCCAAGGGGTGGCATCCTTCCCCCACCAGCCTGCACTGAGAAGACTACTGCAGCATTTTAGGGGCGGGACTGGGGGTGGCAGCCCTCCTGCAGGTCCTGCCTGCCTGCCTGCCTGCCAGCCTGATGCTACCAGGAACCCAGTTCTGTACAGGGCTCAGCAGCAGGGGGCAGGCTGGGCCCTGCCTGCGCACCACAGAGCCATGCTCAGGGAGAGGTGGATGTGGCTCTGGGAAGGTGATCTTGGGGGTGGCAGGCTTCTCAGGGACCTCGAGGTGTCACTCCAGCCTTCACCCCATGCCTAGTCTTTGTGCATTCCATCAGTGCCCGCTCTCTCTCCCCAGAAGGCACTGCTGAGTTCTCAAAGCTCCTCATACAGGAGCCTGTCAATCCACTGCGGGGTGGAGTTAGGGCTTTGATTCCTACTCCAAAGCAGCAGCAGGGGGTGCTGTGGGCAGAGGTCTAGAATGGGGCTGGTGCCTTCCCTCTCTGGGAAAGAACACAAAGCACCGAAGATGGCACCAACCACCTCAGTACCCCCAGTCGGAGGCAAAGGGCTTTTGACACCTTTCAGCCTACCCCTGCTATTCAGATGGGAGACCGAGACCCACAGAGGAGCATGGGGGACCCCGGGATCATGTGGTGAGGCAGTGCCTCTCAGCCCAGAGCCGGGACGATGGCAAGGGGCAGGCCTCAGCTCCTTTCCCCAGCTTCACCTCCGCCAAGTCTGGACCCTGCTCCTGCTCCCTGGGGCAGGCTGACCTCCCTTGTTCTGGGCTCACTGCTTTCACAGTGGGCCTTAGTCCCCCACAGCTGCAGTCTCTGGCTCTTCTGAGGGCTGGGGACCAGGGGCCCCAGGGAGCCCAGCTGTGCAGAGGCCCCAGGCCAGTCAGGCAGGCCCCACCTTCACAAACATCTTGCTGCCCTGGGCAGCCAGGCCCGGGCGGGTCGGCGTGCAGTACACTGACATCGACTTCCGGTCTCGGGAGAACTCCAGGGTGAACTCCTTCCGCATCAGCTGGCTGATGACCTGTGGGGCCCAGTGCGTCAGCGCAGAGCCAGGGGCTCTCACTGCTTTCTCCCCAGCCGCTCAGCCCCATAAAGAGCCTCTTGCTCCCTGTGGGATGGTGTCTCTCTTCCTCTAACCCTGGCTTTGAGGCCTCCATCTCCCTCTCCAGCCCCAGAGATGCCCAAAAGTTGCTAATTCCCGACCACACTGTACACTTCCCAACTTCAAGTCTTTGACTATACTCGGTCTTTTCCTCTCTTTTCTTCCTAGCCAAGCATCACCAGGGTCTGAGGCCCTTCCTTCTCCCAGAAGCCTCCCAAGACTTCGTTCTCCTCTCTCCCTTCTCCAAGTGCCCCCGAAGGCCCAGCCAGGTGACCCGGGCCTAGGCCGCCCACCCTGCTCACCGAGTTGCAGGCACCAGCTCGCTCCACCCGGGACAGGGTCTGCAGGTCGGTGTCGAACACGTTCATCTTCTCCACCAGGCAAATCAGGGCTGTCTCCGTGGCCTCTCCCACCTTCTCATACACACCCTTGGCCTGGTGGGGCCCAGGGTACAGGGAGTGAGGGGCAGGGTGGCTCCCAGAGGGGTCTCCAGCCTCACCTCCCACTCATTTCCTGACCCCTGGAGCTCCCTCTGCCAGTTACCTGCACCCCCTTTTGCACCAGCCCTGTGGGCCCTTCCCAGCGCAGCCAACCTGAGGTCTGGGTGGTGTCTGGTGCTGACGCGCCCCTTCCATTCCACCCTCCCTCCCTCGACCCGACACCAATGGCCACGCACCCTCCCTGCCTTCTGCCTGGTCCTTTGCTGCTTCTCAGCCCCCATCCCCAGACCCTTCCTCATTCTACACTCCGCTGTCTGGATTTTGCTCCTTCCCTCCCGCCTTCCCTCCCTGAGGTCTCAAGTGCCCCCCGCCTCCACCACCTTTCACGTGCTCACGACTGCCAGTGCCCAGCTGGCAGGGCCCTCTCTCCTGAGCTCTCGGCCCACCTGTCTGATTGCTGCCTGTGGGACTTTGCTCTCTGGGAACCCGCAGGCCACCTTTCCTCTCCTTATATTTGCCACTTTAGTGACAGGCCCAGCCAGCAGAGCAATCAGAGGCTACCCTGCCCTCCACCCTCCTTTTCATCTGACCAGTTAACCCAGCCTCAGAATTTTGGCTCCTTAAGTCTCTCTAACCCATGCCTTCTCCCACCTTCCTGAGGCCCCAGCCAGCACCTCTCTGGCCTCCTGTCTTGGCCTGTCTGTTCCATACAGCTCCCTGGCTCCTGTCTTGGCCTGTCTGTTCCATTCTCCACACAGGAGCCCAGGTGATATTTGTCAGTATAAATCTGACCATGTCACTCCCTTGCTTAAAACCCCCGGCTATCTGCCGGCCTCAGCTCGGCATTGGGCCTGACCTGGTGTGGCTACGTCCTTCCCCTCAGACAGGAGCATCCTCCTGCATGCTCTACTCCACTGCTCCCACCACAGGGAAGGGCATTCCCCACCTAAATCACACCAGGCTGGTACGGGCTGTTGGCCTGCTCTGGGCTATGAACACCCTCTCTAGTCTGGCCCCTTAGGCACCCCTGGCCCTTCAGCCCCTTACATTTCAGTCCCCCACAGTCCAAGAGCCCCAGGGCAGGGTTCCAAATTCAGTCGAGAAAGCAGGAGGGTGGAAATGGGGGAAAGGGTGGCAGTGGGGGGAGGGGGCGGGGTGGTAGTGCTCCTCGGGTGTGTCACTCCAAAAGGGCAGGTACCACCCATCCTGGGAGCTTTGAGACTCTGGGAGGAGGGTGTGCCCCGGGAGCTTGGATACTAGGAGATCATAAAGGGGCCCACCTCGTTGTAGTCCAGTGCGGAGTCGTTGCACAGGGCACAGATGGTCGCCAGCTCCACCAGCCCATCAAACTGCCCACAGCGCACGGGCTGCTCTCCCTGCAGCCTGAAGAGCCAGGCGGTCAGTACAAGGTCCTTGGCCCCGCCCCTGGGATGTACCAGCCTTATGGCCCCACCCCCAGGATCCCTGGCCAATTGACAACTCTCAGAGCCATCCTACGTAGCCCTGCCCACCAAGAAACCCCGCCCACTGGCACCCCTCACCCTGACCCCTACTCACACTTGGCCCTCTGGGGTGTAGGTGGTGCCAGAGATGGTGAACTCATGCAAACGGCAGGCACCAGCTTCTGCCTCCGCTACCACGAACATCTGGGGGTGGGGAGCACAGGGGCATGCTGAGGGGGACCCTCACCTCCCTCTTCCCTGGGCAGCAAGTCTGAATAAAGCCTGACCCCAGGCTGGGGTCCCGTGGGCCTCATTGGAGCCACCGGCCTTCCTTCTCAGGGGGTCACGAAGGTGCAGTGTAAGAGTACAGAGTCCAGGCTGAGGCAGGACCCCTCTGCTCTGCCCAGGCGTGTCCAGTTGGGACTTGTCTGTTTGCTCTAGACCCCTGAGGGGTTTAGAGCAGACTCTTCAACGTTCCAGGGACAGCTTTGAGCTTGACAGAGCCCTGGGCTGTGGCGGGAAGCCTGGGTCCTTGCCTATCTTGCAGGGTGACCCCTGGCTGAGCACCTGAACTTGTTTCTCCACTGGTAACTCGGGGAGAAAGTGGGATCAGCATCCAGCTGCCCCTCCTTTCCCTTCGAGGGGATGAGTTCCTGGCCTCCAAGGGAGGAAATCACACCTTATTCTGGGGCATAGACCCCTCGTGCCCAAAGGTGTTTGCCAACAGTGAGCTCTGGTCTGCTGGGCCTGCTGGATCACCCAGCCCCCACCTGTGCACCTCACAGGTGGGGGTCCTCCCCTCCCAGGGCAGCCCATTTCCTGCCTGTCAGCCAGCTCTGTCAGGGAGACAGTGCTTGTTTCCTGGCAACTGCCTCTATGCACATTCCCAAACCACTGGCAAGCCCAGCACCCTGCAGGTGCTTGATAAATGTCCCTTTACACTCTCCTCCCTGCTTGGGGTGGGGGCAGCCCTCCAGCTGCACAGGCCGAGAAGTCAGGTGTCTTAGCCCATCATCCAGCATGTAAGACTTCTATGACTTCCCTATACTGTGCTTTCCCAGTCTTTATTTCAGTCAAGAGCCACTCTGCTCAGACAAAGCCCTACTAGGGATTTTAGCAGGTAGGGGGCTGCAGAGCCATCAAGCTGCCGGTGCCCCCTCCCCTGCAGCAGCTTCTGATGGGCTCCGATGGGCTCAGATACAGAGCCTGGGTTTCCAAGGCCCAGCGGGCAGATTGTGGGAGCGGGGGTGGGACAGGATCGGGGTGGGGAATCTCAATGAGTGGGAAACACACAACCTTTACCAACACCCCACCCACCCCTCTGCCCTTCGGCCTGTTGGAGTCTCAGTCAGAATTCCTGAAGCATGTGGGCAGCGGGTCCAGCATCTGGGATCCAGTACAGGGAATAAATAATTCCTGCCCTGGCTCCTCCTAGGTCACTGGAGCTGGCATATCTGATGACAGGCATTGACCAGAGAGTCATGTAGAGCAGGACAAAACCTGGGTCCAGGCCCAGCTGGCTCAGATTCCTCAAGGCTGTACTTGAACCCTCTCCTGTATCCTTTAAGGTTACCTGGCAGGGCTTACACATCCAAACTTCAGATGAGGAAACAGGTTCACAGATGGGCAATGGCTGCCAGACCCTACAGTGACCCACGAGTCTTAGTGACATATGTCCAATCAGGCTTTGCTACTCTGCCCCACGAACACCTGAATCTGTTCCCCAGCACAGGGCAGCCTACCAGTTCCCTCCTCCATCCTCAGCCAAGGAGTCAGGGTGAGACCCAGAGGAGGGATCCCAGCCTGCTGAGCATCACATGGCAATGTTGTGGGACCCGTCACCAGCTGTGGGGCACTCACCCGGCAGACAGACATCTGATTGGTGGTGAGTGTGCCTGTCTTGTCAGAGCAGATGACTGAGGTGCAGCCCAGGGTCTCCACGGAGGGAAGGCTGCGCACAATGGCGTTCTTGCGCGCCATGCGCCGCGTGCCCAGCGCCAGGCACGTAGTGATGACAGCAGGGAGGCCCTCGGGGATGGCAGCCACAGCCAGTGCCACGGCGATCTTGAAGTAGTACACTGCACCTCGGAGCCAGGAGCCGCCGTGTGCGGGGTCGGCGAAGTGACCGATGTTGATGACCCACACGGCCACACAGACCACAGAGATGGCACGGGACAGCTGCCGTCCAAACTCATCCAGTTTCTGCTGCAGCGGCGTTCGCTCTGGCTCCACAGCCGCCATCTGGCTCCGGATCTTACCCAGCTCTGTGTGCAGACCTGTGGCCACCGCCACACCCACTGCCTTGCCCGATGCGATGTTGGTGCCCTGGCCGAGGGGAAGAGCTGTTACCACCTGGGCAAAGGCCCACACCTCCGGCTCCTTCAGGCCAGGGTAGGGCTCTTATCCCCCTGCCTGGCTCTCTTTTCCTCCGTGTCACTTAGTGCTCCTGGACTCCTGCAGCTCTGTGGTACTGAGCTATTGCTCTCACCCTCATGACAGAACCAGCTCTATGAAGGCAGGGACTTGGGCCAGCGCCACGTCCCCAGGGCCCAGCACCAGGCCAGTACTGACAACATCACCAACCAGCACCGTGTAGCCCCAACCCAGCAAGACACGCTCTACAAACAAAGCAGCCATGCAGGAATGTGACTGACTGCAACCCCAAGTCACTGTAAACCACTGTAAATATTTACTGAAGAATCCAGGAAACTTGACCTTAAGTCCATCCACTCCCAAGGTCCCAGTAAAGTCCTGGGCAGCCAGGATTTAAGGGCCCATGTAAGGGCTGACCAGCCTTGAGCCTCCATGTCCTCTTCTGAAAAATGGTCCAACTGAGGCCTGAGACACAGCTGCTCTGCGGAGGCTAATTACTCAGTGCCCCCTCAGAAGGGCACACTGTGCTGAGGCGGGGGAGAGGGTGGGTGCTGGCAGCAGCCTCGGCTTCTCTCCCGCCCTGATGGTACAGCTCCTGCCCCCAGCTACGGAGACGGCCTGCAGTTAGCCAGAGCCTCCTCCTTAAAAAGCTCCCTAGTGACAGTTGCTGATTCCTGAACACGCCCCCTAGAGCCCCCTTCCTGCCCTCCCCAAGGCCTCCCTATGTCTAGGCAGGGTGCTGTCCTCAGGAGGAGCCCTGGGTGAATACCATTTTCTCCATTCCTGTCACTTCTGGGGAGGCTCTCCAGCCTGTTACAGCTCGGTGCTCTGGGCCACTGCCAAGGACCTGAGCCACCCTGTGCGTGGCTTCCGTGCTCAGCTTCAGGCTGCTTCCCAGCCGCCTGTGAGCATCACTAGTTAAGCCCCTCTGAGGCCCCGGGGCACTCCCACCAGGCTGTTCCCATCACTCTCCCTGAAAACAGCCGGGGGAGCCTGGGGGAGTGACTTGGGGGGTGCTTTTCCCATTGGAGAAATGGACTCTTCCTGCCACCCTTCACCACTTTGGCAACCCTCTTCCCTTTAGAAGATTCTCCACTCAGTGACTACAGGGAAACTCTACCCCTCTCCAGATTAAAGTAGATAAGCAGGTAAGAGGAAAAGCTCTGGAGTCAGAATGTCTAAATTCACATCCCAGCTCTGCCACTCAGTGGCTGTGTGACCTTGGGCCACTTACGTAACGTCTCTGTGCCTGTTTCCTTGCTGGAAAATACAGTTAACAAGAGCACTTGTTTCAAAGGCGTTGTGAGGGTTAAATCAGTCAGGACAGGCTCAGTCTTTCCTAAACACAAGCTATCATTTTACTCAAGTTTGTACATATTGTTCATAATCAATGAGGTCCTTCCCTGTAGGGCTTTCACTGACTCGTCTGTGTTTTTCTTTTTATTACCATCGTCCAGGCCAAGGCCCAAGGACTTACAGAAAACAGCATGTTCTTCTTGTCCTGGTTCACAGCTCTGGGGTCTGGGATGGCGTCTGTGTGCTTGGTCACGGACACCGATTCGCCTGGTCATGGGATCAGAGATAAGAAGCCCACGTGAGGACACCCCCATGCCCTGCCCCAGTCCCCACCTGGCGCAGCTCCGGGCCTCACCGGTCAGGATGGACTGGTCCACTCTCAGCGTGGTGGACTTGATCTCAATGAGGCGGAGGTCAGCGGGCACTTTGTCTCCCACTGCGGAGAAAGAACGGCCTGGCTGAGTGTGGCTCTGAGCACCGCCCTCTGGGAAAGCCCAAAGGAACTGAGGCTGAGGCTGGGAGGCAGGGCCCTAGGCTGCGATCCCCCAGGTGGACGCTGTCCCCGTCCCCTGGCCTATGGTCTCACCTGTCCAACAGGGTTTGGGCCGAAGAGCTTTGGAGAGATCACAATACAGCCAGAAAGATGGGGGTACAGAGAGGAATATGCTTGCCAACATCACATAACAAAAGAAAGAGGCCCCAACATACCCGCCACTTCCACAATGTCTCCAGGGACGATATCCCGTGCGCGGACCCTCTGCACGCCAGTTCGGTCTGAGCGGATCACCTTGCCCATCTCGGGCTCATACTCCTTCAGGGCCTCGATGGCACTCTCGGCGTTGCGTTCCTGCAGAACCCAAGGCAAGCTGAGGTCTGTCCCTGCTGGCCCCAGCAGGCCACCCTCTTGGAGTGACACTGATGGAGCTGGGAGCAGAAGGACCTGCGGGATTCTAGCACCAAGTAGAAATCACACCCAGCAGCCCGGCCCCACCCCCTTGTCTCCCACCTGCCACACGCCCACGACTGCATTGGCCACAAGGATCAGCATGATGACCAGGGGCTCCACGAAGGCCGTCGTTGTCTCCTCGCCCTCCTCAAACCAGGCCAGGACCTGCCGGGATGGGAGCTGGTGAACTTGGGCTGTGCTGTGGGCTAGGGCCTGCTCGCCACTTCCTTTGCAGCCTGGGTCTCCTGTCTGCTCCCCTGCTTTAGGGAGGATCCCCTGGGAAGCCCTGGGCTTGGAGAGGGCTGCTCTGAGAAGGCCTCGGCTTAGGACACCCAGTCTCTGCAGCCAGTGACCACCACAGCCCAAGTCCCATCCGCCAACTTCCAGGGCCATGGGCTAGCAACACAGCTGACATAGCTGCAGGCCTCACTGTCTGCCTGGCTGCGGTTTTCCAAGTGTGGTGCCCATATCGCCAGCTGCAGCAGCAGCACCTGGGGACTTGTTAGAAACACAGTTTTTGGGGGCCACCCCAGAGTTCCAGCAGTGTTTCCACAAGCCCAGGAGACCCTGCTATAGGATCACACTTGAAGTCCGATGCCCAGAGAAACATGATTCCAGCCAGAGCCCAGGCCTGAAGACAGGAGACCCAGTTCAAGTCTCATTGCCACCTCTTGGCCTAACTGGGTCCTGGTCACCTCCCTGCCCACCCCACAGCCTCAGTGTGTCCATCTGTACCGGCACCCTTTGGGATCGTCCATTTTAGGATAGAATTTTTTCTCTGTAAGAGTCCTCATTTTTCACCAGGATAGCGAGTGACCAGGGGGCCAGACACCTGGCTGGAGGGGTAGAGTCAGTCCCACCAAGGGCCCCTGCTGTCCCTCTGCTGTGAGTCACCCAGGCCCTGCGGGTGCCAGGCAAGAGCAGGAATCCTGTCCACCCTCAGGGTCTTTGCTGCTCAGTCACTGATGACAACCATGGTCCCCTCCCCACCAGCCTATGCTGGCCCCCTTGTCCTTCGGGCTGGGGTGGAGGCCCAAGCAGGAGGAATGGGCAAGAGCAAAGGGGCGCAGCAGCCCCGAGGAGGCTGCACAGGGCCTGAAGGCTTCTGAGGGGCACAGCAGGTCACAGAATGGGCTCTCAGCCAGGGTGGTTTTGTATCCTCGGGGCACCTGGCAACCTCTGGAGACTTGCAGTGGCACAGCTGGGGGCGCCACTGGCATCCGGTGGCTGGAGGCCAGGGATGCTACTAAATACTCCATAGTGCACAAGACGGCCCCAGACAGAGCGCCAGCTGGTCCAACGTGCGGTCGTGCCGAAGCTGAGAAACTCTGCACTAAAACAGGGAGGTGCAGGGGCAGGCGCTCCAACTGCCAGGGTGGGACAGATGGGAGTGGGCTCTGGTGGGGGTGGGGGGCTGCGAGGAGGGTCCACGAGGGAAGCTGACATCCGAGCAGGGTGGGGCCAGCCGGGGCCCAGGGATGCCCACAGCTGAGGGACAGCCCTATGTCCAGGGCCTGCACAGTGCTCCCGCCTGGCTCCCCCTCCCACCGGCTGCCTGATGCCGTGGGACCAGAGCCCTACTTACAAAGGAGACCAGGGCAGCCAGCAGCAGGATGCGCACCAGAAGGTCCTCGAACTGCTCCAGCACCAGCTCCCACAGGGACTTGCCTGGGAATGGGGACACAGGGTGAGGCCTGGCCCTGGGCTGGCTGACCTGCCTTCACTGAGAGTTGGGTCAGCGGGGAGCCCACCGGGCCTACTCCCTCCCTGCCATTCAAAAAGGGAGAGCCCAAGGCCTCAGGAGGCCGGGCAGGCACCCTCAGTGGGGCCTCACTCTGTCAGGGAGGGTGGGGGACACAATGCAGCAGTGAATGGCCCATGGGTGTCGCCCAGTGGTCCTGCAGCCCGCCCTGCGCAAGCCTCACCTTCCTCGGTCGGGAGCTCTGCAGGGTCCAGCGGCCACGGGTTCGAGAGGAGACAAGAGACAACTGAGTTATGAAGTGGGGCCTCGGGGGCCTCCAGGCAGCCCCTCCCACTGTGCCCACCTGGACCTGAGGTGGTCCGGGTGCACCCCACAGCCCTCTGAAGTTGCACACAGGATGGTCTGCACCCAGAGGCTTCCACTCCCTCCACTGACCGCCCTAAACCCCACTCTGGTTGAGGAAGGTCTGGTGCGGCCTGGCCCACCTGAGGACAACACCAGAGCCAGGACACCGCTTCTAGACCCTCCAGTCCAGCCCCTCCCCTTAGCACAGAAGCCTAAACTGAGCAAACTGGATAAGGGACCCCGAGGTCACACAGCAGGTCAGTAGCCACCCTGCATGGCTCTTTCTCAGATGGCTGCCCAGTCCTGTTCAATGCCCCCACCTCCACCCCTCGTTTCAAACATCAGCCTGGGCTGCCTCTGACACATCGGCTCTTCCAGGAGCCCCAGGACGTCTGCAGCACAGCCAGCCCTCTGAGCCCCACCCCACCCGGTGCTTTCCAGACACAACCATAGCAGCCAGCATTCCAGGCAGTGAGGAGGCTGACACACTTCGGCTCCTGGGGCCCGGCCTGAACAAGCCCTGCCTCCTCGTGCTCCTCCAGGCACGGACCGGGCCGGCAGCACTGGCATCACCCAGGAGCTGGTTCAGACTCTGAGGCCCCACTCCACGCTGCCTCTCTCTTCCTCCTCCTTCTCAACACAGGTCCTTGCACTGTCTACCTGTTTTTGGCTCGAGTACCCACCAACCATTTTTTTCCACGGGAGCCCTCTCCCAGACCACCTATTGGGAAGGTCTGGGGTCTGCTCCCAGCCACTGACCCGTGGGGAGTGTTGAGCAGCCCACTGGACTGCAGGAATCCAGGAGGGAAACATATAACCTAAAAATACACTTTCTAGCATTTTCGCCAAAGTCCTATTTTAGGCAACGGCTGACATTTTCCGTGGAAAATGTAATCTCCAGTGTCCTGCGTTGAGATTAAAATCAAACAGACTTTTTCCTTCTGATCTATTTAGCTGAAGCGAACAGGAAAGGTGGGGGGAGGCCAGGCCTGGTTCCTGGGCCAGTTCTGCAATGGGGTAGGGTCCTTAGGGGTCGTGCCAGCCACACCCCGGCCCGGCCCAGAGCGGGTCGGCTTCAGGGTGCACATCGGCCTGCTCCTGCCTGCGCCTTGGCGGGCTTCTTCAGGGCTCCTGACCGAAGGGAGTTGGCCTGTAAGTCTCACCCGGACTCCTCCTGCTGTCTCCCACACCCTCCCTCTGGCGGGCACCTAGAGCCCAGGCCACTGCCTTCCTTAGGGCACTTTTTAAAAAAGATTTTATTTATTTATTTTGAGAGAGAGGGGAAGGGAGAGAGAAAGAGAGGGAGAGAAACATCAATGTGTGGTTGCCTCTCGTGTCCCCCCACTGGGAACCCTGCCTGCAACCCAGGCACATGCCCTGACTGGGAATCGAACCAGCAACTCCTTGCGTCGCAGGCCGGCACTCAATCCACTGAGCCACACCAGCCAGGGCCCTCCTTAGGGCATTTTTTTCTGGGCAGGGATGATGCCTGAGTTGGGAAGCATGCCATGGGGCAACATACCAACTCCAGTGCCCCTCAGGTCATCCCCTCCCCGACTCTCAAGTTCGTCCTCTACCCTCCCACGCGGGTCTCCCCTTCTGCACTCTGACCCACAAGCTGACCCAGGGCCCACACTTTGGTGGCCAGTAAGCTGTTCCCCAAATGCAGCAGGCCCCTGAGTAACACGTCATTTTGTTATGACGTTGAGGAGATGCCGTGGGAACTCAGACCTTGTTTCTATCAACGAGCCCAGGGTAGAAGTGGTCTCATTATACATCATTTCACTGGAGTCCAGACCCTACGAACATCAGGTGAGAACTAAAGTACTTAGGATTCTCCCACCTTGTGGGCACATAGCAGGGTGGCAGCCCCCGACCCCACGTAGCTTGTGAAGAGAAGGGCCTGTGCCAGTTCCGGGCTGCCGCGCTGAGCTGTGGGGTGATGACGGACGTGTCCCATAGCCTCGCCGCCCCACACAGTGGCCATGGGCCACATGTAGCGACTGAGCACTGGAAGGTGGCTAGTGTGAATGAGCAGCTAAATTTTTGTTTTTAAGTTTTAAATCTTGCTTAATTGTCATTCATTTTCATTTAAACAGCCACATGAGGCTAGTGGTTGTGTTGGACAGCACAGGTGAGGAGCGTTTTGTCCTCCTGTGAGAGGCGTCTGCTCTGCGAACTGCCTCGCAGAGGGCGGGAGACACAGAGCCCCGAGGCAGACTGCCATGGACACACACACACACACACTTGCACACACAGGGAGCAAGCAGTGACCTCTGTTGTTTTAGACCTTTCAGATTTGGGGGTTGTTACAGCAGCATAGCCTGGTTGATCCTGACTGATACCCCTTTCTCCCCAAACTTGGCTTCTACCACAAGGCTCCCCCTCTACCCCCATCCACTGTCCCTGGGGGTGCTCAGCCAGCCACAGGCCTCACAGATAGCCTGCCCTTCCCACACCTACGTGTGCTCCTGACCCGCCAGAGCGGCTGAACCCCTGTGGGCTCTGAGCCTCTTGGGGATGAGGGAGGCCCACCCTACCCTGGGGGGCTGCTGCAAAGACTATCCTTAATATTAATAAGAGCCCCATTTACTGAGCACCTGCTATGTATCCGGCAGCACGCCGGGTGCTCCACCCCCATCACCCCCAAAGGTGAGTGGGAGGCGCCGGTGTGCGCAGGGGCGGAGGCGCTCCGCGACACAGCGCGGCAGAGCTGGCGGGGCTCCCTGTGCAGGCACCACGCTGGCTGCTCGCGTGTGGGGCTCCCTGCGACTCGCAAACAGCCTGAGGAGGAGGCTCGATCACTATTCCCATGTTACAGAGCAGACCGCCGAAGCCCGGGGAGGCTGGGCGAGTCGCTCCTGGTCACACAGCTGTGGCGTGGGCGTGGCAAGGAGGGTCGGAGCTCAGGCGGTCTGGCACTCAAACCCCTGCTCCAGACCTCCTACACTAACCCCTGGACTGTCCTGCCTTCTCACCCTGGGCCCTCTCAGCGGAGACGACCTGAAAAACGTGGTGTCCCCTGTCCCAACAACCATTGGGCCGAACGCTCTCATCCCATCAACTGGCTCATCCCCTATTGTGGCCCCAGAACCACCAGCCAAAACCATCCCTGTCCCAGCGCTATGCTGTCCTCACAGGGGGCGTTTGGGGGTTACCAGGTTCTGGCAGCTCAGTCCTGGTCTACTTCAAACCCCAATCCTGCCAACACCCTAGACGACCAATTCTCCTCTCACATGACCAAGTCCCGGGGCTGTGGGGCACCGTCCCAGCCCCTCCTCAGGCATCCCCACCGGAAGCTGGTTCCCCTTTGCTATCCGACCAGGCTGCATGTGGGAGGGTGGAAGGGCTGGGCCACTTCCCCTTGAAGTCTGGTCCAGAGGACTTGAGTTCAAATCTTGTTCTATGTCTTGGTAGTTCTGTGACCCCTCTCTGTGCAAAATGGGGATAATCACTATCTCATAAGGGTGGTGTGAAGATTAAATGACATGCTATGCAATGAAACACTTAGAATATGCACAGCACACAGTACACCCAAAATAAACATAATAGTAGTTATTACAATGTAAACTCCATACAGTAGGACTTATTAAGTGCGATGTCCCTCACACCTGGAACAATTCATAGGTGCTCAGTAAACATCTAAAAATGGTCCTAAGCCAGGTGGCTCAGTTGATTGCAGTGTCATCTCGTGCACCAAAAGGTTTCAGGTTTGATTCCTGGTCAGAGCACATACCTAGGTTGCAGGTTCGATCCCAGCTGGGGCACGTATGGGAGGCAGCTGATCGATGCTTCTGTCTCACATCTCCCTCCCTCCCTCCCTCCCTCCCTCCCTCCCTCCCTCCCTAAAATCAGTAAACACACACTGGGTGAGGATCAGTAAAAAAAAAATCTGAATGAATGACCCTGTCTCTGCTCGGCTTATAGGCCTTGGGTGGCTCTCCCTAGCCTGCTGAATACACACCAACCTTAGCCCGGCCTTCAAGGCCTTCCTAGATCGGCCCCAGCCTGCCTGTCCAGAACCGCTCCCCTATCTTAGACATATGTCCATCCATCTGCCAGCCAAGCAAGGCGCCTCAGGGTTGCCACCACCTCCCCTGGTTTTCCCCTCCAACACTTTGCTGGGGCCATTCCTCCTGTGCAGGACACGCTTCCCCATCTCCTCATCTAAGCCCCAGCATCCAGGAAGGCTTCCAGGACAAAAGGCCCCTCCCCTGACCACCCCACCCTGCTCTCACCAGTCCTCAGTATGGGGGCTGCCCCACCTGACTGGGGCGCCTCCGGGCAGGGAGGAGCTGAGTCACCACTGCCTCCACAGGGAGCTTTGCAGAGTTGTTTACTCAGTTGCCCACAGCCCAGGGCCCAGGAGAAGGTGGGTATGGGGCCAGGGCCACCCCCAGGCTCCACCACCACCTGCTCCTCTAATTCCCCCTCTTGACTTCTTCCTTCTCACAACATTGGAAACTGGTATTTCAGCTTCTAAATGTCAGTCCCAGCCGGGAGAGGCAAGTGCTCACCAAGGTCTTCCTCAAAGGTAAATTTACAAAGCAATTAAACTGTCACTTGAAGAATAAGGAAGAGGCCCTAGCTGGGCAGCCCCGCCCAGCCCACCTGGCCCTGCCCAGGTCTCCAGGGCCCACCTAGAGTGGACAGCCTGGCCCTGCGCTGTAGGGGGCCTTGGGAAGCGTGTGGGCTCCATAGGGCTCACAGCCTGCCTGGTCCATCTGGTACTAAAAACACCCCTGCAAAGGCGTTGCTCGGTATCATTGTGCCAGCTGAGCTGTGGGCAGACCTGGCTCTGCCTCAGGGAGCTCCTGGTGCAAGGGGCCGGGGGGTGGGTGGGCGAGGGTTCCGAGGACACAGGCCCGATGTGGTCCCTGGGGAGGACGCTAAGTTTGCCCAACAAGGGCATGAAAACCAGAGTGAAGCCTGAAACACCTGGAGCTCCCAAATCCCTGCAGACAAACCATGCCCTCTCAGGTCAGAGTCCTGTCACATCTGCAAGGCCCTGAAGGGGTCTCAGGGTCCCATCTGTGCCCTACAGAGGATGTGGAGGCCACGGAAAGGCAAGTCTGCCTGAGGCTGGCAACTCAGACGGCTCTCCCTCCCCCTTCCTGCCTGGCCCCACTCCACTTGGCCTGGTTTCTGTGGGCTTCCCAAGAGTTCCAGTGGCCACGTGGGGCCATGCTAAGGGCAGGAGATAAGACCACAGCTGACACTGCTGGCGGGAATCTAGATCATCCCCCCCAGCCCCCTGCTGCCCTGGGCCCCAAGCATACACTGAACAAATGGGTTGCGTGAGGCCCATGAAGTTGGCTCCAGCCCCCATCACAGACCCTCCCCCAGCGCCCCTGAAACGAGACCACCCCAGGAGACCTCCTGGGATCTCTCCTGACTCCCACATCACTGGCTTGCCAGGGCCCTTGGGTGTGGGCCCATTTAGCAGGACGTGCCCTACCCAGTCCTGCCTCCTGCCTGGCTCGCATCCAGCCAAGGTGATGGGCAGCCGCGCACGGACACGGGAAATCGAATGGCTCCTAAACACATGAAAAACTTCCCAGCCCGACAGGGAAGCAGAGGAATGCAGAGTAAAGCCGTGGAGGACTCTCTTCCGTCAGACTGGCACGGGTTGGAACGCTCAATAACGCACTGCCTTGGTGAGGCAGCGAGAGACAGGCAGGCCAGTGGGGGCAACATTGCGGAGAACGATCTAGCAGCAGCTGTCAAAGGTAAAACACACATGCCCTTTGACCTAGCAACTCCGCTTCTGGGAATTTATCCTTTGGTGATATTCACAAGTGAGTGAAAGAACATGGGGTCAAGGATATGCCTTGCAGCGCGTGTGACTGCGGCGGCTGCAAACGAGCCAGGGGTGAAGAAGAGATGCTGGAACAGCCACACGGTGAAACCCTGCGAAGCTACTGGGAAGCTCAAGGAAGCTCCACATGGCACCACCTCCAAGAGTGACTGTCACATGGGAAGCAGGGGTGAAACTGCTCTAGCGATCCACTCTTCTGTGTAAAAAATTCCTGGATCGTAGATCCAGACAAGTACCTGCGCAGAGGATCTTGGGAAGGGGCGGGTACTGGACACCGGGTGGGGTGTGGTTGGGGACAGGGCTGGGAAACTGTACTGTATATCTTTGTTCCCTTTTGAATGTTGTCCTGAACGCACCTTTTTATTCAAAAAATAAATTTAGAGAGTTCCGGCCAAGATGGAGGCATAGGCAGTCACATTGTGCTTCCTCGCGCAACCAAGACTGAAAACAACAAAGATTGAGAAACAATTAACAACCAGAACAGAGGAAAATTAATTGAACAGAAGTCAGGCTCCAGTACATCCAGACCGGTAAGGAGCGGCAGAGTCGGGAGGCCTGCGAAGTGGGGTCGAGGGTTTCCGGCGGGAAGAGGCGCTGGCTGGCGGGCGTGCAGGGTGCAGACGGCAGCGGCAGCGGACGGACCGGTGGCGGACGCTGGGCGCGGAAGCGAGGAGGTGACTAGCAGACCCAGTGAGGGGTGCAGGGCAGCTGGCTGTCCGCAGCCACACGTTTGCGCACGAACTAAGTGAAAAACGGGCAGCGCCGCAGCATTTCAAAGCTTAAGAGCCCCGTCTGGGAACTGAGGCCAGAGACTCTCCCAGCCTCACAGGAGACTTCTCGGGGAAGCCCACAGAGTCCGAGAAAGTACACCAGCCCACCGCCCGGGAGCCAGCACAGCAAGGGCCCAGTTTGCTTGTGGGAGGCAGTGGAGGGAACGGAAGTCCTAGAGAGAGTGGAGCAGGCGCCATTGTTCCCTCTCAGACCCTGCCCCCACATACAACGTCACAACCCAGCAACTGGGGTGCCCCGCCCCGTGAACACCTAAGACTCAGCCACCCTTACGAAACAGCCGCATCCACACCAAAGGAAAATTAAAAAGATGGCTCAAACAGATTTGAAAGCCCCAGAACCAATTTTTTTAAGTGACCAAGAAATTGCCGAATTACCAGATGCACAGTTCAAAGCACTGTTGATCAGGAAGCTCACAGAATTGGTTGACTTTGGACATAAATTAGATGAACGGATGCAGGCTACGATAAGAGAAATGAAGGAAAACGC